>CAJQZJ010032856.1:1416904-1428277 GCA_907164525.1 Lophiomys imhausi
CCCCCCCCTCCTCCTCCTCCTCCTCCTCCTCCCCCCCCTCCTCTTCCTCCTTCTCCTTCTTCTTTTTATTAGACTTATGGAGGACTTGGAGAATCAAATAAGGATTATGAATCTTCACAGAAAAGAGCACTTGTCACATGTGAATCTTCTCCTAAGATTTTAGGGACTGTGGTGTTGTTTCAATTTGCTGAAGACAACAAATATTTGCTTGGGGTCATTGGTCTGGGCAGGAGTCATGCTGGTGGTGATTCTTCCAATGGAGATCGCTCATGTGTCACTGTCTGGTGACTTGACTGGCCCTGGATGGTGTCACTTGGTACTCTGGCCCTCAGTGTTAGTTGAACTAAGTATCTGTGGCAGGTTTGCTCAGACTCTTCATACAGTTGGCTCATGGTACTATGGTTTTAGCTCGTGTCGTTTTGTTCACATCTCATTGGCCAAAGCAAGTAAAATGGCTGAGTCTAGAATCTAGAAATTCATTTCCATTAAAGGAGACATTATTATTGTTTATTATTATCATTATTATTATTGTGTGCTTGTGTGTGTAGAGGTTAGAGGCCAACTGTGTGAATTCATATCCTTCCTTCTACCTTTATGTGCAAGGATCAAACTCAGACTGTCAGCCCTGTGTGGCAAGTATCTTCATCCATTGAGCCAACCATCCTGCGGGCCCCATTTCTACTTTTAATGTGGAGAGGTGGTAAAAGTCACATTGCTGAGGTGCCTTGTGAAGAGGAGTGAGGCGTCATTGTACAACCAACCCACTGAATACCCAGAATGATCCATTTATTTAAAGAAAGAATAAAATAAATGATAAATTTAGGTTTTCTTTATGTCTAATTTTTCTAAGAGGTATGGTGATAACCTGGAAAAAATAGAGTCTTGGAAACAGTGTTTTCATAGCTGCTTCTGCAAAAGTGTTTCTACCATTTAAACTACCTGAAGTTGGGACTATTGTTAGTTCTGATTTGAGGGACTATAGAAGTTGTTCCTTTTTAGTGACTTTCACAGACTCTAATGGCAGTCCTCCTTTATCTGTGAAGGTTATGTTGCAAGAACCCTAGTGTGGTTTGAATAAAAATGGTCCTCATAGCTGGGTGTGGTGGCACACGCCTTTATTCCCAGCACTTGGGAGACAGAGGCAGGTGGATTCTGTGAATTCGAGGCCAGCCTGGTCTACAAAGTGAGTCCAGGACAGCCAGGGCTACACAGAGAAACCCTGTCTCAAAAAAACCAAAAAAAAAAAAAAAAAAGAAAAGAAAAAGAAAAAAAGGCCCTCATAGGCTCATATATGAATGCTTACTCACCAGGAAGCAGAAATGTTTGAAAAGATTACAAGGAGATGTGGCCTTGTTGGAGGAAGTGGGGAGTGGGCTTTGAGGTTTGAAAAGCCCATGCTAAGCCCAGAGTCTCTTCTCAGTCTGTGGATCGGATGTAATGTAACTATTTCCTCAGAGCCTGTCTGCCTCCTGCCTTGTTTCCTGTCATGATGATAATGGATTAAGTCCCTGAAACTATAAACAAGCCCCCAATTAAATGCTTTTCTATAGAAGAATTGCCTTGGGTAATGGTATCTTCACAGTAATAGAATAGTGACCAAGACACATAGCAAATGCTCAAAGCTATGACAGTGGTAGACCCTATATATTCTGTATATAGTATGTGTTTTTCCTACATATATCTATCATAGCTTAATTTATAAATCAATATAATGAGGGATTAACAACAGTAATAACAAAATGGAGCGATTAATATACTCTAATAAACTTCAGTATAATACTTTAGAGCTATTGGTAATTAAAATAAAGATTATTTGAGCCCAGGCCCTGTGATCTGATAACTAATTGGTCCGATATCCTAAACACTACTAAATGACTAATATATGAGTGCATATACAGTGTGGATACACTGGTCATTGAGACCATTCACATATTTGATGGGTTGAGGCAATTTCACTGTGCTACCCAGAGCTGCCATTGAAAACTTAGAAACTGTGAATTTTTGAATTTTCTGTTATTCAGATTTCTGTTTACTGTGAGTGACTGAAATTTTGGATAAGGATTGACTATTATATCTTCTGTTAGGGTGGAAAAAATGACCCATTTCATCCTCTAAACAATTTATTCATGATACTTGTTCAAGGGAAACAAACTTTATCTTGGTATGACAAATCTTTATCCTGTCTTACAGTAAAATGAATATACTAATTGGAACCGTTTTGAATGTCATTGTGGTGGTTTGGATAATGGTCCAAAGGATCATATATTTGAATGCCTAGTCATCAGGGAGTGGCACTACTTGAGAAGGATTAGGAGGTGTGGTTTTGTTGGAGTAGGTGTGGCCTTTTTGGAGGAAGTGTGTCACTGGGGATTTCAGGGTTTCAAAAGCCAGGCCAGTCTCAGTGTGTCTCTCTTCCTGCTACCTGGTGATCCAGATGTGAAACTCTCAGCTCTTTCTCCAACACTAGGTCTACCCAAGTGCTGCCATGCTCCCTGCCTTGATGGTAATGGACTAAACTCTGAACTTTAAGCAAGCCCAAATTTAATACTTTCTTTTGTAAGAGTTGCGTGAGCATGGTGTCTCTTCACAGCAATAGAACACTGGCTAAGATAGTCCCTCTTCACAGATTTGTATGGGGTGCCTCTCTTCACGGTTGCAGAGGTTTAATATATAGATGCTACTAGATTTTCTGTCACATTAACATATTACTGACAGAGTCTGTAAAGAAACATACTTTCTTTGGATGCTTTTAACCCCTGCCTCCTACAACACTCAAGCCCAGTTCAGATCAATCAACTATATAAAAATATGTGGGTGATTAATAAAAACCCAATGAATTCAGCTTTCAGTTTTATCATGTATTTGAGAAACTTAATGTTAAATATTAAGATTTGGAAGATACAGTGATCATCAGTTTTTCCCCTAAGTGTGAGGGTTGCTGTTATCAGAAATTACGGTTGTTATTAAAAGTAAAATCTGCAAATATTTTAGGATGATAATCCAGCCACACCTTAAAGCTTTTATTGAATAAATAATTTTTTTTTTTTTTTTGGTAACGTGATCTCTCTTGTCCTTCAAGGCTGGCCTTTCCTTCCTTTTTCCTTGGCCGTGCTCTTCTTTCTCTCAATATCACTCACAACTTCTTGTTTCTTCAGGAAGAACCCAGAGAATGTTTTAGCACACAAACAGAAGGTATCCATATCCTCCTTATTGGTACTTTCTAAAAATGTATAACAGCTTCATTTTCTAATGCACTGATGTGTGACTTGAAAGTAAAATTTTACGGGTTAGGTGAATTTTTATGGTAAAGATTAAATGACAGACCCAATTCATGACAGTATAGGAGCTACTCAGCTACTTAGTCATCATCACGGAAACAACTTGTCATTTTTTTTTTTTTTTAAGCTCACATAAAGATAGTTTACAGAAGACTTCCACTGTGTAGTTTGGATCGCTAAGTTTTTGGAGGGTAGTTACTATCAAAACATGGTTCGTGAGTGAAGCTGAGTGAGGAGAATTTTTGAGAACCTGTGAGACAAGTCCATGGAAACAAGGCAAAGTTCTTGTAATCTCCATTTGTCCATAATATGGATTGCTCTTGGTATATGCTTTGATGCCCCTCCCAGGTATAATAAATAAGAGTGGGTTTACTTTAGATTACCCACTATCATAGCGTATCCATTAATATTTAGAATGATGTTTCTAAGCATGATTCTCCTGACTGTACACTGCCTAGACTCCCGTGAACTTTGCTCATGACCTTACATAACCATCAGAACACCCTCAGAATATAAATTGTCTGATGCCCTGAATAAACATGGCTATTACATGAGACTTTAGTCCGCCTCGTTTTTAATCTCTACTCTCCCAGGTTCACGACACCATTAGGACAGTCACAGTTATTATGAGGATCATACAAAGGCTCAGTGGGGAGAGAGGTTGGAACACATGCCTGCCGTATGAGGGACAAAACCAACAGCCATCTATTCATTCACACATTGACATCCTAGAAGCAAAGAGTAGTCAAGAGCCTCATGCAGGGCTGGCTTAATTCCGAGGCACACCAGGAGCATTGCTGTGGTGTTCTTGCTGTCTCTGGCATAGGCTGTGGCAAGCTGTGCGTGTTTTTATATAGTGACCACTCTCTGATGCTTAAAGTATCCACTCTCTACTGCCCCTGACATCAGACTTCTGGGATGCTGTTCATAAGCTCCCAGCAGGAGCTCCATAAGTGGCTTCTTATTCTAGACCTATTCACATCCTGATTTCCTGTCAGTGATGCAAATTTCACTTGTAAATAAGGAGGAAGAGGCTGAGTTGTCTTGACATCCAGAGAGATCTGGTTTTTGTCTGTTGAGGTACATGGAGGCTCCTGTGATTCTATCAGAGGCATTTGGGAGCAGAAGGAAACTGGATATTTTTGTGGTACTTACCATGTGCCACATTTTATGTAAACAGTGAGTGGAAGGTCTGGAATTAGAACCCTGGTCTCATCCAGTACCTCATGTTTTCTCCATTCTTCAGAGATTGATTCTGTCCCATTGAAGGGGCCCAACATCTCTTAAGTTCAAGGCAAGAATAACTGCTGCACACGTTTGCTTTTTTAAAGGTTCATAAACCAAGTGTAAGCAGGGGCCACATATCTCTTTGACTTGCCTGCAGTGGATCTAACCAGCACATTGAATATACTACCCTGTTTCTTAGCAGGCTGACCTTGGGCAACACCTACCTCAATGGCTTTCTTTTAATTGATTTTATTTTATTTTTTTGGTGTGGGGGGAAAGGGGGAGGGTCTTGTTCTGTATCTCAGGCTAGCCTTTAACTCACATTCCTCTTGCCTTAACCAAAAGAATACATGCCACTACACCAGCTAGCTTCCATGGTTTTCATATATCAAAATCTCAACTTTTTTGAGTTTGAGTTTAGTTTGCTATAAGTTTGTACAGAGAGGTGTTAACTGTTAACAATAAGTTACATGCTATTGACAGAGACTGGACTGAATCATGGAGTCTCAGTTCACTGGTCTTTTCTATATACTTGCTCAGCTTTATTGGCCACACCCACTCTGATAATAAAGGCAACAGCAATACACGGGTGAGGTTTACTAAGTATCTGCTTCAGGGCAGGCACTGTGATAGGCTTTTCACTTGTAGTTTTTTTATGTCTCTAGTCTTTGTTGCTTTGTAGCTGGAGATATGTAGGTTTGGCTAGCAGTGAGTATGAGACTGGCCTGCTGGCCAATAGCAGAACAGGCTGTGATCCCAGTCACACTGGGCTTCAGAGCCTGAGTTATGTCTAGTCAGGCTTCTTTGTCCCTGAGTCATCTGAAGATGCCCTGCCTTACTAAACCATGCTCATCCAGAAGAGCCTCAAAACCAAGAATCCTCTCGGGCAAGCAAAGGGCATGAGAGAATGTCATTACAACAAAAGAATAGAAGGTGCTTTACAGTTGGTGTATATGACTGGAAATATCTAACCAGCAATTCTTTTCTAACAGCTTTCTTTTTCAAATAAGCAAAAACTTGATAGTACTTTGTAAAGGTTTTTCTCCTATTGTCGAACTCTTTAGCTTTGGGCAGTGTATCATATTATCTCATGTGACTCTCTTCTTTCCACATGGGATTCCTCTCACATAATGAACAGTCTATAAGTGTTTGATGAATGAAGTCGTATTAAACATGGGACTTCTGGAAATTGTGTGTAATGGGCTGTATTGCTGGGGGTTGGGCTAGACAGTGTTTCGATATATAGTCCAAGCTGATCCTGGGATTTTGTATGAAATCCAGGCTGGCCTCAAACTCATTCCTCAGCTTCCTGAGTGCTGGGCTTATATACAAATGTGCAACACTGGGCCCAGCTATGAGCTTAGTTTTAACTAGTACTCACTGCCATGGTTTTCATTCATGTGAATTTCACCACTCGCACAACTTTCTGGCCATGTCTTCAGTAACTATTCCTTAAATGAATAAAGGGTGAACTAGCCTTAAAAAGTTGTACTTTGCTTGATCCTCTTCTGTAAATGGGTTCTATTCTTGCTTCAGTTGTCATAAAATACAATGGTGTAGACTATTTTATCCATTTCTAAGTATGCAGTTCTTTGGCATTAATTATATTCACACTATTTTGTAATCACCTAACCATTCATTATTTAGGACTTTGAAAGGCTGCAAATAAAACACCAGGTCTCCTCCTATTATTCCAGTGCTTTTTAATTTAAAAAATACTGATTTTTTTTTTTTTTTTTTTTTTGCCTGCCTACCTATTACCCCCCTACCCACCTACCAACCTGTCAATTTGTGGATCAGTTTGTTGATCATCTAAGTTAGGGTCTTGTGTAAGCTAAGTCTCTAGTCTTCAAGCAGTTTACTAAATGGAGAACTAATATTCCTTGATTTAAATATTTGGGATGTATTAACCTTTAAAATACACTAGTGGATGACTAAATGCTTTTGTGTCCTTTGCCTAGTGGAATGAAACAGTGGAACTTTTCCGTGCCAGGATGCCATTACGGAAGCATCGTTGTTGCTTCAAGAGTTATGAGCACTGCTTCACAGCAGCGGAGGCTGTGGACTGGCTGCATGAGCTTCTGAGGAACAGTCAAAACTTTGGGCCTGAGGTAACTCGCAAACAAACAATCCAGCTGCTCAGAAAATTCCTCAAGAATCACGTTATTGAAGACATCAAAGGAAAATGGGGCCAGGAGGATTTTGAAGACAACCGTCACCTCTACAGGTAATGGCAGAGTGTAAACTCTGGAGGAGGAATGCGGGTAGAGTGATGGCATCTTGTCAGCATCTGGAAGCTTCCTGAAGTGAAAGAATTTACTGTGTCCACTCAAGCGTCGCTTCTGTTTGTGATGTGCTAAGAGCCTCGCTGAATGGGCTGATAAAATAAAACCAATTGCAATGTGTCCTGCTCGGTCAGAGCCGCCACAGAGCAGGCTTCTGTTGGAATGATTTTCCAGTAGGGAAACATTTCCATGTCTTTACCCTGCCTGGGAGGGTGGGTGTAATAACTTAGTACTTCTAGAGTACCACAGAAAGGGTGAAACAGTACTGGATTTATAGTAAATTAGTACTTCTGGAGTACCTAAAGGGGAGAAACAGTACCTCTGGGGTTAGCTTTGCTGAGCATTAAGGATTGGAATACTTGGGCAGAGTGTCTGGGTCAGGGAAGAGGTGTGGGATTGTGTTAGAAGCCCTTAGTTTCTCTAACTGAGCCTGACACTTCAAGTCTACCTTTCTTATGATGTGGACATTTACCACCAGATAACCTGAGGGAAAATGGAGATCTCTTCCTTATAGTACTTTCTCACTGAACATTAGGGCATGTGGTTGCTGGAGGTCAAAGAGTCTCACCTGAGATTCAGGTCATGGAAGAAGACTGAGGAGGAAGGAAGTCACACAAGTCCAGAGAGGAGCAGCTTTATTATCCATAGAAGCCTGTCAGTGCCATGGACTAGAGGGAGTTAGCACAGGGAGTGGAGAGTTCAGACTCCTAAAGCGAGGACCCTGATTGTAGCACATCTAAGAATGTGTTGCCCTGGGACACATGGCTTTGAGCTAAGTGTTGGTGGTCTCTTACACCTGAGCTATTTCTTTGTTTCCCTCTTAACTAGCTTCTGTGTACAGAAGCAGGGTGAGGGTGACCATAAGCATGTAGGGCTAAAGATGATGCTATTGTGCGTTTCCCACCAGGCCTCTTTGTGGACCGCCATCAGAAGCCTCCAGTGTCCAATATCTGATTGTCAACTGAGCAGTTAGTCATCTCCATTTGGCATTTATTTGCTAATCTAACTTGTCCTTAGGGTCCTTGGATGGTTTTGGCTTAATCTGGGGCCTGGCGGCTGGCCTGGTGGGATCAAGTCTAGTTCTGGCTCCACATGCCGAACTAACTGCCTTGGGGTTCTTAAGTGATTAACCTTTTGGGAATTTCCTTACTTGAACCTATTAAGATTTATGTAGAACCCTCCTGAAAGGCTTCTCTGGGTGAGTAACAGACAGCCTTTCCTGGGATCCTCAGGAGAACACCATAGGTGTGTATGCCCGGAGCTGACCACTGAGCGCTGATTGCTAGAATATTTCATTTCAGTATTAAGACTTCATCATCCATCTCTTTTGATAAAAGAATTCATAGGACAGATGATGTTTCTTCATTAAGTGTAGTAGTCCTTCAGGGCCCACCAAGTGTTAGTTCTAGGAACTCCCCATGCATCCAAAAATCTGCATATACTAAAGTTCCTTATGTAAAATATAGCATTTGCATATAACCTACACACATCCTTATAATACCTAATATAAGTACTGCATAAAAGGTTGCAGGGCACTGTTATGAAATAAGGACCAGAGGCTCATATATTCCACACAGATGCAGCCACTGTATTCCTAACTGCAAGGTCATGAGCAGGGCGTGAGGTGAATAAGATGTGAGGCAAACGTGCTGAAAAGACTGAGGATGCATGAGATGTGGTCGGCTACAGCAGTAGCGCGCACTCAGGGGGCTCAGCATGCTAATTGGTACATGGGAAATTCAAATTTTGCTCTTTTTTTTTTTTTAATCTCAGCGATGGGAGCCTTGCATTGTTGTTTGAGCTGGCCTTGAGCTCCTTGGCTCAAAAGTAATCCTTCTATGTTAGTGTCCTGAAGAGCTTGGACTACAGATAGGAGCCACTGCAGCAGGCTAGAGGATTTTTCTTCACATACTTTTGACCCACGCTTGGGTGAATCTGAAGAGAGAACTCATGCGTATGGAGGGCTGATTCTAACGATGTTCTCCCTTGTTTCTTAGTTTTGCTAACAGAATTATGAGCCATAAACTGGACAGCATTTTGTTATTTAGTACCTAAAAACTCACCATCACTTTTTCCTCCCTTACAAATGGGAATTCTGTAAAGTAACCACTGACTTTTGCCAGTTACCTAGATTAGTCTTGGACGGAGTCTATTTAAACATGTAAATCATTAGTGAAAGTGCCCGTGAACTGCATTGTGAGCTAGCTAATGAGTGCACGGCCAGCATGCACAGGATTCTGTGACTTGTGCTCTGGGGTGAGCTTCCTCGCTGTTCTGACTGCTGTGTCTCCAGCTCCTTTCCTCAGGGGAGGAGCGCTGAAGGCCAAGTTCTCATGGAAGCTGGGGAGGGATGAGTAAGGCAAGGTAGGTTAGATTCAAAATGGATGGAAATTGGGTGGTGGTGGAATTGAGTACATACTTCAAAAGATCCAGATTTATGGAAGGGATTCCTTTCTAGGTAGTCTGGAAAGTGCTAGAAAGGCCAAGGAGAGGTGTTCTTGTTGGAAAGAAAGAAACAAATATTCCAGAGCCTGTCTGTTGTTACAAACTCAATATGTAATTTGCCATGTAACTCTTGAAGATGTAGTGATAGTATCCTCCTAATTATGATTTATTATCTCTTTTTTGGAGAGAGTCCTACTGTAGTCCAGGATGGCTTGAACTTGGTGGCAGTCCTGACCCAGCCTTCTAAGTGCTGAGATTATGGGTGTGTGCTTTGAACTTTCCTAAATATGAAGATTAGGAAATGAGTGATGTTGGGTTTACAAACACGTTCAGAGTTGTCGTTTGAGTTGAGGACTGTCTCTAAAGTCTATGGTCTTGTGATATGCCAGGCTGGCTCAGTTTGATGAAGTTGACATAGCTTAACAGGTATGCTAGTGATAAATAAACAGATGCTTGTAAGGAATGTTTGGTGTGGCCAGCATATCTGTAGTCACATAACTCCTGTGATGCATGGTAACTGATATATGCCTTCTTTAAGAAATTCTTCTCAAATGAAGGAGGTATGGGTAACAGTCAATCTAAACACTCATCTGAACACAGCAAGGTGGTACCCTGAGTCTGTACAGTTAGAGAAAGCTACATGAATGCAAACACTCTGCTATCTTTTTTTTTTGTTTTTTGTTTTTTGTTTTTGTTTCTGTAGTGATGGAGATCAGACTTGTACTACCTTTTAATTATATCTACGGTACCTGATTATGAGTTTTAAAGAGAAATTATATACATGTGTTGGATAATTTTATAACACAGGTGAGGAATGAAACCCTCATTTTAGAACGAGTCAAGATCCATAGATTTTAAAAATGCTTGTTTTATTTGCTTGGTGAGTGCACTTAAATTAGCCATGATTTTTCAAGAATCAAACAGGAAATGAGTGGGAAGAGTGGGGTTTGTTTGTAGGAAGGACAGTGAGATCCTTCTGTCTGAATGTCTGACAATAAGAGAAGATGCAGTAGAGAAGTTCCCGGTGCTGGCCAGGGATCCTTCTCTCCTCTACCTCACCACTGAGTACAGAGTCCGGCCTTCAGTAATGAATACTGGCTGTCTTTAGCAGTTTTACATCCCCAGACTTCTGCCTGAGGGACACAGCTAGGTATGCCATATGGAATTGTAGAGTCGCGTGTACTGTGTCACAGGGTCACTCACACACCACAGTGTTTTGATAAGCAGTTTCAAGTCAAACATGGTGGTTGCACATTTGTAATCTCAGTTCGTGAGAGGCTGATGGCAGGAGGAGCTCAGTTTGATGCTGTTCTGGACTACATACTGAGAACCAAAACTCAGAATACAAGTGAAGTCAAATAATGCTGAGGATGTACATCTGATAGAACACTTGCCATCCATGTATCAAGTCCTGGGTTTGTTACAGAAAAAAGGTATTTTTTTTCCAATTTATGACGCAATTCCATTTCAGTAATCTTATTTGGGCTTTACAAGAAACCTATGGAGAGGGGCTGGCGAGACAGGTCAGTGGGGGAAGATATTTGCTATGCAAGAAGGAGGATCTGAGTTCAAAACCCCAGCACTGGGTAAAAGTCAGGAATGGTCATGAGTCCCTGTTACTCTTCTGTTGGGGGCTGGAGAAAAGTGGATCTCAAGAGCAAGAGCTTGCTGGCCAGAGAGCCTAGTTGAAAACTGAGCTTTTGATTTAACAAGAGACCCTGTCTCAAAGCAGGAAGGGAAAAAGTGACAGAGGGACACACCCCTGGTCATGCCCTGACCTCTGCACGGGGGTGGGGTGGTGGGGTGGGGTGGTGGGGTGGTGGTCTTGGTTGTGTGCATCTGTAGCTAGTTATGGTCTTGAATTTTACATACACACACATGCACACACACTCACACACAAAGAGAGACAGACACAGAGAGGGAGAGACAGAGAGACAGACAGACATACACACACACAAAGAGCGAGACAGACACACACACAGACAGACAGACATACACACACACAAAGAACGAGACAGACACACACACACAGACAGACAGACATACACACACACAAAAAGCGAGACAGACACACACACAGACAGACAGATATACACACACACACACACACACACACACACACACACACACACACACAC
>CAJQZJ010032856.1:1428287-1470233 GCA_907164525.1 Lophiomys imhausi
ACACACACACACACACACACACACACACACACACACACACACACACCACACACACACACGGGTTGAGCCTAGTGGACATTTCACTTATTTAAAATGTTTAAACAGAACGCCGAGAATGTTCTGGTTTAAGACATTTGTGTTTGTCATTATGTCTGCCCCTCTATGTATACAGACATGGTATTATTTAAATCTAATTCTGGGCTGGTTTGGTGATTCAGTAGAAAAAAACTGCTTGCTCCACCAGCCTGGCAACCAAAGTTGGATCCCCAGAATCTGAGTAAAGGGGAACTGATTCCAGAAAGCTTTTCTCTGGCTTCTACATGCATGTGTGTGTGTCTATGTATACACATCCTATACATACATGCAAAATAAGGAAACAAATTAAAGCTACCTTAGAACACACACACACACACACACACACACACACACACACACACACACTTCTAAATCAGGTAGGTCCTATAAAAATGATTTTGTACTATAGTGATCACCTGTTTTGTACTTTTTAATGGGAGAAGTGCTTGGATGGCTGGAAATCTTTAGCAGGACTGCTCTGGAGTCTGGCTGACCTCTGATTTGCTCCTATTACTGACCAGTAACAATAAGAAGGACTCCAAACTTCAATTTTCTTCTTATTTATTTTTTCAAATAAAGTTTTCAAGATTTTATTTTTAATTGAAAATATTTTCATACACAAAATTTTGATATGTTCTCTTCCTCCCTCAATTCCTCCCAGATCCTCCCCATCTCCTTATCCACCCAACTTTATGTTCTTTCTCTCTCTTAAAAAAAAGAAACCCCAAACCAAAAAAAACCACCTCCCCCAAACAGAAATCAAAATGAATAAGCAAAAGACCAAAAAAAAAGCCCCAACAAATCAGAATGAGACAAGTCCACAAAAATACCATTGAGTTAGTTTTGTGTTGGCCACCTGCTCCTGTGTATGGCATCTGTCCTGATGTGACAGCATTAACGAGACTCTTCTTTTCCTTTTTTTTTTTTTACAGTAACACAATTTCAGAACAATATATTCAATGACATTCCAGGCATATGAAACAAAGACAGGCAAAAATTGATGTTTAACTTAAACATAGAAATATATGTGTTAAAAATCATAACAAAAAGGAATGAATATGGTAATTTTTAAGGACTTGTAAACAAGACAGGTAGGAATGGAATAAAACTGGAGAGGGACATATGCAAAGTTTCTAAAATCTAATGATGCCCATTTTCTTTTTTTTAATGTTTATTTATTACTTCAAGTTACATCTCCAACACAGTGCTCTCCCTCCACCCCTCCCTGACCCACCCTCCTACCCTCTCCCCCTTCTCCCACCTATCCTACTCCTCTGGTGTGGCATGCCCCTACATATCAGCCCCCCCTCAGTTCAGCTGTCATATGAGGGCTAAGAGCTTCCTCTTGCACTCAGGGCCTACATGGCAGCTCCACTAGGGCAAAGTGTCCCACTAACAGGTAACAAAGTTTATGTGTTCTAAAGTATGTACATGTTAAAAAAAATGGACTCTTCTTTTCCTAATGAGTATCAATTGTAGATAACTTCAGGATTAGGGATGGGAACCCATGTCCACTTCCCCTCTCAGTGTTGGGACCCTGTCTGGCTTGAACCCGTGCAGGCCCTGTGCATGCTTCCACAGTCTTTTTGAGTCCATATGTGGGTCAGTAGCATATCAAGAACCTGGTTCAAAATGAAAATGAGTTTTATATTTTAGTTCCCCCCCCTTTTTGTATGGAACGCCTAACCAGTGGAAGTCTATATACATATTCTGTGCTTGAGAAAACTCTGAACTTTAAAACACTTATGGTCTGAATCACTTTTGATGAGGATGTTGTTAAGTTGGAGAAGGCCACAGACACATAAAACAGTGGGGCATAATAGAAGTTCAGAACCAGATGTATATGAATACAGTTGATAGAAAATTATCAGTCTTGTTGGCAAAGGACTGTGGCAGCCCTAGGAATTGAACCGAAAGCTTTGAGAATGTTAGGAACATACTCTACTACAGCTGAGCTATATTCATTTCCATCCATATCAAATGATTTTCCAACATTTGGATATCCAACTGTGTATATGCAAAAATAATTCACAATGAGTCTCAACCTAAACCTCATAAACTATACAAAAGTTAATTCAAAGTAGATCATTGATTTAAGTGTAAGACATTATTGTTATGTCTTAACATTAGGCAGAGAGTTGTTAAGATGGGATACCAAAAGCACCTATCACAAAAGTAAAAACAAAGTGGAAAAATATCAAAATGAAAAAAAAAAAGTTACTGTGAGGTGCCAGTAAGAGCGTGGAAAGGGGGGCTGGAGAGTTGGCTCCACAGCTAAGTGACTCAGGTTCCTTTCCTCATACCCACATGGCAGCTCGTGACTGTAACTCCAATTCCAGGGATCTGAAGCCCTCTCCTGACCCCCAGGCACACATGCGGTGCACCTACATATATACATACATACATGCAACCAAAACCACTTATGCACATAGAAAACACAAATCTAAGAACAAAAGAGGACAAGGAGACAATAGGCAGAAATACCTGCAAACCATATATGTGACAGTGGACTGATACCAGAACACATGAAGAACTTTTGAACTCAGGGTTAAAGCAACAATTCAAACAATGAGCAAGAGGTTTGAACAGATGCTTCAAAATATACAGATCACAGATGAGCCCTCATAAAGATGTTTATTTAGCATAGTAAGCCTTATGGAGAATGCAAGGGAAAGCCACAATAAGGTGCTACTAACTGTTACAGTGGCTAAAACAAAAGTGCCAGCAATGTCAAGTGCTCCTTAGATACAGAGGTTGAAACCTCATCTGTCATTGGCAGGAATTCTAGGGTGGTAGTCACTTTGGAAAGCTTGTTGACAGCTTCATATAGAGCTAATAAATATTGCATATTTCCCCCGGAGCAATGAAATTTTAGTGTACAAATGGAAAACATATGAATGTTTATAATGGCTCTATTAATAATTGCCATTAACTGGAAACAATCTAAATGTCCCATGGTTTGATGGATAACTACAATTCATCTGTAAAACAGAATGCTGTCAGGTTGGGGAAGGTGTTATACTGCACAGTGAGAGAAAGAGTGTTTGGAGAAGTAATGAAACTGTTGTTTCTTGAAGTGGAGGTTACATAGTGTGATTGTGTGTTAAAATAGATAGGATTGTGTTACACCTGCCCCCACCCCCTTTTCTGTAGGCCAATAAGCGTAGATTTGATAAGTCTTATTTGCTGGAAACTTGAGCAGATGTTTTAAGATGTGCGACCTCTTAGTCATTTTCTGTGACCCTGTGAGACATTCTAGGACCATTATCTTGTAAGTCTTTTGAAGGAACCTCTTCTAGTTACCACACCTTCTAATGGATGGGCTCTTTACTCCCTCTAGTGGACATCTTCGTTTTTGTTTTTTTATAATTTATTTTTTATTTCTTCAAGTTAACATCTCAATCACAATCCCCTCCCTACTCCCCCCTCCTGTCCCACCCTTCCACCCTCTTCCCCCTCAAACCCCCCCATCCTCTACCTCTTTTTTTTTTTTTTTAGTTTAAGATATATCTTTTCTCCCCCTTTCAGTCGAACAAGTGGTTCTTTCTCTTATAACAATAAATACAATACAAAACAACAGAAATAATTAGGCCACAATTATGAGAGTTATATGGCTTAGCATACATTCCCAATGTCCAGTCAATATGTATTTGGCACCTGACTTTAACATTCTACTATCTAACCATCTCCATGAGTTTAAAGTTCTATATCTAACTCTGCTTCCATCCTAACTTGCATCACAATTTTAAAAACATCTTCTTACATCCAGAACATCCTCTTGATTCCTAAACAACTCAAAATTTAGCACAAAATGTATATATGCAATTTTATTTTTCTTTTGCTATTCATTTCACCAAGTCCATGAAGATCAAATTTTCAGGAACTTGGTTTAAATGCCGGAGATACTAAGACCAGCAAAGGGTGGGGAACTGGAGGCTCAGAGACTTATTTTCATTTCTTAAGTGAATAGAAGGAAAACATCTACGATCTAGTTGGTCAGTTAAATTTGGGGGCATAAAGAAGAGTAGAAGGTATGCTTTTTCTTCTTAATTTTTTCTTCCCTCCTTCCTTCCTTTTTTTTTTTTAAATAAATTGGTACAAACACCTGATAATCTTTTGCCAGAGGTTTCTTTATTACTTATTCTTTATTTCTTTATGGTCTGCTTTTAGTTTTGTCAACCCTAATTTTAAAAAGAAAACAAGTAAATTCATCAGATTATTTTGTGCCTGTTGATGGTTTTGTTTTAGATGTATTTTGGTCTTAAGTTGACCCACTGATTGCATATTTGTTGGATATGGTGTGCATTTCAGTACAGGAATAATGTACTGTGTTTATGATCAGATCCTATCCACTGATACTCAGTCCTCAGAAACATCTTATTTATTTTTCCTGCTGGAAACATTAAAAATCCCTTCTCCCTACATAGAAACATTCAGTTGATCTTGCTACCCACAGTTACTCTACTGTGCTATAGATCATTACAAATGACTCCTCCTATCTTTCTGTACCATCGAGGGTCTAGGAGTTACACAGGCTCCCTGGTGGCCCACATATAGGGAGCAGGCCGTGACTAGGTAACAAAGATGGCAGGCTCCTTCCTCACCCTCCCCACTTGGGGGGACAAAAGCCTGGCAGCTTTAAACAAAGGCCTTAGAGGCTTTTGTCTCTCCCCAGCAGGCTTGCAGCTGATAGACTGGCTCAACGAGTTCAAAGCTGGTCCAGAACATGTTACATAACAGTTGTGGGCCAATCAACCATCCCATCTTTCCTAAAAGGACCAATCCTAAATCAGGGGAGGAAAACTCTTAAAAAAAAAAAAAAAAACCTCAGCCTTCTAGAAGAGACTGCTTTTTTGTTTTGTTTGTTGTTGTTGTTTTGGTTTGGCTTCCTGAGCCCCATCCCTGCTGTGCAGAGGGTCTTTTTCTCTGTGTTTCTGTTGCATGTTTCTTAAGCTGCTGACCCTGTCTGTCCCTGTGGGCAGGGTTTGAGGTTTCTCCACTGCTGACTGTTATGCTCAAGATGTTTCCAGCCTGGAATCCTTTCGGTGGCAGAGAAAATGAACCTGATGAAGACCTGTAGTCTTCACCTACCCCAGTGATAAGCTGGACATGTTCCCTCTTGCTTTCCTAGTATTAGTTTTCCCAAATCCAGTCACAGGTCGGTGAGATCCTTACTCCTCCCTCCCTCCTTGCTCTGTTGGTTTTTGGTGGTGCTGGGGATTGGACCCAAGTCCTCAGGCCTGTGTGCTCTGCTCCTGCTGTCTCTGTCCACTCCCACTGATATGCTAGAGCTTGTAGAGTCGTGTTTTCCTTCCTGGTCCCAAGCTCCTGGAATAATGACTCCAACTATATTTACAAACTATAAGCCTATAGCTAGGTTCATTCACTGACTAGATCATAACTTAAGAACCTGTTTATTCTAACCTAAGTTCTGCCACATGGCTGGTTACCTCTGCCCAGGTTCCGTGTGCCCATCCTCCTTCTTGTCCTGGGGCCAATCCTCCTGGGCTTGGCACTATCCCACAATCCTTTCTGCCTACTGGATGTCCTACTTTCTATTCTACTCTTATTATTTATTTATTTATTATTGATACTTGATACATCCATACAATACACAAGATAGTCTTTCTACAAGATCTTTAAAAAATTATTACTTTCTTTAATTAAATATGTTCTTTGGCAATTTCATCTATGTATATAGTTTATTATTTCTCTAATGTTCCTCTCTTCTCCCCACCCTGGTCAGCCCCCCTTTCTTCCTATGAGCCCCTTTCTAACATTCATGTCTCTTTATTTTTGTTTTGTGACCCATTGAATGTAACCAGAACCTCTGTGTGGCCACGGACATAAAACTATCCACTGCTGCCTATCCTTGGCTAACTGGCAGTTACAAAGTGAAGCTGTGACTACTCGTCCTCCAGAATCCACCCATCACCAACAGCTCAGCAGGGAATGGTAGGGCCCCATAAACTCTACCTGGTCTACCATTGACTATTGCCAGGCTGAGTCTTGTGTGGAACTGGAGTTCCAGATGGCTGTGAGTCACCAAGTAGGTGCTGAGCATGGAATCTGGGTCCTGAGCAGGGGAAACATGTGCCCTAAACATGAGTCGAGTGTCTCTCCATCCCGTAGACTCTTATGAAATGCAGCCAAGGCAAGAGCCTTGAGCAGGGATGAAGGCTGTGTTCTAAAATAGTCAGTTTAATAGCAGCAGTGGTATAGACTGTAAAGCAGAGGAACGGCTGGGGTGCTGTCTGGTGAGAGTGCCCATGGGGATGCTTCCTTAGTCTCCCTTCATCACAGGCTAGGATGACTAAGCTGTGTCCGAGATCTGACATTCTATCTTGTTTTCCCCATACAGGAAATCTAGATTTTCATTTAGAATCTTTAAAAGAGATTCTGTCTCTCTCTCTCTCTCTCTCTCTCTCTCTCTCTCTCTCTGTGTGTGTGTGTGTGTGTGTGTGTGTGTGTGTGTGTGCGCCTGTGCACGTCCATCCATACGTATCGCTGTGTGTGTGGAGGGGCCAACTTGCAAGAGTTGTTTCTCTCCTTCCACCCAATTAGTCCCTGATATTGAACTCAGGTAGTCAGACTTTACCCTACCCCCTCAAAAATTAGAATTTAGAATTGTTCAACATTTCTTTATTGAGCCTTGGACTTACTCTTTTTAAAGCCACTTAACAATCCATAATAGTTTTCAGTTGTTCATAAACACCTTCAGTATTTACTGGGTATTTGTGACGCCTTTGTTTTTAGTTAGTGTCTCAAGGAGTATCGAGCCTTGAGAAATGCCTAAACATCACGGGGTCTCTCTGCCTCTCTGTTATATGTCTCACATAGGTCAGTAATAACAGCCAGGTTGAAGTTCTGGAATACTGGAGAAAAATTTATACATACATATGCTTATATTTATATGGGACTTCTAACTTTTTTTTGTTGCCAGTCATTCTAAACTTTTCTATTTGTGGGAGCTCCTGCTTGTGTGGTTCTTGGTGGGAAGGAAGGCGATTAGAGTGAAAGCCCCAGTGATTGAACCGAGCCTCTTCCTTCTTCCTAGCACATGGTTGGTTCCTGGCTGTTAAGGTGTCCCTGCCCAGGACTGACTCTTCATGCAAAGGCACAGGACAGCTTGGAGCTTCTTGTGACAGAAGTGGCAGCCTGTAAGAACAATGACAGAAGTACACAGAGACATAGTGCTGGTGCTGGCTTTGGGACCAGCCTATTCCAGGGCTTGGACTCACCAGTGCTTCTGGCTGTGCATGCGTCCTGGCCTTCTGCTTTTGTCTCTGCTTCATCTTTTTCCATCCCATTCTCTAGCTCTCTATTGACCTATTTGATATTTTCAGATGCCTTTCTAGTTTTCCAGGATTGGTTTCTGTTGTTTACAGCTGCAAGAACCTACACTGATGGATGGCTATAGAGAATGTAAACTTGGGACAGCCTTTTAAGCCTAGGAAATTGTTGTGTGGACTGTCTGCAAGCAAAGCAATGACTCAGACTGTTGTGCCACATTCTGAGGCAGGGATGGTGGTATGGGAAGGGATCCTTGGAGTTTCCTGGAAGCCCGGAGGTACAGGGGCATATCTGTCAAGGACAGGAGCTTTGCCATTGAACCCTGAGCTGAGAGTTATACTCGGAACTGTTAAATCAGCCTGCCTCTGAGGTCAGAGGTCATCACTGCCATCTTCTGTTGTGGAAGCCGCCTGCGTGTTGGCAGGCAGGCCAACAAGATGTTGAAATATGCTGTTGTGATTCAATCCAGGTGAATCCTGATTGCTGACACAGTTTTGGAACATCCTCTCTAAGGTGTGTTCATGATTAATTCATACTAATTTCAAACCTTGGAGTTACTTCTCTGTCCTGACCCTGAAATGTTTCTGTGTTTCACAGTCTCTGCCACGTTTCTTTATCCATTCCCTCCTGTATTTATCTGTTTATCTATTTGACCTCAAAATTGCTAGTTTCTTTGATCCTTAGCTATGAATTTATGTTCCTTTATGTTTCTTTGTGAATTATGTTTCTTTATGAATTCTTACCCACCAGCTTCAGTAGAGAATGGAGCCAGCATTCAGAAGTTTTCTGCTCTGCTCCTTTTAGGCAGCAGAGAAAATTCTTTTGACCCGGGGAAGGAAGACTGTGCAGGAATACAACGCCAATGTTATTGACACAGAAACAAACAGACATGTAGGCGTTAGTTAGTCCTTCTCTATTAATTCTAAACCATGGCCCCCGGAGAACAGTGCAAACATGCTCTGAGATGCAGGCTGTAAGATGAGGTTTTCTAAAATTGCTGAGAGGTGGGACAGGTGTACCATTCTGAGTGTGTGGAGTCGGCAGGCTTGTAAACTAGGAATGGAAGACACCCGGCAAATATGTCATGTGGGAAACAGCTGACAGAAACATATTTGTGCCACTCATGTCAGCCAGCCTCTTATCAATTGCTTGACTGAAAGTTATGCTCTGATATGGGGGGGAAGTATTGTGTGTGTTAAACTTGAAAAAAATTGTAAGCTTAAGTTCTGAGCTATCTCTTAAGTTTTATTCATGTATGCAATGACAGGAGTATACCTCAGTGCATGTGTGGAGGTCAACTTATGAGAGTTGGTTCTATCCCTCCATCACGTGGGGCCTTGGGATCAATCTCAGGACCTCTCAGTCACCTTGCCTATTTTGTTAGAATTTTGTATTGGGGGGGATCTCCATTAATTAGATCCCCTACATTTGGTGTTTTTTTTTCTCTTTTTCCCGTTTCCTCTTATCTTTCTTTGAGCCTTTGCCATGCCCACTGTAACCATGATGATGCTAAGCACAGAAAGTGGGCACCCCTTTCTGCAAATAAGGTAGGAGAACAAGCCCATGAACCCCTGTCTTAGCTAGGGTCTCTATTGCTGGGAAGAGACACCATGACCACAGCAACTCTTGTGAGGAAACATTTAATTTGGGCTGGCTTAGTTCAGAGGTTTAGTCCATTATCATCAGGGCGGGAAGCATGGCAGCACACAGGCAGACAGGGTGCTGGAGAGGTAGCTGAGAGTTCTACATCCAGATCAGCAGGCAGCAGGAAGAGTGAGATGCTGGGCTTGGCTTGAGCATCTGAGACCTCAAAGCCCACCCACAGTGACACACTTCTTCCAACAAAGCCAATCTACTCCAACAAGGCTACACCTCCTAATGGTGCCGTTCCATAAGTGCCCATGGGGGCCATTTTCATCCAAACTACCATAACTTTGGCTCTGTTGTTCTGGAGCCTCTGATAAGACATAGCCTCAGGGCTGTAGAAAACTTAGCTCTGCTTGAGTCCCTCAGAAAGGTTTGTTTCCAAGGTCCACTCAGTTGAAACTTTATCAGCAGCAGGCGTTGCCCATTGAGGAAGCCAATAAATATTGGGTGTCATTACATGGGGAGTGGTGGGAGAATTTTCTTTTTATCTGGGTATCTCCATAACCCAAGAGAATACCTAGTATACCTTGAGAAAAAAAGTCCGAAGGTTAGTCCATGAGATGGGAGGGTTGTAACAGAAGCTTTGGAGTGTGGCAGGACTGGGCTCGAATTCCAGCTGTTTAGTTTTCCACCCATGCAATTGTAACCAAATTGCTTATACTTTCTCATCCTGTGTGGCTTTATCTACAAACTAGGAATACCAACTTCTTGGTCTTGGCCCACACTTAGAATAGGTGTTTAATGATTCTTCTGCAACTTATAATATTCAAACTGAATGTTCCTGTTGTTGGCACCACATTGGGACCAAGCTTGGCCTGTCTGTTCCTTGTCCTCATGCTGTCTATATAAGTTTCAATTAAATACTGTCACATCTGTCTTTCCTCGAGACCAGGGGTCAACCAGCAGGTTTTTATACATGGCCAGATAGCAGGTAGATAGTGGGTCATGAAGACTCTGTTGGCACAGCCTACTCTCCTGCTTTCTGGCAAAAGCAACTATGAATAATATATAAAGAGTGTCCCAGTAAGACTGTTTTACAAAGCAAATGACAGGCTTAGACCTTTAGGCCTAGCTGTTAGGCTCTAAGGTTTACCCAGTGTGTCTCCTGTGCAGTGCTGTCCTGATCACTGTAGCTTTGTAACAGCCCTGGGGATCAGCTTTCTAATGGTTCTCCATCTTTGCTCTTTTAAAAATAGTTTCTTATTCTAGGTCCTTTCCCTTGCCACATTTGTTCTAGAATCCATATAACAGTTCCTCTTGGAATTTTGTGGAATCAGATTAGTTTGGAATTTAACTTCTTAACACATCAAATATTCCGAGTTATAAAGAGAGTACAGATCTTTCTGTTTGGTGTCTATTGTTCTGCAGCGTTTTGTAGGTTTAAGTTATTTAGATTGTAAACATGTTTCATTAAATTTTAAGTTATTCATGTTTTTTGATGATACATTCCTGACACACTTTCAAGAAATTTTGTGAAATATAATTATTAGCAAATTTGCAGTATTTGGATGGTATGGTGCCATTTATACATATATGTATACACACACATATATATCTCTATCTATCTATCTATCTGTCTATCTATCTATCTATCTATCTATCTATCTATCTATCTATCTATCTATCTATCTATCATATACCATACCAGTAAGTATGATAATTCATAGAGCACAGTTAAACCCTTAGAATTGTTGAAGATTTATCTAACTAATAGATTTCTGGGAAATAGCAGCCTGGGAGAGACCAGAGCTCACGATAATTGGTATCTAGCAGGCTTTTGTTGTTGCTGAGTTTGCTAGTATAAGAACCTGAGGTCGCTGAGGCAGAGACAGGTTGGCCGAAGCTGCCGATGCTGCAAATTTCTGTTGATAACCAAGGAGGAATTTTAGCATATTCCACGGAGGAGATCTTGAGATATTGTGAGAAGTCTGTTACATACCAGTCAAGTCTATAAAGATTTATTGAAGATCTTATTTTTATTTGAGGTATGTGTGTTCATCCGAGTCTGTGTGTCTGCAAGGGATGCAGAGGCCAGAAGAAGGGGTGGGATCTCTTGAAACTGGTGGCTGTGAGCTGCTTAATGTAGCTGCTGGAAGCTGAACTCTTGTGTTCTAGAGGAGTTCTACAAGTCCAGAGCTGTCCTTAACCATTGAACCAACTTTGCTAGCCCTCAAAAATTTAGAAAGTGTTTTCCTTGTGACTTAGATATTCTATAGTACTTTTGATTAAAAGATAGACTTTTTTTTTTTCAAATAAATCACCAAAGGATAGTAGTTGCAGGAGGCATTGTTTTAAAGGCTTTGTTAGCCATTGTTTGGTGATAGAGGGTGCACTGAAACTTGCTTTGCCGCTAGTGAGGGAGACTGATCACTTTCCTGCTCTCAGGGTCTCCAGTATACACATGTGGAATCCAATATGTCTTCAATAGGACATTATTGGTTCTGAAATGTATGATTTACAGTTTTTAAAACAAGCAGTTGTGAAGGTTACCCAGCAGAGGGCACCACGCTCCTTTGGATGTTCTCCTTTAATGTGCAGGCTGGCTCATGCAGGAGCTGAAAGACTTTGTGAACAATGTGGGTATTAACAGTAAAACAGGCCCTCTTCGCCCACATTTTCATCATCACCGCCTGAGAGGTCAGCAGTGTTTAGACTTAGGTATTAATTATTCCACTGTTTCTGTTTTTTTTTTTCCTTTTTTCCTCGAATCACATATCCATATTTTCTTTAAACAATTCATTAGTATTTTTTAAACACTTATTTTACGTTTAGGAGTGTTTTGCCTACCTGTATGGCTGTGTGTCGTGCACATGTCTGGTGCCTGCATAGGCCAGAAGAGGGGATTGGATGCCGTGGAACTGGGGATAGAAGATTACGAGCCATTGTGTGAATGCTGGGAATTGAACCCAACAAGTGCCCTTAACCACTGAGCCTTCTCCCAAGCCCCTAAATCAATGATTGTTTTTGTTTCTGAAATATTTTCTCTCTTCTTGGCTTTTGTATAAAACTTATCAGAGTATATGTTCTGTTACATATTTATTCTCTTGTTTCTTGTAGTTTTAAAAAAATATTTATTTGTACTGATGTGTATAATTATGGTTTGTTGACTTCTCATGGCTGTTTGTACTCTGTCATATCAACATCCCACAATCTGTTCCCTTATCACCAGGGATTTGGGTTGCTTCCACTGCTTTGCCCTTACAACAGTGCTGTCATGATCTGCCATGGACACTTCGTTTTGTACAGGCTGGTGTTATTATAGGGAACCCAGCCTCATGTTGGAGTGCACTACATTGTGAGGATTTGCACTCATTCAACTTGCTGGTAATGACAGATCCTTCAGAGTGCATATACTAATTTTTATTCTACTAGTAGAAAACAACTGATAAGGACTGCTTTACACATCTGCCCACCCAGTGTGTGTGAAGTGCTATCTCACTGCGATGTTACTTGGAATCACCCTGGTGACTGGTGAGGCTAAGTATCATTTTATATGTGCTAATCACCCCAATTCCACATCTACACGTTTGCTTTGCAGCTTTGCCTTTCTATAGAACTTCCTTTCTAATAGGTTTTTATTAGTTAAAATAAGAGATATCTTGTAAATTAATCTTTCATCAGATATGTGGATTACAGAGATTGCTCATTCTCCCCTTTGCAGTGCTAGGAAATGGCCTTGTGTGTGCGAGGGAAACAGCTTCCCACTGAACTACACCTTCATCCTTCAGTTTTGTCTCTTCCTGCCCTGCCCTGCTCTGCCATGCCAGCCCTTCTCTTTTCTTCTCTTTCTTTTTTGTTACTTTTTATGGCCAAACACAGGAGCTCGCACACATTATATAGATAAATAAATGCCCTTCCACAGAACCTCTAGGCCAGTGGCTCTCAACTTTCCTAATGCTGTGACCCTTTAATACAGTTTCTCATGTTGTGGTGACCCCCCCCCAACATAAAACTATTTTCTTTGATATTTCATAACTGTAATTTTTCTACTGTTATAAATAGTAATGTAAATATCTGATATGCAGAGTATTTGATATGTGACCCCAGAGGGGTCATGACCTACAGGTTGAAAAATACTGCTCTACGCCCCCACTTTTTAAATGGCATTTGATGAGCAGAAAACTTATTAATTTTTCTTTTTTTTCCTTTTTGAAACAGGGTCTTCTTTTGTAGCTCAGGGTGGCCTGGAACTCACTATATACAGGTACTGCCGTCAAGCATGGCTACCTGAGTTCAGTCCTTAGAACCAAAAAGGTGGAAATAAAGGAACCAACTCCCACAGTTGTCCTCTGTCCTGTACATGATGTGGCCTGTAAACCAGCCTCCAGGAAAGAAATATTTTAAAAAAGTCTTCATCACCTGTAATCTGAGAGTTTTCTTACGTTTTATCTTTAGTTTCATATTTTTCTGTGGTGTGTGTGTGTGTGTGTGTGTGTGTGTGTGTGTTGTATGTCAGGTGTCTTCCCACTGACATACAACATGGCTTCTTATATGAATCATGGCTTTGGCTAGGCTAATCACTAAGCTCTGAGGATCTGTGTTTCTCTGATTCCAATTCTAGGGTTACAGTCACACACAGTCCTGCCTGACTTGTTGCATAGGTGCTGGGGTTTTGAACTCAGGTTCTCTAGCCTGCATGGTTAGTGCTTTTACCCACTGAACCATTTCCCCAGCCCCTATGATAATTTTTATTTTTCGAAAAGTGGTAAGATTTTTACTGTTGAAATAACTTATCACAACAGAAGATACAAATAATCCATTATTATAACTCATGGTGTTGAATTAGGCAATGTTCTGATTTTCTATGGGTGAGAAACAGTGCCACGCGAACTTCAGTGGCTTAAAGTAACTATCTTAGTTTTAAAATTTTAAGCTATGTTATTTTTGAAAAAGACTTTATAAGCCCAAGTTCTCCTAGAATTCATGATTGTAGCCCAGGCTGGCCTTGAACTCTGAGTTCTCCTGCTTTAACTTCCTCAGGGCTGGGATTATAGATGTACCACTATGCCCAGTATCTCTGTCTCTCTGTCTATTTCTTGTCTTTCTATTTGTTTTTCCTCTCTACTTTTTTTTGGGGGGGGGTCAAGGACTTAGAGATTGATTAGCAGGTTTCTACCTACCAACAGTGGATCATCAGTAAGATGACTTCCTTCTCCTCTCACAACCATGGCCGCCTCTGTTGGATGTTGGCCTGTTCTTCCCTCTTTAATGAGGTCTCATTCTCTCGGATATCTCCCTGTGATATGGGCTTCATGCAGTATGATGGGGTTAGGGTAGTCTCCATACTTACATGGTAGGTGGCTTAGAAGAGATTGTGTCCCAAGCATGAACATCCCAAATGCAAGCACTTTCAGTAGGTGAGAAGAGAAAGCTGGCAAGCAGCCAAAGTCTGTGCCCAGAACTGGCAGAGCTTCACTTCTGCATTCTGCCTGTCAGAGCATTTGCATAGCCCACTCACACTGTGGGTCGGCTGGAGAAACCTCCTGTCGATGGGAAACTGTCAGGTGTGTATTGGGTGGGAAGAGCATATGAGATGGAGTGGGAAGAGTGTATAGGATGGGGAATATGTTGTGACCATTTTTGGAAAATACTATCTGTCATAGTTTGCCTGTGGCTAAAACTTCCTTTCATTTGCAACTACATTTACCCTCTCCAATAAGACAACTGAGTTTTATTCCATTATGTCATCCCATGTGCTGATGTACATAGCACTTTTGAAAGGCAATTGGACATATACCTTCCATTTCTGCTGCTTCCTAGAGTTCTGTGTGGCTCATGGTCCTCTTCTTGATTCTTTGCTCAGTATTCTGAGTCATTCTTTTTTTTCTTTTTCTTTTTTTTAAAGAAATAGCCCATGTCTGCAGTGGAATATCTTTCTTAGATACACAATAAGTATCTTTCAAAAAGGTTGAAAGTCTTGACTGCCTACTTCATTTTGAAAAGTTGAAGTGGATTTGATTTTTAATTTTCATCTGGACTGTACAACATGGGTGGTAATTCTGCTACTATTATTGACTCAAGAATCTTGAGCTTTTTTAGGAATCCTATTGTGGCTTCCTCCACTAGATGAAGTCACACTCTCATATCTCTTTGAGTGAGCTTCTGCTCTGTCTTGGGTTACTTAAATGTCCTCTGTGACACAGTACCCTTGTGATTCTTAGAAACTTAAGATGAAGTATTAAATACATCCTCAGTCCCTGTCATAGAATTCCTGAGTGACAGCAGTGTCTTGTTACTTGTGACAATATGCTTTGGTAAATGCTGAGTTTATGTTTTTAAGGTTTCTTAGTGCTGGGGCCCTGGGCAGCTTGAGGATGGGCTTAGTCTTTGGAAGGACCCAGTGACTGGATGATGAGACACTTGGAACTTTTAGCCCCACCTACTGGAATTTCTAGAAAGATTCTTGAACAACAAGGTTTGAGTTTCCAAGTTGCCGAACTTGCATATCTGTTGGGGCAGAAGGGTGGTGACCAAAGGGCTTCTATCCTGTGCTCTCATACCATCTCCAACCATCTCTTCACCTGGGTATTTATCTGACTCATATGTCCTTTAGCATAAACTGGTAGATGTATGTACAGTGTTCCCCTGAGTTCTATGAGCTGTTGTAATAAATAAGCCTGGGGGGGTGGTACGGTGGGGGTTTTGTGGAGACCCTAACTTCTAGCCAGTTAATCACTACAGTTCATAATCTGGAAACTTTCTCTTGACGTCTCAAGTTGAGGGCAGTCTCGAGGGACCAAACTCTAGCCTATGGGATATGATGCTGTCTCCAGATAGTAGTGTCAGAAATGAAATGAACTGAATTATACTCCTGTGTTCATGTCCACTGGAAACTTGGTTGGTTGTGGTAGGGAGGCTCCCACATACCTGGACATAGGAATGTTCTGTGTTAAGTGAGAAAACTGAGTAGGCAAGTAAAGCAGAGTCAAGTTTTCCCTTATAAAAGTATTGTTCTGAGTCACGATGTCTCTGCAGCATTGCCTTAAATCTTGTTGAAGGTATAGCTAAGGCCTTACAGTTACATACTCATGGCCCTTTATTAAAAACATCTTTATTTGAACTTTGCGTATTTTGTTTTACCTTGTGAACCTTACTGAGAGGGGTTGGAGATGAGAAATTGCTTTGTTTTTTAATCACCCACTCATAGCTTTGTATGTTGTCCTGTATCTACTAAAACCAACAATAACAATAATAACAAATACACACAGAGCACAAGCTAACAGCTCCTTCCTTGCTCTATCTGAACCTTGCCACCACAAATAAAAGAAACCAATTTGCCCTTTAGCTGGTTACTGGGGAGCATGCCTTAGACAGCCAGACCCATCCTCTCTGTTTTCCATGCTCCTGGGGGTGACAGTTTGCACAGTCGCATAAATCTCGGAATGCCACTGTGCAGCACAGACCTTTTCTCTAACTTCCAGCATCAACTTCATTCCTGCTCTTCCAAAAAGACGCTGGGATCCTACAGTCCTCCATTGACTGGCATGTACTGGTGCAGATGTACACATCTGTTTCAGTTATTTGTTGTGCGGTGAAGCTAGGCCACATTTAGTGACTGTAAACAACCCTTAAGAATTTTAGATAAACTGTATTGTTGGGAATTTTAAACGGCTTAGGAAGTCATAGCTTCGTTGAGGACGGAGAGCCTGCCTCCATGGGTGCCTCTTCATATCTGAAGTTCTGGTGCTTTCTCCTTCAATTTCTTTCCCTTTAGAGTCTCATCTTTAGGGACTCTTTCTGCCACTTGGGCATCTACCAACATGGAGATCTCAAGGTAGTCACACTTTTTATATGATGCCGCATTCCTAGGAGGGAGTTTTTCCAAAAAGAGGTGATAAGTTTCTGAACAGGAACAGAGTTCTAGCCAGGAAGAGCTAACGTTTCTGTCATTTTCCCTTTATTACAGCAGTGACAGGGGCTCAGGCAGACTCATGATGGTGGGCAATACATGGTTGCCTATTGTAGCAACCATATATTTCTCCAGGATGTTGCCATGGGGCAGCCATGGGACTGAACAAAGAGAGCCACACTATACACACCAGTTTGAAAGCTAATGACAGAACAAACAGTGCACACAGTGGAAAGCATAATCTATTCAGTAAATAAGACAGGGCCAATGTGGTCCATTTAGGAAAAGTGATGTTGCATCCCTACAGCAGACTGCCACAGGTCCAGTAGCGTGCCCTCCCTAAACTTTTCTGCAATGTGGCCTGCCACTACAGCATCAAGAGGCACTGGATGGAACTAGAGAAGCTCATCCTGAGTGAGCTAACCCAGACTCAGAAGGATGCACATGGCATCTATTCACTTATAATTGGATTTTAGCCATATAGTACAGGATAATTATACTATAACCAATGCACCAAAGGGAACATGGACATAGACTTTTTTTTCCTGTCAGTGAGACACTTTGCCCTAGTGGTGCTGCCCTGTATACCCCCAGTGTATGAGGAGGCTCTTGGCCCTCACATGACTGCTAAACTGGGGCGGGGGACTGTTATGTAGGGACACTCCACTCTGGAGGAGTGGGATATGGAAGGGATAGGTGGTAGAGGGTGGGAGGGCAGGACCAGGAGGGGTAGAAAGAGGACACTGCGATGGAGATGTAACCTGAAGTAATAAATAAATAAATAAACAAATAAACACACAAATAAATAAATAAATAGGTGCAGGCCAGAGATGCTGCTAATGCCTTGTAGTGCGCAGGGCAGCCCCCACAGACAGAGAGGATGCTGAGAGGAGAGACCACTGATGATGCTCGAAGTGTTGCAATTCCAAGCTTTCTTTATTCACCTTGACATCTGGTAGGAAGGGCTCACCACTGGTTTTCTGTTTTCAGAATGTCTTGGTTATTTTTGGCTCTTCTCATCATTTTCAGGTACATTTTAAAGACATCTCACTGGCTTCAGGAAAAGGTTTTTATAATGTCACTGGAATTTCATTCTGTCGGTCTTTATGGGGAAAATGACATTTATTACATTGAATCTTATTTACTGAGTATCTACCAGTTTAATTTTCCTTAATGCCTTTCAGTAACATTTTATAAAGGACCTGCAATTCTTTTTCAAAAACTGCTTTTATTTACTTATTTTATTTTAAATTGAATTTTACTTATCTCTTTAAGAATTTCATAAATGCATAAAATATTTTATCTTATTCACTTCCCCCCCTCCACCCTCCATCTACCTGTCTGTCCCCTCCAAAACTCATATCTTCTTTAAAATAAATACATACATGCATACATACATGCATATATACATACATACATACATACATACATACATACATACATACATACATACCCCACTGAGTCTATCTGGTGCTTCAGGTATGCACACGATTGTAGAACCAGCCTATGGGCAACCTATGAAAGGAAAGGCCACACCCCTGGAGAAAACTCTCCTTCCCCATCCTCAACTGCCAATAGCTTTCAGCTAAGAGTGGGGCCTTGTGAACTCCTCCCCCATCCATGCTGGCTTGATCTCTTGATCTTGTGCAGGTTACACACAGTCAGCCACCCTGCTGTGAGTTCATGAATGTAATGGTCCTGTCATGTCCAGGAGACACTGTTTCACAACGGTCCCTCCTGACTTTTGGCTCTTAGAGTCTTTGTGCCTCTCTTTTTGCCATGTTCCTTTAGCCTTGGGAGGCAGGGAGGTGAGCACTCTGAAGTTTCACTTATTGTCTGTACAGGGTGTAAGTCTCTGTGTGAGCTATTGTCCATTTACAAGTTTTCTTGAGATAAGCTTTATGTCATCCAGGCTGACCTCAGGGCTGTGACTATAGGCCTGTGCCAACACAGCTAGTGAAGAGTTTAAAATTTTTTCTTAAAGATGTTTTACACTCTGAGCCAGTTAGTGGTGGAGCTTTTTAAAAGTTGCTTTCCTATTGGGGAAATATTCCTACTTCAAGTGAAATTTGAAGCAGATCATCTAACAGAGTTTCTGTCACCAGATGACCAGAGTCAAATATTACCATTTAACTGGCAATGTCTCCATTGTCTGAAGAAGCAGTCACCACCAGAGGGACCCTTGTGTCTATTTTCCTCAGGCAAAGGTGCCAGACTGGAGTAGAAATAGGATACCTAACTGCAGATTGGTGGCGAAGATCTCCAGATAGGGTGAGGAGAGACTGCTTAGCATATTCTCAGTCATCCTTCAGTAAGAAATTCTGCTTTGCCTTTTGGAAGATAGTGCTTTCTGAGTATGGAGATACAAGGACATGGTTTTTAAAGCAGAGGGAAAGTGTATAGCTCACCCAACAGGTCAATGAATTACTACTTAGAGAGGCTTTCTCTATTCCAAAGGACATACAGGTAGTTCATGAGAGAGCCAAGTCTGGAGCTCAAGTCCCTGATTTTCACACTATAATTGGGAGTGGAATTGAGGGTGAGTGAGTGCTGGTTGGGGGTTATTTATTTCTTAACTATCTGTAAAATGGGCTGTTTATGAACTGGGATTATATGCATAGGTGAGTCTGTGGGAGTGTGCATGCCTACCTATTAACCTTGATTGGACAGAACACCTTTGTTGCGATTGTTGTTTTTTTTTTAACCTTTTTTTGTTTGTTTGTTTGTTTATTTATTATATATATATATATTTTTAAATACTTTATTTTTTTTTCTTCAAGTTACATCTCAGTCACAAACCCTTCCCTATTCCCCCTTCCTATCCCACCCTTCCACCCTCTTCCCCCCAGAAGTTTCCCCTTTCAGTCCAACAGATGGTTCCTTCTCTTATAACAGTAAATACTATACAAAACAACAGATATAAATATGCCACATTTATGAGAGTTAAATGGCCCAGTATACCTTCCCAATGTCCAGTTTATACATATTTGGCCCCTGACTTTAACATTCTACTATCTAACCATCTCTATGAGTTTAAAGGTCTATATCTGACTCAAAAGGTCTATATCTGACTCAACATTCATACTAACTTGCAACACACTTTTAAGAGTATCTTCTTAGATCTATAACACCCTCTTGATTCCTAAACAACTCAAAATTTAACTATGAGACTCTAGCTGTCTATTCTTCAACCACCTCAGAGACCTAAGAGGGATAAATATATCTGCTTATATAGGAAGTGCCGGGCCTGCAGCTTCCAAAACTAAGAAATGACATACCAGTGACTGCCTGGACAGTTCCCATTTTCTCTCCATACATTCCTGCATCAGTCTTCAGCCTTTGGGTCCTGTTTCTCTGACAGACATTTGTTGTAGAGCAGGGATTATGAAGGACTTACCTACCCTGTCTTGGCAGAGTTAGGCTGTCGACTTCCCTGCTACCAAGTTTTGTCCTTTTTGGACAGCAGTCTGTCTGCAGTTGGAGCAAGGAGTTTTTTCATGCCAAGAGATAGGCTTGCCACTAATTCAACCATCTCACACTGGAGATTCTTCGATGCTTATCTTCTACTTGGAGTAGAATAGGGGGTGCTGTCAGGAGCTGATATGTCTCGTATCAAAAAAAAAAAGAAAATCTTAATTTAAGATAACATCTTTGAATGCCATATTCTGCAGATCTCTTGGGGTTTTTGAAGATGTCCTATCCATCTCTTATATTTAGATAAGCAAATGTTGCTTGTCTCTTAACAACTTGATTACTGAGTAGTTTAGAGAATATCTGTGATAGACTGTCATAGTAGCTAACAAAGTGACATGTTTGCATGACTAGGAGTTTGTTTTACTTAACTATCCTAAACAGTTTTAGACGGTTGGTATCAAGAGGCCAGAGCTTCACATTTTATTTTTAAGTATCTCTACGTATGATACCATTAGGAAGCGTTACCTTTAATTTTGTATCAATATACAAAGATCTATTCAATTGTGGTTAAATATACTCTTAATTATGTATCAATATACAAAGATCAATGCCTATGTAGCCCAATACAATCTTAATATTACGTCCATATACAAGGGTCAATACCATTGTGGCCATAGACATAGCACAGGAAGGTCCAAGAAGAAGGGGCAGATTATTAACCTTTTTTTTTAATTTATTTTTTCTAATTTTTTTTATTTCTTCAAGTTACATCTTAATCTCAATCCCCTCCCTATTCCCCCTCCAGTGCCACCCTCCCACCCCCTTCCCCTCAACCCCCCATCCACTTCCTTTTTTTTTAAGTTTAAGGTATATCTTTCCCCCCAACAGCTCCCCCTTGCAGTCCAACAAATGGCTCTTTCTCTTATAACAACAAATACAATACAAAACAACAGAAATAATTAGGCCACAATTATGAGAGTTATATGTCTTAGAATACATTCCCAATGTCCAGTCCATATGTATTTGGCACCTGACTTTAACATTGTACTCTCTAACCATCTCCATGAGTTTAAAGTTCTATATCTAACTTGGCTTCCATCCTAACTTGCATCACAATTTTACAAATATCTTCTTAGATCGAGAACACCCTCTTGATTCCTAAACAACTCAAAATTTAACTATGAGACTCTAGATCTAGTCTTCAACCACATCAGAGACCTAAGAGAGATAAATATTATCTGATTATATAGGAAGTGCAGGGCCAGCAGCTTCCAAATTAAGAAATGACATACCAGTGGCTGCCTGGACAGTTCCCAAATTCTCTCCGTACATTACAGCATCAATCTTCAGCCGTTTCGCCCCGTTTCTCTGACAGACATTGATTGTAAAGCAGGGATTATGAAGGACTTGCCTACCCTGTCTTGGCAGAGCTAGTCTGTTGACTTCCCTGCTTCCAAGTTTTGCCCTATTTGAACAGCATTCTGCTTATAGTTGAAGCAAGGGATTTTTCTTGCCAAGAGATAGGCTTGCCACTAATTCAACCATCTCCAATTGAAGATTCTTCAATGCTCATCTTCTACTTGGAGTAGAATAGGGGTTGCTGTCAGGAGCTGACATGTCTTTATATCAAAAAAATCTTAAGTTAAGAAAACATCTTTGAATGCCATATTCTGCAGATCTCTTGAGGTTTTTGAAGACCACCTATCTATCTCTTATATTTGTATAAGCAAATGTTGTTTGTCTCATAGCAACTTGATTTCTGATTAGCTTAGAAAATAACTGTGATAGACTGCCCTAGTACCTAACAAAATGACACACTTGAGTGACTATTAGTTTGCATTTCTTAATTATCCTAAACAGTTTATGATAGTTGCTAACAAAAGGACAAAGCTTCACATTTAATTTTTAAGCATTATCTAGGTACAATACTTTAAAAAGAGTTAACCTTAATTTTGTATCAGTATACAAAGACCAATACCAATGTGGCCAAATATAATCTTAATTTTTTATCAATATACAAAGATCAATACTGATGTAGCCCTATATAATCTTAATTGTGCACCAATATGCAAAGATCAATACCAATTTAGCCAAATATAACCTTAATTTTGTATCAATATACAAAGGTATAAGAACATATTCAATAATCTGTCCTGTTTTCTTTATCATTCATCTATTATGTCTATATCCCATTTTTTTTCTCAAGTCTTTTCTCCCCTACGTAGGTGAGAAAGAAGGATACAGAAAAGAAAAAGAGAGAAGTCCCTGGGTCTAACCTCCAAACCTATTTAATAAGACCATTTAACAGCTTGTAATCTCTCCCCCTAAATAACAAGAAGTATCTATAACCCATCACATGACCAAAGGGGGGAAAATCACCCATCCCACCTTCTGGAGAAGGGACATCGTTCTCTTAAAATGACTTCCTGCTGATTTGGGATGTAGTAAACCTGTTTGGGGCCCAAATAAGAATGGAAAAATGGTTAACCATGTTAACAGAATCATTTGATGTTCAGTCCTTTTGTGCTCAGCTATTTAAATGTCCTAAGAGGTTTGTAGACAGAAGCTGAACTTCAGGGCTGTACTGAAGTTCTGGCTGGAACAGTCTGTGGAGCTGAACAATCTTAGTGATTTTGAGTTGTTGTGGTTGTAGACTTTTGAGGAAACAGCTATTGAGGAAGTCTGCCAGGCTGGATCGTCTGGGCTACTTGTCTTCTTTGGTGTCTGATCTGTTTCTTCTGAGGTTTCAGTTGTCCAGTTGTCCCTGGATTCCTTAGATGGATGCTTCAAATCTCCTGAAAAGATAAGAACAGAGGCTTCGCCTAATCCTAACTCTGGGACACTACTTTTTGTTTTTTTTTGGGGGGGGGGTCAGGTAATATTTTTCCTGGAGCAAATTTGGGTTTTTGACAATATAAAAAATATTATCTTTCAATTGAGATTAAAAAAGATATTATTTTGATATTTTGGAACTAAACAAACCTTTAAGTGTATATATTTTGAGATCTCAAAGGACAATTTGCTTTGAATTTCAGCATGCCTTTTGTGAGTAGCTTTTAAATTTAAATCCTTTCAAATCTTATGTGCCTGTCTCTGCATTTTAAGTGTTGGGATCAAAAGCATGTGCTTCCCAACTGATGGGATTAAAGATGTGCACCACCACCCCTGGATCAAAGTTTTTCTCTATTTAGAGCTTGCTTTGTGTCAGGCTGACCTTGAACTCTGAGATCTGCCTGTTTGTGTCTCTAGTGTGTTGGGATTAAGGGTGTATCCTTCTCAAATGATGAGATTAAGGGTATGTACAATCATCACCTTGTTCTTTATAATTCTAGAAAGGGTGTGCACCATCACCACCCTGTTCCTTGTGACTCTAGAATTTCTAAGACAATTAACTCTATAGTGATCCTCCTGTCTCTGCTGGTGTTAAAGGCATGGGCTAACATCATGCATTTCATATATTTTACCTTGGCTCCAAAGTTTTTCAACTCTTGGAGGTTTAGAAAACCAGGTTGAACTGCAGTAACCTTTAATTTATTTACAGTATCTTAAACCTCTTACCTGTTTTTTAATTCCAAACCATGAAAATATACTTTATATCTACCAAAAACAAACAAACAAACAAACAAACAAACAAAAACAAAAAAGCCCAAAACCCTTTTAAGCTGCTATCAAGTTTGTGTAATCTATGTGGCCACCTGCAGTCTAACATTCCAATCTGAAATTAAGGCCATTTTCCTTTCATGCCAGTAAGGCAAGTATACCTTTGGTAAATTATAGTTTGAAAATTTTATGTTTTATTTTTATTATATTTTTAAAGCTTATTAACTCTTTTCTAAAAAAAAGTATTATTTTGTTTTCTCAAGTTACTTCTAGAACATAGTTTCCTCCCTCCTCCCCTCCATGTTCCTCTCTCCCTCCCTCCTTCCCTCCTTCTCTCCTGTCCTCCCTCATTGTTCCTCTACTTGATAGTCTCACTTTCCTCAGATGAGGTGGGCCCTCACATATCATACTCCCTCAGATCTTGTGTCATGTGAGAGCTAAGAGCTTCCACTTGTACTGGAGCTTGATATGGCACACCATCTAGGGTATGGTGTTCCACTAACCTGAAGCAGATTCCATGACTCACTGCTGGGTGAAATTTTTCCTAGGATAGATATGCTAGGTTCCTATCTATTTAGGTGTGTGGGTTGGAGGATAGTTATCCTGTGATGTATGGTTAATATCGATTTATAAGAGAGTACATACCATGTTTATCTTTCTGTGACTGCATCAGCTCACTTAGGATGAGCTTTTCTAGCTCCATCCATTTGGTTTTGAATTGCATGATTTCCTCCTTTTTTATAGCTGTGTAGTATTCCATTGTATAAATGTACTGCAATTTTTTTTTAATCTATTCTTCAGTTGAAGGACATCTGGGTTGCTTCCAGTTTCTGGCTATTACAAATAAAGCTGCTATGAACATTGTTTAGGCAATGTCCTTGTGGTTTGGTGAAGAATCTTTTGGATATATGTCCAGGAAGGGTGTGGCTGGGTCTTGAGGTAGAACTATTCTGAATTTTCTAAGATATCTCCAGATTGATTTCCAAAGTGGTTGTACAAGTTTGCACTCCCAACAGCAATGGGGGAGTGTTCCTCTTTCTCCACATCCTTGCCAGCATGTGCTATCATTTGAGTTTTTGATCTTAGCCATTCTGACGGGTGTGAGATGGAATCTCAGAGTCATCTTGAGTTGCATTACCCTGATGACCAAAGATGTTGAACATTTCTTCAAGTGCCTCTCGGCCTTTAGAGATTCCTCTTCTGTGAATTCTCGGTTTAGTTCTGTACTCCATTTTTTGATGGGATTATTTGATTTTTTGGTGTTTAATTTCTTCAGTTCTTTATATATTTTGGATATTAGCCCTCTGTCAGATGTTGGGTTGATGAAGATCCTTTCCCAGTCTGTAGGCTGCTGTTTTGTTCTAAGGACAGTGTCCTTTGCCTTACAGAAGCTTTTCAATTTCATAAGGTCCCATATATTGATTGATTGTTTTAGCGCCTGAGCTATTGGTATTCTGTTCAGGAAGTTGCTACCAGTGCCAATGAGTTCCAGGCTTTTCCCCACTTTCTCTTCTATTGATGTTAGTGTGTTCGGATTTATGCTGAGGTCTTTGATCCACTTAGACTTAAGTTTTGTACAAGGTGATAAGTATGGATCAGTTTGCAACTCTCGAAGTTCTTTGCAGTTTTAGGGGAATGAGGAGATATTTGGCACTGTCTAGTCAGCAAACTGTCATTTTTCCATTCTGGAAGCTGCTCTCCTATGCTTCCTACTCACTGGAATAATAACACTATCCCATCTTATGTCTTTGATGAGGTTGAAGACATAATAGGTATAAATAAAATTTCAATTGAACTTGAGTTGTTTAGGATTTAAAAAGACATTTTCAAATCTAAATAAAATCTTTAGATTTATAAATATAGGATATGATAGAAAAATATTTAGGTTCATAACTTTCGACACACCAAGATAGATGATTTTTTTTTTCTTCAAGATTGTCTGATACAATTAGGCTAAACATTATGTGTGTAACTTTTATATATGGTTTTCTTGATTGTTTCATATTTATTCTTACTGTTTTTACTATGAGTTAAAAATTAGCTTTTTTATTAGACAAAAGGAGGGAATTGATGGGGTGATGTTATGCTATGCATTCTAAATGTTAATTAATCTCCCAGAAGTCTGCTTGCTTTACACCAAGTGCTGTGCTACCTTTCTTGTTAACCATTGTCTCTGATTGGTTAAATAAATGCTGAGGTTTGAGATTGGGCAAAGACAGAGGTAGGCAGGGCTAAGGTGGTCGGACTTCTGGAGCAGAGAGGTTGATGGGCAGAAGAAACCTCCAGTAGCCAGAAGAAAAGTAGAAGAAGGAGAAGCCATAATCAGGAAGGAGGACACGCAATGGGGTAGATGAAAGAAGATCATTCCATGTGGCCTAGAACATTGGCATAGCGTGGAGAATGGCAGTCCAAGGGGATATATGTACATATGGGGTCATATTTGGGGAATAAAATTATGAGCTAGCTTAGATGGGCCAAGATTGCACAATCCAGGCCAAGGCTTGTTAAAATCCATGTGGTGTCTGTGTGCTTTTATAATGGTGGGTGAAGGATTAACATCACCCAATAATTAAATATAATACAGATACAGGTAAATTATTTAATTCTACATACTGGCTTACAATTTTATTTTATATTTGTGCTTCTGTTGCCTACTTTAATAATCTGATCGACACATAAAAAACTGATCGTTTTGGCTTATTTAATTTAATTTGATGATTTATAGACCTCATTGTTTTACTTCTGATCGACTTTTGAAATACAGTGCAGTTATTCGATGTTCTTTTCAAAGAACGTGGAGTTCAGCTTTTTGCGAGCTCTTTTCAATCTCTTGTGATTGTCCTTGAAGTGCTTTTGTGTAGCACTCCCATGATTGCTGTGTCTCCCGAGGCACCTTGATGGAAACTTTCTTTGGAAAACCATTGGCACTTTTAAAACTTTGATTCTGTCCTTGCCTTAAGAATGAGATGTCACAGCTCAGAAACTCACAACTGGTCCAAATGCAGTGAATGAGTGTCCATGGAATACTCGACTATACATGGGACTTCTGTATCACACCCTTTGTCCCTAAAGCTCAGGGAACGCTGCAAAAGACAGGGATAGAAAGATGGTTAGAGCCAGAGGCTGGGGAGGACTAGGGCCAAGCAGTATCTTCTGGACATGACGCTCTTACACTCTTACAGCAGCTGTGGTCGTCTGCACAGGATTGAGCTGTCCACATTCCAGCATGGAGAAGGATGGGGCTTATGGGCTCTTACCCCTAGCTGTGGACCTATTGACAGTCAGTGTCTGCTAGGGGAGGAAGAATCACTTTTCTTTAAGGGTATGGCCCCCTGGTGGTGACCATGCCCCAGAGGATGGTCTCACATTCAAGAGTATATGGAGAATATATGGAGTTTGGACTTCATGGACTATTTGAAAAAAAAAGAAAAAAGTAAGTTGGGAAGCAGTAGGAGATGAATAACCTGGGAGAAATGGAGGGTGCATAAAATTCATTTGTGTACATGTATGAAACTCTCAACAAAGAAATATTGTCTTAAAATGTTTAATAAACTGATTTTTTTCTTCCCGTGGATATCAAATGAAGAATTTTTAATTATGTGTGTGTATGTTTGTCTACGTGTAGATTTGTGTATGTGAGTGCAGTGCTCATGGAGGCCAGAGAGGGCATCACATACCCTGGAGCTGGAGTAACAGGCAGTTGTGAGCTATCTGACATTGATGCCGGGAACCGAATGTGGGTCTTCAATAAAGGGGACATACTCTCAAACATCATGTCATCTCTCTGACACCTAACAGAAGATTCTAAGCCTTTAGTTGGGCCTACATTTTAAAACGAAAGCCAACAACTCGCTGATTTCTTGCATTGCTTTTGGAATACCTTTTTTTTTTTCCTTTTTATTGCAGTTCTGGGGTTGACCTTTCCACATGCAAGGCAAGAGCTCTACGCCTGAGCCACACGCCCAACCTATTGATGTAATTCCACTGTATTCTTATGTAATACATTTATAAACATGAGAAAAAAGACACATATTTAGCCTTAAATCTCCATTGGTATGGTGCAATCCATTTTCAGGAGAATTTCTGTGTTCAAGGTGTAATGGCTCTGATAAAGCAGAGACCCAGGAAGAGGGACAGTGTGGAGAAAGACAGAATAATAATCCCAGACAGTTTCTAGCTCCCTTAAGATGGATTTCTTAGTTAGCATTTAAATCTCTGTGTGATGACTAGCTAACAAGCTATTCAAAGGAAGGAGAAATTGTCTTTCTGAGACGTATTTATAAAAGTGAGCATTGGAGGCTGAAGGCATAGCTGTGTGGTGGGATGTCTGTGTGCTGTGTGAGGCCTAGCCCTGCAAAGGAAATGTCAGGTCAGTCTTCTGCCACTCAGCAAGGGCTAATGGACATTTCTCTGTCAATGGTTTCAGTTTGGAACACACCAGCTTTAGCAATAGAGCCTCAAGGAAATATAGATTTCAAACTGGGTGAAACAGAGGGCATCCTGTTCCATTAGGAACATCTTAAAACTTGGTGAGGTGACACATACTTTTTGCTGCTCTCCAGGAAGCATAAGTTGGGCCAGGAGTTCAAGCTGGGGTACTATAGTGAGACCTCCTCTTAAAGACAAAGGAAAAGAAATCCAATAGGAAGCCTTAGTTGTACACGCTGTAATCCCAGTATTAGAGAGGTCAGGGGCAGGAGGATTGCAAACTCAGAGCCTGCCTGGACCATGTAGAAAGTTCCAGTCCAGCCCAGGAAAGTTATCGAGACCCCTCTCAATGAAATTTATGGAGAGCTAAAGATGTAGCTCAGTGGCAGAGGACTTTTGTAACATGCACAAAGCCCCAGGTTCAAGCAAGCTTTATTATTAAAAATGTTATGTATATTTTATGACTTTTTCTCTATAAAATTATCTGGTGAGCATAATGAATGACTATCTTAAACATCCTTATTACTAAGTACTGCTCTTCATGATTCATGTGCAATAATTTAATGAAGAATCCGCTCATCATTTATCTGAGTGCTAAAAACTTCATCTCCTACTGTCTGTAATAATAGAACATTTCTTCTTGGATTTAGATTTCCTCCTTCCTCACCCCTGAAGCCATATCCAAAGAAGCCCCTTTATCAAAGAGATGTTATTAAGTTTCCAGAATGGAATGATCCCCCACCAAGCACTTCACAAGAGAACATTCCAGTGAGGCCAATTGTGTTGGTAAGTGCAGTGATATTGGCAGTCGATGGCTGCTGGGGAAGAGGAAGTCATTGTGTCCAGGGTATTTGCTTTGGTGAGTTACCCCAGCAAAAAGCTCCACACCCATGCCCACACAGCTGGCCCTGGACAGACCCAGAGAGTCACCCAGCAAAACCCAGACAAATAAAAAGAGCTGAAAGTGAGAAGGGGGACTTGGTGGAAGGGTCTGGAAGGAGTGAGGAGATATTCGAGGGAGGGAGGAATGGGTGTGACAGAATGTATCATGTACATGTATGAATTGTCAATGAGTAAGTTAATTAAAACAGTAGTCACGAGTTTTAAAAATACATGATGGGCTCAGTCCAGGAGGAATCATCTAGTGAGCTGTAGGCTTGGTCCAGCGCTTTTTGGTGGATCCTTTTTGAACAGTGTTTGGGAAGTATTATGAAAAAACACATCCCATGTGTCAATGGTTAAGAGGTCATTTAATGGGAAGATTGTCTCTTGTTTTCACTTTTCCACTGACATTTTGATGGAACATGTGGTAGCTGCTTTCATATGTCTAGTCAGAGCAGATTTGTTGAACTCCCTCTGACTCCCTTTCCTGTCCTAGAGCTTACTTTTCTTCCTTGTCTTCTCCTGAACTTTGTCTCAATTATTATATGAGCCATACTATGGAGTGACCCCAATACCCAACACAGTGCATGAACAAATATAGCTTCTTCTGGCCTCTAACAACAGCACATTTCGAAACATACAAATCCCTTTAAAAAAAAGAAAACAAACTTTTTTTCATAAAATGTTCCCAGTACAATACTGCCAAGATTGAGATGCTAAAAAAAAATACAATATAGAGAGAAACTTTGATAAGGCAATTTGAAAGAAATTTACTAACATTGATTTAGGTTAGTCAGGTTTTATAAGACATCAGTGCTTGGTGGCGGAGGAGGGAGCTGTGGAGTCAGGAATCAAAGTAAAGGGCTTGGGGGCTGGGGGAAGGTGACAGGGTCAGAATGGGAGCAAAGAAGGGGCTGGCAGGTGAGGGAGGAAGAATGAGAGAAGAGAAAGATGAAAGAATGTTGAACTACGTTGTCTGGCTACATGATGGAAGGGGACAGAACTGAGAGCCCTTGCAGCAGAACACTCGGATTGCTTCACCAAGATAAGGATGCTAAGCCATGCCTCTAGAAATTCTCTGTTGCTTTTCTAGTTCTGAGCAGACGTTGTCTCTTATCCCAAACGAAAGAGTACATGGAGAACAAGAAAGCTGCTGTGGAATTAAAGGATATACCATGTCCCCTTCGTGTTGGCTCTAAACTTTCGCCAGCTGTTCCACTTCCTGATATTCATTCTCTTCAACACCCTAAAGTACAGCTGTCAGCTGTTGCCTAAGTAAGCTGCTGTGCTCATTGCCCTAATGAACCCTCCCCTTCACCCATGCGTCTTGGTGGGGGCAGCAGTGGCAGTAGTGGAGTTCCTGGGAGCCTGACTCACACAGGCTCACTCTTAGACTCAGCAAGCAACAGTCATGTGTGTCAGGTAGGTCAGGGTTCGCTTTCCAGTCTGTGTCTTCATTGCAGAATGCCTCCGCCAGGAACAACTTGGTGGGCCTTGCGAATAACTTCCCCACCATGTGTGTAGAAGAGTGGCCTACCTTCCTGCGAGTGCCTGCTGTGCTGTGGGAAGCTCCCTTTCCTGCCTTGTCACAGTAATGTGCACAAGCTGAATCAGTTCCCGACTCTCCAGGGCTGCACCTCTGCTAGCTACTTCCCCTGTTCTGAGTTCCCAACTCGGGCTCCCGGGTGTTTGGAAGAGCGCCTCTCCCGTGTAGAGCTTACTCCTCACTTGTGTGTGCACCAACTGTCTTCACCTAAATGTGGCACCTACCTCCGGTTTGTTTAAAGGGCTCAGTTTATAGTGAAGACTGTCTAAACAAGCCAGCAAGAAAGAGTATAATGGATGCTGCTAAAATCTGGCCAAATAGCCCACCTCCAACCTGCACCTCAAGCTGTCCCTCTGTGTCCTGGCTGTGGAACAGAGGGGATGGAGAAGGACACGTTGTTGTTGTTGACAGCCAGTCTAGGCAAAGCTGCTCTGAAATTTGAGCCACCAGAAGTTGCAATCACTGGGCAGGTGCTGGGGACCCTCTCCCCCCCAACACTGGCGATTTCTGGGATATTGAAAACTGCTTGGTCCCCTCTGGCTGGCCAGCAACAACTGTTGTACAGAGAAGCAGAGTTTATCTGTGTGCGCAACATCAGTAAAGAAAACAAAGAAGTTATTCAAGAGCTGAATAATTGCCAGGGAACCGTTGCTCACATAAACGCTACTGTAAAGAATGTTGCTGATAACAAACTCGGGCAGAGCCCACGAAGGTACGCAAATACACTGCTCCAGCTACTGTGGTTCTTGTGTCAACTGAAGTCAATTTTGCATTGGAACTCAGTGAACTGAGGCACAGGTACGGTTTCTACATCATTTTGGTGCATAAAACCCAGACTTCCGAAGCCTTGTTACATCCTGCTAACGAGCTGGTCCGATTTAAAGAGTTCATTTCCGATCTATCCCCCAGGCCACCCCTGAAGACCCCTTGCCACACTCTGCTCTGTGTTTATAACCTGCCAGCAAATAAAGATGGAAAGAGCAGCAGCAGCAGACTCAGGGGTCCTGTCTGACAGCTGTGGTGGCAAAGTGCTGAGTATCACAGGCTGCAGCACAGTTCTCCGCTTCATACACCAAGACAGAGTTGAGTGGGCCCAGAAGTGAATGGAAAATGAAGATGTCTTTGGTAACAGGATTGTTGTGTCCTTTACTCCAAAACACAGAGAATTCTTTAAAGCCAAGAGTTCAAGTGCAATTGCTGATAAAGCGAAGTCTCCCAAAACAGTTAAGAACACAAAGTTGTGCTTCATCAAAGATACAAGTGAACAGTCACCTAGTGCCAAAGCTGTGCCTGGGAAAAGGTTGCAGGCAAATTCTGAATGTGCTACAAAAACCACAAACATTAGAAGTTTATAGGAGCTATGCTGAATGGAATCTAAGACTGGCTGCAGAACAGTGACCACCAGCAAGGCCATGGGAAGCTGGCAGTACTGCCTACCAGTGGCCCCAGCATTTCAGTGCCACCCTGAAGAACACAGGTGTGATGGAGCCCTCTTTACAGAAGCAATCAGAAAAGAGAGAACCTCAGTTCCTAGAGTGCTGCCAGCTCTCCTGTAGAGAAGGAGAGAGAAAGAAGACTGACGTCTTCTATGTGAGCAACCCAGCTGCATTCAGCAAACTGATCACCTCAAGGCAAGTCCTCTGCTCACCTCTCTTGTCTCCGAGGAGTATGTGTCCAAACCTTTTAAGCAGAGCCTCACCACTTGCTTTCAGTGTTGACAATGCCAGCAGCGGCGCTGACTGCCCAGACCCGTTTGCAAATGGTGTTGACATCCAGGCCAGCAATGTGGACTACAGGCTGTCCCAGAAGAAGCTGCAGCAGTGACTCCAGGAAGCCTTTTCCGAGCATGGCCAGGTGAAGAGTGTCAAGCTCAGCCCCCATACCACCGATTACCAGCCCAAGACCCGTTGTGCAGATGGGAAACCTGCAAGAAGCAATCTGTGCAGTGAACAGCCTCCACAGGCACAAAATCGGCAGCAAGAAGATCCTGGTCTCATTCGCCACAGGAGCTGCCGATAAGTCACTCTCTTTACTAAGTGCAGAAATAATGTCTACTCTTCAGGATGCTCCCACCTGTTGTTTGCCTCCCTTTAAATTTATAGACATCTCTGAAAAGAAGTATGGACACAAGTTAAATGTGTCTTATTTACATAAACTAACAGATGCGATTGCAATCTGTGAACAGGGAAATGGGCAGCTGGTGTGTCTCTTACCTAGTAGCCAAGCCCGCCAGAGCCCCCTGGGCTCTTCCCAGTCACATGATGGCTTCTTCACAAACTCCAGCCCAGTTCTCTTTTGCAGAGTTGGAGTATCACGAACCTGTCTGCGGGCCCCACTGCTCTAACAAGGACTTCAGTGAATATGATTTGATCCAGACTTTTACAAGATTCCTTTTGTGGTTCTCTCTTTGAAAGTGTTCGCACCTCAAGTTCACAGTCTTTTCCAGACCCATGAGGACACCGTGCCTTTGCTAAGCTTTCCAGATTGCTAAGCTGTGCAGTTTGGTGACCTAGAAATTACGTAAGATGACCACAGTGTCCCCTTAGAGCACTTCTTCACCTGCATTCTAGGAGTGAACATTGCCACTGCTCAGAATGATCTCAGAATGGTGTCAAAGTAGTGAAGTGGATTCACAACAAGCCCCCACCTCCCATCACTGACCCTTGGCTTCTGCATTCTAAACTTCCTGTGGGTAATCCCCAGCTGATCCAGTTCTGCAGGGAAGTCAGTATTTACTGATGAACCATCCACCTGGTACACTGCCAATCAGCACTTTGATCCCTTCACACCATCACCGTTTTGTAAAGCAGTGCCGGGTTTCAGATTATGGAATCTCCAAACTGATTGAACAGCTCGAAGCTGTGTGCCTCATGTGCTGCAGATTCTTGGAATGTGCTCCAAGGGTCTGTTGACCTTCACTCATGGGGCCCGGGCAAAGCGCTTTACTCAGGATTTACTAAAACTTCTTAAGTCCCAGGCCAGCAAGCAGGTCATTGTGAGAGCATTTTCACAGGTGTTTCTCAAAGGACTGGGATGTCAAGGAATATGGTGTTTTTAAGTTGATTGATATCATATCAGAGATCCCAGACACAACCATCTACTATCCCAACAAGATGACCACAGGTCATTTGTATCCAAAAAAGAGAACAGACTCAGGATGAGATAGAGGAACAAAGCAGTTCTCCAAAGATGTGGACTTGCCACCAGCCTCATTTCCAGATGCCCTTTAACAAGTTCATTCCCTCTTAGCAGCACTTTGGCTGGCAGTGCAGACTTGCATATTGTGGATTTACCAAGCTGCTTGAACATTTGGGAGCCAGACCTGAGACTTTACAAGTGCTGGAACGTGGAGAAGAGAGAATCCTGACTTTGACCCAAGTGGAACGAGTCAAAGCTCCAGCCGCCCAGCTTGGTAAGCTTCTGCGGTCCCTAAAGATAACTGTCTTATGACGACGGATGTGCTCACAGAATGTGCTAAAACTTGGTTATACATGTTGTCTCCAAGACTATGGTGTCACCTTAGTCTTAGGTTTGACGCAGAAGCTCTGCCATGTTGTAAAGTTCGCCGATATGGAGTCTGGCAAACAGATCCAGCTGATCAGCAGGACGTTTCTGTGGTCTCTCACTGACCAGTTGCTGGCATTATTGATGTCTCGGGAAGGAGATGCCTGTCTTTTTGTTGATGAGCTCAGGAGGCATTATGAAACCACCCACAGTACTCCTCTCAACCCCTGTGAATATGGATTCATGACCTTGACTGAACTCCTGAGGAGTCTGCCTTACTTAAGGCAGAAGAGTGTGAGGCTCATGAGCCTATACTTTTTTTTGCAAAGAACTTGCGGTCTTTGCTTCACACCTTCCACTACCAGAAGATTTTCCTTCATGAAATTTCCATGGCCTATACCAAATACGTTGGAGAAACACTGCAGCCCAAAACACATGGCTACAGTAGTGAGGAGGAGATATTGGGAGTCATCCCACAGGTGGTCTGGATATAAGAGAATTGTAGTGTTGAAATTGACATGAAGAGACCAGCCTGCTGCAGTCAGCAGGCAGATCCTGGAGGTGCCAGTGTCCCATATAGCCTCAGAACTCCAGCTTGGAACAGGGTCCAGCCAGATGGAGCCGGAGTGCCTGCACCTGGCCAACAGCTCTGCTGTTGACCTCCTCTATGCTCCTGTCCCTTCAGGCCTCCCATCCCCTCAGCTGAGGCCAGATCTCGTCATCCCACGGACCACTGATCTCATCCAGTTTGATGAACACCCTCAAGAGCCTTTGGGAATTTTAGTTTTAAACCAAGAAGAAAAAACAGAAATTGCAGTTCCAGTAAAGAGGGAGAATCTGCCTTGTGACTCCTGGCCTTGCGGCCCAGCATCTGTCCCTGCTCCTCCTGGGTCCTCAGAAGCCTCAAGCCACTGCTCAGCAAGGATGCCATAGAAAGCCCAGCCAAAAAGCAGCCCAAAAATAGAATTGGCAGCCAACTTTTCTTTGAACCTAATAACCAAGCTTTAACTCCCATTTTGAACACAGAATTAAGTTAGGGTAGGGAAAAACTGTCTGACTCTACATGCAAAAATGGCCTTAAAATTTTGAACAAAATAACAACCCACAGACTTGAAAAGATCTTTAACAAGCTCACATCTGACAGAGAGCTAATATCTATAATTTATAAAGAACTCAAGAAATTAAACACCAAGAAACCAAATAATCCAGTCAAAAATGGAGAACAGAGCTAAATTGAGAATTCACAAAGGAGGAATCTCTAATGGCGCAGAGACACTTGAAGAAGTGCTCAACATCCTTAACCATCAGAGAAATGCAACTCAAGATGACTCTGAGATTCCATTTCACACCTGTCAGAATGGCTAAGATCAAAAACTCAAATGACAACACATGCTGGCGAGGTTGTGGAGAAAGGGGAACACTCCTCCATTGCTGGTGGGAGTTCAAACTTGTACAACCTCTGTGGAAATCAGTCTGGCGATATCTTAGAAAACTTGGAATAGCTTTACCTCAAGACCCAGCCATACCACTCCTGAGTATACATCCAAGCGATTCCTCACCAAACCAGAAGGACATATCCTCATCTATGTTCATAGCAGCTTTATTTGTAATAGCTAGAAACTGGAAACAACCCAGATGTCCCTCAACCAAAGAATGGATTAAAAAAAAAAAACTATGGTACATTTACACAATGGAATACTACTTAGCCATCAGAAACAACAAAATCATGCAATTTGCAGCCAAATAGATGGAACTAGAAAAGCTCATCTTGAGTGAGCTAACCCAGACTCAGAAAGATGCACATGGCATCTGTTCACTTATATTGGATTTTAGCCATGTACTATAGGATAACTACCTTACAACCAATAAACCAAAAGAAACAGGAACATAGACCTTGTTACCTGTTAGTGGGACACTTTGCCCTACTGGAGTTGCCATATAGGCCCCCACTGCAAGAGGAAGCTCTTAGCCCTCATATGACTGTTGAACTGAGGGGTTGATGTGTTGGGGCAACCCACTCCAGAGGAGTGAGATGGGGAGGACAGGGGGGAGAAGGTGGGAGGGTGACCAGGAGGGATGGAGAGAGGGGACTGTGATAGAGATGTAACTTGAAGTAATAAATAAACCATATTTTTTTTCATTTCATGTATTGATCCCCAAAGCCACTTTTATAGATGGTCCATTTCCTTTTGAACTATCAGATGGACTTTTTCTTCCCTTCTTCCTTTATTCCTCACAGTTATTTGAAAGAATTATAGCCTCCATTAATTAATCTATAATCTATTTATCAAATATTTCTAGACTGTTATGAATTGTGCTGGTCAGAAAGAAGTAAGCGGTGATCCTTCAGCAGGATCTGACCCTTCAGCATGATCTGATCCTTCAGCAGGATCTGATCCTTCAGCAGTATCCTATCCTTCAGTGGAAATCTGACCCTTCAGTGGGATCTGATCCTTCAGCAGGATCTGATCCTTCAGCGGGATCTGGTCCTTCAGCGGGATCTGGTCCTTCAGCGGGATCTGATCCTTCAGCGGGATCTGATCCTTCAGTGGGATCTGATCCTTCAGCGGGATCTGGTCCTTCAGCGGGATCTGGTCCTTCAGCGGGATCTGGTCCTGCAGCGGGATCTGGTCCTTCAGCGGGATCTGACCCTTCAGCGGGATCTGGTCCTTCAGCGGGATCTGATTCTTCAGCACGATCTGAACCTTCAGCGGGATCTGGTCCTTCAGCGGGATCTGGTCCTTCAGTGGGATCTGGTCCTTCAGCGGGATCTGGTCCTTCAGCGGGATCTGGTCCTTCAGCGGGATCTGATTCTTCAGCACGATCTGAACCTTCAGCAGGATCTGATCCTTCAGCGGGATCTGACCCTTCAGCAGGATCTGGTCCTTCAGCTTGACTCTCATTGAGCAGCCTCTGTGTTTTGTTTAAGCAAATGGAACTGTGGTTGTTCAAGAAACCAAGCATGCCCTGAGCCTGACCAGCACAATTCATAACAGTCTAGAAATATTTGGTAAATAGGTTATAGATTCATTAATGGAGGCTTTCAAATAACTGTGAGGAATAAAGGAAGAAGGGAAGAAAAAGTCCATCTGATAGTTCAAAAGGAAATGGACCATCTATAAATTTCTCCAGGCTTGTTTTGTGCTCTGTGCAAAGTCTGAAGGCACTTCCTATGCAGGCCTGGCAGCACTTGTCTTTTGAGGCCAGACAGCACTTCCTCTTGAAGGCCTCGTGGCACTTCCCTCTGCAGACTTTGAGCATAGGAAGCAAAATGGCACATGTGCAGTTTCTTTAAGGCTTTGAAGCAGTGCAATAAAGATGGTGTTACTTTCCCACACACTGGGAAATGAATGAGCAGCAGGAGAGCCATTTCCAGGCTGATGGGAAAGTTCCTGTCTTCTAGATGACTTGTTGGTATGCTTGTTTTTTTATGTAACTATATCTGTGGTTGCCTAATGTTGTTTCATCCCAAATTTTAAAAAATGTTTCCACTTGGGGATTCCACTTAGGAATTTTCTAGCAAGTTGTTTCACTCTTCCCTTCTCTGTCCATCCCAGTTTGATAAGGATCAGGTTAAGGAAAGGAGACAGTCTTGGTGTCATGGTGTCATGCATCTGAAGTCAGCATTTGAATGACGGCACACACTGTTGTGTGGTATTGGTAAGAATCTGATTTCTTAACCTATGCATCAAATGCATATATTGTAAATCAGAGCTGAATGGTGAGGTGCTTCAAGAGGTGTGGGTTCGATACTATTTCCACTAGGAGAAGACTGGAGTTCTTTCTGTAGTGTGAGGACCAAGGTTGATCACCCTACCCTTGTTTTTGTAATTTTAAAGTTGGCTGTAAAGCTAGGAAGCTCTCCATGTGAAGAGTTAAGTTCATGTTAGTTCATCTTGTTATCATTTAATAGTGTTTGGTTTTACTGTTAATTCTCATTATTGGAAGCATATTTGTTTCTTTTGTTTTGTGGTTTCTGATGTTGGCATTTGGGAGCAGCCAGCCTTTGTGGGCACCGCCTTGTGGAATGGCTACCTCTCTGGGTACCTAAGGTGTCCATCCACTCATGCATGGCCCCTGTTGGAAAGACTTGACATTTACAATGGATTGTATTTGTTGGACAAAAAATAAAAAATAAAATAAAATAAATGTGTATCTATTCATACAGCAGAAAGAACCTGTTGGTTCTTTAATATAAAGTGGAAGAACACAGTCTTCCACTGGTTAGATGGTTTCTTTGGTAGGAATTTTTTTTTTTTCCCTAGAAAGCCAGAAAGTGGATTCTGATTTCGTAGTCAGAATTTTGATAAAATGTCACAAAATGGCTCTATTTTTTTTACCAGTTGAATTTTTGTTGCTAAAATCTTTTAAACGAAGCCAGTGATTCCCAGTTCTCAGTGCATGATCTACCCAGATGGAGCTTCAATGGACAATTTCTCCAGGCTTGTCGTGTGCTCTGTGCAAAGTCTGAAGGCACTTCCTATGCAGGCCTGGCAGCACTTGTCTTTTGAGGCCGGACAGCACTTCCTCTTGAAGGCCTCGTGGCACTTCCCTCTGCAGACTTTGGCATAGGAAGCAAAATGGCACATGTGCAGTTTCTTTAAGGCTTTGAAGCAGTGCAATAAAGATGGTGTTACAAATGTGAGTTGCCTTATTCACAGACATCCTAAAGCTAAGCTTGCCCACTCACTAAAGGTTTGCAGTCATAGACGGGATTATGGACTTTGAAGACACCAGGTGTCACTCAAGTCACTTGGAACCATCTCAACGGTCAGGTTCTGTGGGCAGCAAAGAAGAGTTGTGTAGAGTGAATGGTGTTTCTTTGCCACTTGCTGGAGCTGCCCCTGTGTCTGGGGCAAGTGTGACTAACCATGGCTGTTTAAAGATGTAAACACTCGATGGGAGCGCATAGAGTCTGTGCTGTGCCACAGTGGTCGGTCCCATTACTCTTTCTTTATCCAGAGGCTTAGATGATGATGCTATGATGTATGGACATAATGAGACACACTCTCTGGGTGGAAATATGTACCAGGTTAGATTTATCCGTTAAAAAGACAAACGTTATCACCAGAACCTCCTTCCCCATCTTGCCATCTTGCATTGTTTGCTTTTGGTCAAGCTTGGGGGGCAAAATGTTTTTTTAACCATTTACTTTGTTTGGACATTTTTTTTCTTCTTCTCTTGTGGTTCAAGTGCTGTTTGTTTATTGGGACCAAACAGTTGTCAATAAAGTTTATGAGCAAAAAAAGACTAGACATCCAAATAATTTTGTTTGCAAAAATGTGATGAAGCCACTTCAGCTAATCCAGTTAAAAGGAAAAACAAAAAAAAAAATTATGTGATGTCTCAGCTTGGAGAGAATTATTCAGGAGCTTTGATTTATCAATGATGATCAAGGCAAAAGATGACACCTGTGACAGAAGCAGGAACTCCACAGGGACTTGCAGATTTGTCAAGGTTAGGATGGCTTTCGTGTAAATTTGATGATAATAATGGTTTATATGAAATGGAGGCACCTAACAGGTGAGTGGAGACAGGACCCTGGAACTTAGAGGAAAGACCATGTTTGGAAGTCCCTCATGTACTTATTCAAAAAGATCCATTAAGAGTGTCCCTGTGTGACAAGTGTGCCAAGCTCAGTAGACGTGGGACACAGTCTTCCCTCTCACAGTCTACTGAGAGAAAAATAGTAAAGTAGAATATATAGTGTTAGAAAGCAAAACTGGAAGGGCAGGAGTGTTAGCTATTTAAGGACTGCTCATAAGTAAGGCATACTTAATAACCAAGTGTTAGTTCTTAGTCGAGGAAAAAATTAATATGCAAACTCTAAGAAATTGGGTTCTCTTTTCTACTGTATGCTTGTTTAAGCACGTGATAGGCCCTCTAGGTAGGGAGGGCTGTTATTCAGAAGGCCTTTTTTACAGCTAAATAAGCAGGCTCTGACACTATCCTATGACTTCCCCTTTCTCTTCTGTGCAGCTATAGTGTTGCTACTGTCTCCGCAAAGACCAAATGTTTACTAGCATGTGTCAACCCCTGTTCAGAGTCTTGTACCATTGATCGAACGTTCTGTGCTCAGGAGTCCTGGAGTGTGGCTGTACCCTAGAGCCATCCAACCCTCTGAACTCTCAAGTCATTTCTTCTCCTGCCCACTGCATGTGTCCATACTTCTCTTTTGATGCATTCTGGTCTGTCTTTTCTGGTGTTTCCCTCTGACATGATAGGCAAGCATATAAACTCCCTCTTGTTATGGAATCATGACAACTTTTCCCTGCTTCCTGGGAACTACTCAAACCAAGAATGGTGGAGTAGAATCCTTTGCCTCCGGGGACCTTGATACAACTTTTAGAATGAGATTAATCATCAGTAACTAAATGATTCCTCTTTCTTAAAGAGCTTGAGAAGCAGGTGAGGTGGTGCAAGGCGTTGAACTGAAGCCAGCCTGGGCTACCCAGTGAGTTCTGGGCCAGCCTGGGCTTACAGAGTGAGACTCAACTTCAAAGAAAAAATCAGAAACCAGAAAACTTTTGGCATATCTTTTCTTTTTCTTGTTTTGGGTGGGGGTGGTTGCTGTGAGTGGGGAAGCAATGCAAGGATTCAACCCAGGGACTTGTTTGTGCTAGGCGAGGGCTCTATCGCTGAACTGTATCCCAGCCCCTTCTGTCCTGTCTTGTCACTTATCTAATCAATATGTGAAGTAAAATAAATAACAAAACAGAGTAAACAAATTATTTGCTGTACTTTTTGAGGGGTAAAAAAATGATATTGTGCAGAATAAGAGTGTGTTCTGGAGCCAGGCTGCTGCGTTTGGATTCTGGCTTTTGTGATTTGTAGCTATTTGAGCTTGTTTTCCTCTGTTATCCGTTGTGCTTTTGTGGAAGAGTTCCGACCAGTGACGCTGGGATGCTGGTGCCCTGTGAGGTAGAGGTTCTGTGAGGGTCAGCTGAGTTGACCCATGTAAACAGGTTCTCAGTAGCAGTCAGGTATGGCTTCTATGATTAATTTCTTTCAGAGAAAGAAGTTATCTGTGATATCTTTGGAGAATTATTCCTGTTAACATTTTTATTGTGGACTTTGTTGCATGTGTGTTTTAGAACAATGAGATCACCCCATGCTGTTTGTGCCTCACGTTCCTTCTGTAGGACAATATGTTATACCCATTTTTCACATTACTAAACATCTGACATCATTTTAGTACTCCTAATTTTATCATGCCTATTATAAAAGTGATAATATTTATATGTTTAGTTCTTTATTGTTGGATATATTTTTCCAGCTTTTCAACATATAACATTCTTAAACAATACCTTCACAGATGCTGTACAGATTCATATGAATTTATTTCAGAGTGCTTGCAGGGTAAATGTAATAGTCTACCTTCAAGCTCAAACACCTGGTTTAGGTGTTTAGCTTGAAACTTTAAATATTTTAAAATTTTCACATCCATCTGGTCATTGAATTTCATTTGTACTTTGGTAATTCTTTCAAAGCAAAGGCAGGGGCTAGAGAGATGACTTAGCAGTTAACAGCACTTTCTGCTCTTACAGAGAAACCAAGTTTGGTTCCCAGGAGCCAGGTTAACTGGCTAGCAACCATTGGAAACCCAATGCCACTGGCTTCTGTGGGGACCTGAACTCACTCACATAGTCTCTTTCCTTCTCTCTTCTTCTTCTTCTTCTTCTTCTTCTTCTTCTTCTTCTTCTTCTTC
>CAJQZJ010032856.1:1474896-1518367 GCA_907164525.1 Lophiomys imhausi
ATCTATCTATCTATCTATCTATCTATCTATCTATCTATCTATCTATCCATCTATCTATCCATCTATCTGTCATCTATAATTTATGTGTGTGTCCCTGTGTAGCCTTGTGCATATGAGTGCAATGCCCACAGAGGCCTGAAGAGGGAGCCATCCCCTGGAGCTGGAGTTGCCTGTGATTGTGAGGCACCTGATGTGGGGTAGGAACTGATTCTGGTCCTATTGGAGAGCGTCGTGTGCTCTAATCTTAGAGCCATCTCTGTCCACTGGGTTGGGCTTATCCAAGAAATGTTACTAATATTGTAAGGCTGACTTGCTACTAGCAGCCTGTAATTGACATGTCAGTGGAGTTTTCTTTTCCTAGAACATTTTGAAAATGGTAACATGTAAAATGATAACTATATTTGACCTACAGAATAGACTTTTTTTTCTCCTTTTGGGTGCTGAGGATTGAACTCAGGGCCTCACACATGCCATGTATTTCTCTGGACAGTTGTCTAATTCTTTCTTTTTACTGCAGTTTAAAAAAATCCTATCCATAGAGAAAATGTTGTGCCTTATTTATTTAAGTACATGTTATAACATTGCTGCTAAAGAAAGATTTCTATCTTTTAAATGTTCTGGTATACAAATTGGTGAAATGTCTCATAATACCTGGGCAAATGATACATTCTTATAATACCAAGGGGTGTGTGTGTGTGTGTGTGTGTGTGTGTGTGTGTGTGATTGAGTTATAAAAAGATGAATATCTTTTGTATTTTCCTTTTTTTTTTCTACAGAAGAACTTCCCCATTGGGTCTTGTCAGCTATGAAGTGTTTGGCAAATTGTAAGTATTAATTATCTGCCAGTTTTATAGAATTAACAGAAATTAGTGCCTTGAATTAGAAAATATTCCTGCTCCATGGCCTGGCCATTGATTGGACACCTGTGGGGCTGGCAGGGAATTGTTAATTGTTTGGAGATGACAGTGTTTTACTGGAGATTCATGGCTCAGGGAAAGGGTTGTTATATTACAGTGTTAAAGGCATGTGATTCTCCTATGGTCTCATGGATACAATTATACTGCAGATAAAATCCATGCCACTCCTAGGAGCTCATCATAGGGTGAACGAAAGGAGTGACAGTGTTTATAATATAGTAGCAGCTACCAACTAGTGGTCTGTAGATTTTCATTTCTAAAATACGGTTGTAAAGTATCTTACCGTGTTTACATCTCCAGTTTGCTGGGCAGCTTCGGTCCCCTACTGGGTTTCAGAAGGCAGAATTTTAAGAGGGACAGGGGCGTTTTAGCAGGTGGACTTGACTGCTCTGCAGGGTGACTTAGGAGAGGAGCCTGCAGGGAGAGCAACAAGAAGGACTGCCTCAGAGACCTGCGTGGAAGATCTGGAGGCCTGGACCATGCTGGCCTGAAGGAATGCTCAGATAGCATCTCTTCAGTAGCCCCATGGCATGCCTTTCATGGGCTGTTATGGCCACTGTGGAGGAACAGTACAGTAATAGCTCATGAACACTACCACTTTTTCTTGGAATTTTCAGGAAACTTAACCCAAAGAATGCATGTGTGCTGGTGTGTGTGATTTGTATGTGTGTATACAGGTGTTGTATGCATGCTGTGTGTGCAGATGATTTTTAGGGAGTCGCTTCTTTCTACCGTAGATTCTGGGAATCTTCACTCAGATTATCAGGCTCGTATGGCCAGCACTGTTACCTGAGGAACTGTCTAATCTGCCCCATACATGTGATTTTAATGAGAATTCTCATTATTTTAGTTGACTGATAATGGCAATACTTGATCTTAGCGAAGCCCTTTAGTCTCACAGCTACCTCAGGAAATAGTTACTTTCTTATTTTTGTGTAGGATCACCATATACAGAGACAGGTGTATAAATAGTTGAATTAATACACTGAATTATTGATTAAACTGAGTCACTTTTGTTTGATTATAGAATGAAACTAACCACTGAGCCTTGTTTGTTTTAATGGTCCTGTGTGGGGATAGTTGTGCACTTTCATTCCGAATTTGTATAACAATACTAGTTTGCATAAAACTCAGAGTATTTCAGGTTTACTCTTAAAATTTTCATTGATTTTTGGTTGATATCTAGGGGCACTCTGAGATATAGAGCAATGTGGCTTTAACTTGGGGAAAAGTATTTTGCTTAAAAAATTTTAAATTGCATGTAGTGTGTGTGTGTGTGTGTGTGTGTGTGTGTGTGTGTGTGTGTGTGTGTAGCATTCCCATGCCACAGCAAGTGTGTGGAGGTCAAAGGATACTTACAGAAGTAAGTCCTTCCTTCACCTTATGGGTTCTGGACCTGAGCCTCGGTGTCAGACTTGGCTGAGAGTGCCTTTCTTCACTGTGCCCCTTGCTGACCCTGAAGTTCTGGAATGCAGGGAATTGTATAATCAGTTCCTCATCTGACACATAAAGCCACAAACACTTGTGCAAGTTTGGCATGAGTGGGCATTCAGTAGAAGAAAGCTGTTACATGCGACTTCATAATTGCCATGCATAAAACAGAGTGTTGGAGGGGGAACATGCCTCCTCACATGCGTTGAGAGCTACCTTTACAAATGGTTAGTGATCACAGAGGTTCGCTTATGTATCCAAAAAGGGAGCCAAGCAACAAGGTCAGCCTGTCAGATAGTTTTATAAAATTTCTAAACTTCCCCAAACTCTCCTGTCCATCAAAATTTACTTGGAGCCTGTCAAAGTCATGACATGTTCTTTGTCCTTCTCTTTGAAAAGTGCAGATTTCTGTGGAGTCCACTAAAGGGGACAGGCTGACTATCTGATGTACTGAGGGCTCCTTGCCTTCTTTCCTATTGCTATTCTTCTGTCTCTTTTAAGCTCTTCCGGAGTCACTGTGGACTATGCGCACACATGGGCCTGGATGTTTAGGTGGGCCAGCTCTTTCATGGATGCTCACAGAGTGGAGATTAATGCTAAGTAATGCAAGACTGGATTATTTGATCCTTTGGCTTCTTTGTGTGCATGTGTCAGAAGAGCCAATCAGAAATGGAAGTAAAGCAGCCAAAGCATTTTTATTCCAGAATCTGTCAGAAATAACATTTATAAAAAGCTAGACTACGGAAAAAAATGTTCTTAAAACTCAAGGTCATTAAGAAAGGAAAGATCCATGTTTTGTTTTCTTTTAGGGGTTTTCCCCCATATTTTAGTCAAAATAGATATGACCTATTCTCAAGGTATATAGTTGTTTAGAATGAATCGCTCACACTGCTAAGCACTAATTCTGCAGCATGTTTCGCTAATGATCTCAAGAAGATATAAACATTCTTGATAACTCATCTGTTACACATTAATAAATTCCCATTTTATGTCTTGCTTGCTGGGGCATATCCAACTTTCATTTGATTAATCTTGCTCTGTGAGGAGGAAGTAAGCAAAATGGTTTATACAGTTGCTGCTAGGTTTATGTTTTACAGCACATAAAGGCATTTCGTTACATTTAGCCAGTAAAATTAAATTCTTAAGAGGAGAACAGGGGCTGGAGAGATTACTCAGTGGTTAGCAACAGCGCTGCATTTCCAGGGGACCAGGGTTCGATTCCCAGCACCGTCATGGCCGCCCACACCTGTCTCACATCCTCTTCTGGCCTCTGTGGTACCAGCATGCACATGTTGCACAGACATACACACTGGCAAAACTCCCATGCTCATAAAATAAAAATAAAAATGTTAAAAAAAGAGAGCAACAAATATGAAGGGTAAAAGAGGGAAAAGAATACGAAGGGTAAAAAAGGTTTCACTTTTATTTATAGGTTTTGTTTTAAATTATGTGCATGTACATGTGTCTTTATGTGGATATGCACATGTGTGTGGAGGTCAGAAAAGGGTACTGGATCCCCTGGAGCTTCAGGTGTCAGTGGTTGTGAGCCAATTCATTTTAGCTGCTTTGTTCACTCTCCTGGGTACTTCATCTGGGTTTGATGGCCTGGTCCCCTGCTGGCCTCCATGGAGCTGCTCACCATGACTATACTCCTTTTCTTCCTTGGCCCTCCTGGGACACTGTTTTCCTCAGGACTCCCGCACCTCCAGTGAGCCCGGCAACATGGTAGCGTAAATCTGTGTTTATTGTGTCATGCGCTGGACGCATTTGCTGCCAAATTGCTCAGATCTTCTTTTTTTCCTCATGGGACCCAGATGCTAGTGGAACTTTACTGTGCCCTGCTGTTGAAATAGGACACGGCCAAGACCAGGCTGAGTCACAGTTTGTAAGGTTGCTTCAGTTTTGCAAAGTGTGATCAGTTTTCTTTTCATAGTTGGGCACTGACTGGTTGGAGTTAAGAATGAATTGACAAGCTAGAAGGTGAAATCTTTCTTGTTATCTTTTTAGAAAGCATTTAAGTTTTTATTTGTCTGAAATAGTTTGTTAGGAGAAATTCCACTCAACTGTACCATTGTAGGATATTATAGTATAGCTAATGAACTCAAGAAGATATAAACATTTCTTGATAATTCATCTGTTACACATTAATAAATTCCTATTTTATTAATTTATGAAGACTAGGAAAATGTTGATTATTTCAAACAAAATTATTTGCATGAATAAAGTTCGCCTTGACATAAAAAGAGAAAAGCATGCTTTTCTTTAAAATGGATACATTAGTGCTCTTCATTTGTGTAATATATTCAGTTAAACATAAATCATACTTGTGGGCATAAAAGGTATATGTCATTTCCATATGAAAACTTGTCTGTGTATCTTGAGTAGTTGTGCACACCACATGTATGGCCAGACCACAGCACTTAAAAGTGGCTGCCTCCCACTGGTATGTCATTTCTTAGTTTTGGAAGCTGAGGGCCCTGCACTTTCTATATAATCAGATATATTTATCCCTTTCAGGTCTCTGAGGTGGTTGAAGAATAGACAGCTAGAGTCTCATAGTTAAATTTTGAGTTGTTTAGGAATCAAGAGGGTGTTCTGGATCTGAGATGATGTTTTTAAAATTGTGAGGCAAGTTAGTATGAAAGCTGAGTTAGATATAGAACTTTAAACTCATGGAGATGGTTAGATAGTAGAATGTTAAAGTCAGGTGCCAAATACATATGGACTGGACATTGGGAATGTATGCTAAGCCATATAACTCTCATAATTGTGGCCTATTTATTTCTGTTGTTTTGTATTGTATTTATTGTTATAAGAGAAAGAACCATTTGTTGGATTGAAAGGGGGAGCTGTTGGGGGGGAAAAAGATATACCTTAAACTTAAAAAAAAAAAGGGTAGAGGATGGGGGGGTTGAGGCGGAAGAGGGTGGGACGGTGGGACTGGAGGGGGGAGTAGGGAGGGGAATGTGATTGAGATGTAACTTGAAGAAATAAAAAATAAATTAAAAAAAGTGGCTGCCTCATTCACCGTTCTCTCTTCTTTCTTTTTAAAGGGCCCAACTGTACAGATTGGAAGCAGCCTATGTATGTGGGATTTGAAAAAGATGTCTTTAAAACTATAGCTGATTACTATGGTCAACTGAAGGAGCCACTGCTCACTTTTCATCTTTTTGATGCTTTTGTCAGCGTATTAGGTGAGCATATAGCCATCATATCAGCATATTGATATTGAATCTTTTCTGCTGTCACTGTCTTGAGTCTTCCATAAGTAAAAGTTCAGAGCATTTTTTTTTTAAAGATTCCCATTTTAAATTTTGTTTTAATATTTTATTCTCTTTTTATTTTTATTTTTAATGTTTATTTAAATTACTAATTTATAATTTTTTGAGAATTTCATACACGAGTATTTTCTTTTTATTAGCATATATTAATTAAATATAATAATAGATCCCATGAAGATATTGTCATACACATATATAATGAATTATCCTTTATTAGGCCTTTTCATTCCTTCCCTTCCTTTCCTTTTCACAAACATAACCTTTCTACTTTCATGTCTCTCTTTTCCTTTTCTTTTTTGTTTTTGTTCATTCTTTTTTTTTTTTACGTAATCCAGAGAGTTTTTATTAGGTTTCCGTATTGGAGCATTTGTAAGAGCTATTTGTAGGATCATTGCACCTTTTAATGGTTATAGCACTGAAGAAAATGGTTCCCTCTCCCCCAGCAGCCATTAACTCTGACAGTTTCTCAGGGTGGAGTGGGGACTCCTGACTTTCCCTGGCAATCTTCAACTGTGTATGTGATCCTTATCCAATATTACAGTGTTGATGTGTCCAGTCTTGTGCAAGTCTAACACAGGTAACCACAGCTGCCGAGAACTCGTGAATGCAGCAGCCATGTCATACCTGGAAGACAGCATTTAGTGACACCACCCCCTTCCTCTGGCTCAAGTTCTTTTTCTTCCTCTCTGTGATGCTCCTTGAGCCTTGTAGGGGTGATAGGATGTCCCATTAGTAGTCACTTAATCTCTGCACTTTGATGAGTTTACAAGTCTCTGCAGTAACCAGCGTCCACTAAAACAGAAACTTCCCTGACCAGAGCTGATAACAGTACTATCCTATGGCTGTGAACATGGCTATTCAGAAGGCAGATGAGAGATGATGGGTCTAACATATCCATTTACCAAAACAATAGTGGTAGCTTCTCCACTAGTGCCATGGGCCTCTTCTGCCTTTAACCATGTTTGCAGTACCAGGCAGTAATTCCTTCCCAGGGAGCATGGCCTCAAATCCAGTCAGCACGTGGCTGGTTCCCTCCATAGCAATCACGCCCCTGCTGCACCAGGGCAGGATCGGCAGCTGTGTGGAACTGTTGGTGACCTTTACAGTGGCGTGATGGTGCCTTCCTGCACAGTAAAAGCTAGCCACATAGGCATCTTCACAATCAAAACTGACAAGAGCGCTTAGTTCTTACTCCAGAAAGGAGTAAAAGAAAGTAGTTAACCTATATTGTAAAACCCAAAGCAAAGACCAGCAAGTTTTATTTCTAAAGGAAAGGCAGGATGTCGTATGTCATTTTTTTATATGAGGATAACATTGCTGATAGAGAAGAATGTAAATTTGACATTTACTCTTCATGACTAAATCTGTTACTCTAGGTGTGACTTTGTGAATAGTTAGTGTAGGAGGTATATTGTCATTCAGAAGATAATTTCTTCTTATTAGAAGAAACAAGTTTTCATAGGACTATTTGATACTTGAAATATGAAAAATAAGTACAGTAACATTATTATTCACATAAAACTTGTTTTTATTCTTCATATAGATTTATACCTTAGAATTTACACCGTGAAGGAAACATGGTAGAAAGGAGGAAAGGCCATTATTGCTATTCTTCCTTTCCTTTTGGAAGTTAGATTTTCCTGTGGGCTGTAAGTGTTTTTTTCCTGTCAAAATGCATGCTGTGTGAATATCTTCAGTTACGTAGAGTTGAGAAGAATTAGCATGTTCTTGTTCCTCAGCATCCTGGCATTAACAATCTTCCCCCTTCTGTTTTTACTTCTTTTGTTTTTCTTTACATCCCCTTACTTTCTCCCTTCTATCTTTCTTTTTGTAAAGTGTGGCTGCTGCCTCAGCACCTGAACAAAATGTCAGCCATTATGTGACTGAGTTGCCTGAACTCATATCAGTGTTCTTTAGATTTGTGTTTTTGTAGGTTCTCTGACAATAACAAATACAGTCTCTATAAATCATATATGTAATAGGAACTACTTCTGAAATTTTTATTTATTATTGTGCATGATATATGTGGGTGTGTATACCACAGTGCAGAGGTCAGAGGACAACCTTGTACAGTTGGTTTTCTCTTTCCAAATTTACATGGGTTCCACAGCAAGTGCTTTTACCCACTGAGCCATCACCACCACTGGGAATAAATGGTGTATTGACTTGGTTATTATGGGATTTTAAGACCACTGGGTCTTTTGGAGATTTTATTTAAGCCCAGTTGATCTATTATGGATATTCTAATTTTGATTTGGCTTTTACATAGAGTCTCATGCAGACCCAGCTGACCTCGAACTCATTGTTTAGCTGAGGCTGGCCTTGAACTCATAACCCCAATCTTCCCTCGTATGAGTACTGGATTACAGGCACATACCACCAGTCCAGCTCTGTTATGGGGGTCTTGAGACAGTTGAATCTTCTTGGTATTGTGTTTGCAGCTGGGTCTGACTGGGGGCTTATGCGCTTGTGCATCACGTGGCTGCTAATGAACTCTTGTTGCTGTGGAGGGTGCCTGGGGACTAAGTGAGTAGACTCGTTATCCATGCTTACTGCCACCAGAACTGCTTAGCCTGCATCTCTAAAGGCTGGGCTGAAAAATCACTTCTTACAGTCTCTTCTCTCTTTCACTGTTTATACTATTCTGTAGGAAAATTGTTTTATTTGGAAACAGAATGACTTGGAGCTTTTAAAAATTAAAACATAAATTCCAATTTGAATCCATTGTTTTTTTAAATATCATTCATCTTTCACAATTATTCATTTTGAGCTGAGCTAGGAGTTAAAGCTGGCTTCATTCCAAGTTGATTTCAGAATTAGTTACCCCATAAAATATAAAGGATTTGAGGTAGAGAATGATGGGCATTAGGAAATTTACTGCTTTTAGCTACCAAACAGTTTAGATGTAGCTGATGTATTAACCTGCTTTATTATCAATCCTTCCCAAGTGAAAAAAAAAATATATATATATGTATGAGACACTTGCATTGGAAATCACTTTTTACCTAAAATATATCTTCCTGTAGTAAAAGAAGAAAGCCTAGAGTGGAAGGTTATAATTTGTTTACATGATTAACAAACAGCGTCTAATATAGTCTGTGGATAAAAGGAAATATCTAGATATGTTGGTTGAATTTAGTAGGGTTGATTCATCTCTTAAACTTCTTGACTTTGATTGAAATAGGATGTTGCCTTGATTGAAGTCGCATATTGCCTAGGCTGAAGTAGGATGCTGTCTTTTAAAGTAAGGGATGGTGGCCTTTGTGACCAGTGCTGTGATCCTAAGACATGTTTCATTACTGATGTGTGAAATTAGGCACCTCAGGTCCATTTTAATAATTTTCAAAGAAAGGACACAGGTGTGGTGGCCCATGGCTGTAATCCCAGCACTTGGGAGGTTGAGACAGGGAGAGCACACATTTGAGGCCAGCCTAGGGTACATAGCAAGACCCTCTTTCAGGAATCAAGCAACATTTTCAATTTATGGGAAGGGGATCAGGAAGAAAAAACCTTACTTGACATGTTTGGTCATTATTCTTTACTAATAATCACCAAATATTCAGTTTGGTTCAGCGATCTAACCAAGCCAACTGTCCACAGTTGATCTTTATTTTCCAAGGTGACTGTTTGACTCTCCAATGTCCTGAGTGACACAAAGAAGCATCCTTTGCTCATACTCCATGTTTCAGTGTACACTCCATCGACTTGTGTAGCATTTGACTGTTTACATATTGAGGCTAGAGGGAATCAAGTAAGATTTTTAGAAACTGAGTGACCCTACTGTTGGTTTGTACTAACCTTTTTTATATAACTATCCTATGGGTACATCTAGTTTGAATTGTGTGTGTGTGTTAAAGACACATGATTAATTTACATATTTTAAGAAACGAGAGATTCATATACAAATTTATACTTGCGGCTTTTTAAAAAGAAAAACTGAAGGATCTGATGGTCTGGGGCTCGAGGTTTTGGTGGTACAAGTAGATGCTGTAAGAGTGCTTCCAGTAGAAGGAGCCAGTGCATGGGAACATGGACTCCAGCTTGCTGCCACCATTGCTTCCTAGGCTTCAATGGAGTTCACTTGGTTCTCGTTTCATATTTATTCCATTTGTGCACATCTGCAAGCAGTTCAGCGTGGTGCCTGGTTTCCTTGTTAGTGAACTGGAAGGCTGAGATGGTAGCTCTTTTTCATTTATTGTTCCCCTGACTTGAGTCTTGAAAATGGCATTGCCATTCACTAGAGTCATGCACTGGGTCATCTGACTCAGTAGTCTGAAATCCCTTCATGTGTGTATGTGTGTACAAGTGCATGCTGTGTATATTTACAGTACAGAGTATCCAAATGATTGGGTCCTGTTCACTGTTTTTTTTTTTTGGGGGGGGGGACGTCAGGTGACTTACCTGTCCTTAGGTTTGCCAGACTCCAGTTCCTGTCCCTTATTGGTTCTTTTCTCCCAGGGTGACTAGTTAGTGTGTTTGTGTAGACAGAGGGCTCTTGTTTCTGTGTACTTCATGTTCTCGGTGCTGGTGTCACCTGCTTTCTGTACTCAAGCCTTGTGACTGGAGCTTTTGAAGATGCAGGTGGGCCAAGATACAGATGGCTGTTCACCCTCAAATATCTTCTATGAGAACTGAGATAAAGTGGAGTTAGGTTCCCTAAAGATAGCAATTTAGCTAAGTGTCTAGATTTTCTTTGGATGTAACCAAATGTGTAAGTTATTTATATCAGTGATCACGAAGTTGATTGACAAAGCTTTTGGAAAGAAAGTCCAAGAATTTTTTTCTTACTGCTTCTGCAAGATAAAGATATTTTAAAATGCAATATGTAATAAGGTTTATCTTTATCCAATATTTGGATGAGTAAAGAACTTTCTGAGCCTAAAAGCCAAAGGAATTACTAAAGGGCTCTATCGGATCGTCATGCAAGAAAGGATATCATCTTGATCATGGAAGAGCATGTATCTACTTTTGAATAATTCCCTGAGGTAACCTACTTGCTTTTCCTTAAAAATCCCCAAAGAAATAGTTTCCCTTGCTGTGTCTTTCTTTAAGCAAAAAATTCTTGCCAAATGATGTGTATTTTAAGTTCTTTTGGTTCAACATGATCTTTTTTCTTCTTTTTATATCTGTTTTCAATAAAAATGAAACTTTGGCCTCCCTCAATCCCCTTGTTTAACAGACATGACTCTCTTGGCCTCTCTGGGACTTCCAGGCCCTCCTAAGAGTTTTCATATTTCATTGCTTTTTGGGACAAGTCCAGAAATAGTTTCATATACCAACGGCAAGTAGTTTTTCAAGAGAAACTAAAAGAATACTGTTCTCAGTAAATGATGTTAGAACAGTTGGAAAAAGTGAGTGCTTATATTCTCTTCATATTTGTTCAAACTTTATATTAGAGTAGAACATAGACTCACACATAATAAATCAAACTAAAACCTGCCAGAAGAAAATGTAGGAGAGGATTCTTGCAATCTTGGGCAGGCAGAGATATACATACAGAAAGCTTAAAAATAAATAAAAATTCCATCAAGTTGACTTCATTTGAAATGTCTCCTGTTTGGGATACTCCAGGAAATGTAGAAAAGGGGGTCAGGGAGACTAGACTTGTGCTTTTTCTCTGAGAATGGTAAATTATGTTCCTGTGGCCCCAAATAAATGTTCATTCACTAGCAATGTGGTGTAATTTTCTTGAGCTACTGACACCCCTGCCCCAGAACAGCAACCGCTTCGAGGAAAACTATGCCCTGTGGTCCCTGCCAGCTAGCATCCGCAGCTCCTGGGCAGAATTGCCCATGAACATCAGCAATAGCAAAAAAAAAAAAAAAAAAAAAAAAATAGCAGAGGAAGTTTTGGGGCTGACACAAATACCTGGCTCATCCCAATATCCTCAATGGAGACACACCCATCATGAGTCAGGGTGGGCCAGCTCAATGGCAGTTCTCATTATAACAGCCCTCTCCACGTGAGGATGGGCAGATAATGTTTGATGTTGAGATTCATAGCAGCAGGGCTGTCAGTCAGAAGCTGTAGAAAGAGAGAAAGAAGTCAAGGTATAGAGAATGCAGACTGGCCATCCAACGGGCTTGGCAGGCCTGAAACTTCAGCTCACAAAAGCTCATGTTGGGCTCCAATGTTCTCCATGCACCGGGCCTCTAAGCAGGAAGAAAGCTGGAGCCACAGAGAGCAGCTTCATGTCTGTGGGGCCTTGGAAGTGCTCTGTCCACCTCTTCCCTTCGTACATCTGGCTTTGGCGCTTGACATGTGTCCTAGAAAAGGACTGAGCAAACCTGCCAACTCTGCTTACCAGAAGGAAAGCCCTGAGAAGTGTGTGTGGCTGTGGACATTGCTACACTTCTGTGCTCTGAAATGAGGCGATCTAACCTTGTTTTTATCTGTTTCCAGCAACTTCCAGCGTCTATGTTTTAGTTAAAGTATAATGCGGCATTTAACTAACACTCTTCCCCTTCTGGCCTGTGAGTCACTTTAGAATTTTCTAACAGTGTTCTCTCTCAAAAATGCCACCAGTAGGTTGTCACTTGTCACCATTGCTGTTTCCTCCTAGAATCACCAGGCTTATGCCCGTGCTCTTCAGACTCTGGCTATTTAACTGCAGTCTCATCTAAAACAAGGCCAGATAAGCAAATGGCACCATGAAAGCTTTGTTCAGTTTTTGTTTTCCAAGGCAAAGACATTTATTTACTTTGAATTAATGGTTATTGAAAAGTAAACAAAAAATGTAAGGCACAAGAAATATATTCTGGACAACAAAGATACATTTAAAAAGGAGTACCCCATTAAAATGCAAAGAAACGAGACTGGAATGGCATAATGTTTATTAGATTTCTGAAAAAATACTTGAAGCCATATGTTGTAGTTAATTTTGAGTGTGAAATTGGTGGGATTTACAGTCACTGTTGAAGGGACTGCAGAGATGGCTCAGTGGTTATGAGTACTGGCTGCTCTTCCAGAGGACCCTGGTTTGATTCCAAGTGCCCATGGCAGATCCGATGACCTCTTCTGCCTCCGTTGGCACCAGGCACACAGTGTACAGACACACATGCAGGCAAAACACCCATACACATAAAATAGTAGGATACAGTGGAGTCACCATGGGAGCGGATCTCTGTCCCTGAGAGATCATCTAGATTGGGCTTAACTGAGCTGGGCAGGCAGACCCGTCTTAACTGTGAGCAGCCATCCCAGCCGTAACTGACTATGAAGGAAAGATGGGCCTGAGCGTAAGTGGTCATCGCTCTCTGCTTCACTACTGAGTATACCGTGTGACTAGCCACCCACGCTCCTGCTGCCATGGGCATCCGCACTCCCCTCCTCCCGTTACGATACCCTTGAACTGGGGGCCAAAAGGTTCTTCCTTAAGGTTGTCCTTTTTAAAGTATTTTGCCACAGTAACGTGTAAAGTAACTAACCCATTGGAATATGTTTTGAACTCTTCAACAGTAAGACAATACAAATAAAAGGGCATGGACTTCTTTTTTTTGTTTTGTTTTGTTTTTCGAGACAGGGTTTCTCTGTGTACCCGTCCTGGCCATCCTGGAACTCACTTTGTAGACAGGCTGGCCTCAAACTCACACAAAGCCACCTGCTTCTGTCTTCCAAGTACTGGGATTAAAGGCCCATCAGGGCATAAGACTTTTAATAGACATTTTATAAAAGAGAAATGATTTCCTAACAAGCATACAATGAGAAGATACATATCATTGGTCATTCATAGCACAGGGACTGAAGCCTCAATGAAGTGTTGGCACGTAAATACGAGATGCTAATCGTGCCATGTCTTGGCAGTGAAGGGCAGTATTTTAAAATTTCAAACCACATTTCTGTATTTTGTGTATAGATATGCATATATGTGTATGAGCACATACATGGCTTGGCATGTATGTGGAAGTCAGAAGACAACTTGTGGGAGTCAGTTTTCACTCTCTAATGTGTGGGCCCGACATTCAAACTCAGCTCATCAGGCTTGGCGGCAAATGCCTTCACCTGCCGCATCATCTTGCTGGCCTAGAGCTGTTCCTTTTTTTTTTAAATGATGAAAACATCAAAAATATTTTCGTACAGCTTTTTGGTGTTTCTGTTTTCTGTTGTCACTTGACTATACGATGTCAAGTGTACCAGAGCCTTCCAGTCATATCTGACTGCTCCTTACCACACATTGTCAACACTCCCACGTCACTTGGCCTGTAGTAAAGGCCATTTGCTCTCAGTTCTATGAGAGCAACTCTTAGATGCCATAGATAGAGGTCGTGAGGCACTTGTTTCTGTTCCTAGTTTATGTTATGTAACATCATAATCTCTTTTAAAACGTGGTGCCTCATACCTGTAATTCCAGAATTTGGATGCTGAAGCAGGAGGAGTGCTGTGAGTTTGAGCCCACCCTGTCTTTTTTTTTGTTGTTGTTGTTCTGGAAGTTTCATCATGTCAAGCATTAACATTGAAGGTTTTTGTTTTTTTTAAATCCATTGTTGGGTTGTATTTTGTGAGACCGGTAAGGAGCACTGTTGGAATGGCTGTCCTATGTGTATCCTTGGCACCTTTGTTGAAAATCAATTGGTTGTAAGGGCATGGGTTTACTTCTACAGTGTATTCATTCCTTTTGTTTGTACTGCATGTGTCTCTGCTAGTGTCAGCAGGGGCCAGAAGATGGCATTAGGTCCCCTGAAGGTGGAGTTAGTGGCACCTGTGAGCTGCCTGGCATGGGTGCTGGGATTTGAACAACTATCCTCTACAAGAGCAATAAGTGCTCTTAAGCACTGCACCATCTCTCCACCCCTTGATAGTGTTTTAAAGTCAGGTGTCTCCAGCTATGTGCCATTAAGCTGTGCTGAATTAAAGGGGGGGGACACGAGCATACTTTTCTCAGCATGGATCTTGGAGAGAAAACTTTCAGATTTCCCCCATCAGTGTAATGCTAATCATCTCTCTCTGTCTCTCTCTCTCTGTCTCTCTCTCTCTCTCTCTCTCTCTCTCTCTCTCAAACAAAAGTACTTTATTAGCCCCCCACTCCTTCCTCTGTGTGTTTGTGTAAGAGAACGTGGGCACGAGTGTTGACATGTGCGTGGTTAGAGAGCAGCTTTCGGGAATTGGTTCTTTCAGTCCACCTTGTTTTTGAGACTGTCTGCTTGTCTGTGCTTTGTCCTCCAGGCTAACCAGCCTGTGATCTTCCAGGCAGTTCCTTCTCTGTCTGGCATCTTGCTGTAGGAATGCTTACAGATGTGCAGCAGCATCAGACTTTTCACAGGGATTCCAGGGATCAAATTCAGGACATCACGTCTGTCTGCCTCGCATCTTATTTTCACCTGCTGAACCACCACTCCGATCCCAGCTATTTAATACTGCAAATGGCTTTTATTGTGTTTAGTTATGGTCCTTTGGGGTCTTTGCTTGTTTTTGAAGATGATTTTTAAATATAATTTATTTGTTTTTATTTATGTGCATTGATGTTTTGCCTGTATGTATGTGCATGAGGGTGTCTGATCCCCTGGAACTGGAGCTACAAATAGTTGTGAGCTGCCTTATGAGCACTGGGAATTGAACCTTGGTCCTCTGGAAGAGTAGCCAGTGCTCCTAACCCCTGAGCCATCTCTCCAGCCCCTCATTATGGTCATTCCATCTCTGATTTGTTCAGGACTTTTATCATGAAAGGATTTTGAATTTATTAAATGCCACCAAATGAACATGGTGGTCCTTTTAATATGATGTTAATATGATGCATTTTATATATTCTTGATCACTTTAGGTTTTAGTGCTATCTGGACCTCGCCTGGTTTAGTGGGAAAGAGTGTTGTGAACTTGTTCCCTCTGTCTATGTGGTTGTACCTGAGAGGGGAAATGGCAGTTTGTCCTGCATCTCATCCTTGCTTAATGGTTTTTGTTTTCTATGCTGATTTGTGAGTCATATTGCACACCTTGCCAGGTGTAATCGAATATGTGAAAACATTTTGTCTAATTTTAACTGTGAAAATGTGAGGAACAGTCTAATATGCTGAACTAAACTATGAAACTTCTCTTTTGAATCAGGCTTGCTCCAGAAAGAGAAGATGGCAATCGAAGCTTTTCAGATTTGTTGTCTCCTCCTGCCTCCTGAAAACAGGAGAAAGCTACAGCTGCTGATGAGGATGATGGCAAGGATCTGCTTAAACAAAGACATGCCACCGTTGTGTGATGGCTTTGGCACCCGCACGCTGGTAGGTTGACTGCTAACATCTACTGCGACCTATGTTTTCAGTCTGAACTGCAACCAAATCAGGGTTCCTGTTCTGAGCAGCCAGACAAAAGCAGGACGGAGGCTTGCTTGAAGAGCATGGTCAGCTGTCCACAGGCTTGCTTGAAGAGCATGGTCAGCTGTCCACAGGCTTGCTTGAAGAGCATGGTCAGCTGTCCACAGGCTTGCTTGCAGAGCATGATCAGCTGTCCACAGGCTTGCTTGCAGAGCATGGTCAGCTGTCCACAGGCTTGCTTGAAGAGCATGGTCAGCTGTCCACTTAGACTTACTGCCCTTTCATTCTAAGGACGTTGAAGAGCTTAGTGGGAAGTGAAGAGGGCGTCGGGAACAGGCTTTCACTGTAGAGACAGCTGCTATGCCTTTTTATAAATGACTACCTCCTGTCTGCTGACAAAGACAGCAAAGGGGAACAGACAGGGTAAGAGGACCACATTGTCCTGTCCCAGCACGGGGAGCATTGGGAAGTCCTTGCTATTTTAACAATCATGTGCAGTGTCAGGAGGAGCACAGGTGTAGTCGATTCAAGCAGGAGGGAGTAGACAGCTTGGGAGGAGAGGGAGATTTTTTTATCTTTTTATTTTCATTTTATTTTATTTTTTTGTGAGTTTCACATAATGCACCCTGAAGTCACTCATCTCCTACCTTCCCTCAGACCTGCTCTCTACCCTTGCAGCCTCTCCCAACAAGAAAAAAAAAATCTCCTAGGCTGTAGTGTGTCACAGTGTATCCCACAATATTCCCTTTTGTCCACATTTTTTGCTTGCAAATGTTCATTGCAATTAAACCTTGGTCTGGCACGAGGCCTCTAGTTTCTGCTACTTTGTCAATCCTGGAACCTCACTGGTAGTCCTCTCAAATATTCTGTTGTTGCCTGTGTCATGGAGATCCTGTAGATTTGGGTCTGTAGAACTGGCCTTTCATGCACTCCAGCAGTTCATCCATGAGGTTGATGTTGGGGTGGGCTAATTCAAAGCCCTGGTTCTGGGTCTGCAATCCTCACATCCAGGGCCAGCTCTACTGTGCTATCCAGGTAAGGGTACAGGCCCCGCTCTTCCAAGTGTTGCAGCAGGTAAGGGGCTGGGACAGCTTCCTGCTCTCATGACTCCATCAGGGCCAACTCTCCTGCCTGGCCTGTGTCGAGGGCAAAAGAGAGGGGATCTCTCCCTTGCCAATGCTACCACTCAGTGGTCAAGAGTCAGGACCAGCTAGCTCTACTCGGCTCATGCCCTTGCGGTTGGTTCACTTGCAATCCCCACATCCAGGGCTATCTGCACTGTGCTGCCAAGACAAGGTACAAGGCCTACTGTCCTGAATGTTGCAGCATGTGAGGGGCAGGAATGCTCTTCTGCCTTTGTGACCCTATTGGGAGCATATCTCCTGTCTGCCACTGGTGGTGAGGGCAAAAGGGAGTGGAGAGAATCTCTCCCTCACCAACACCACTGCAAACCAGACAAATGCAGGGCTGGCACAACCACAACCCCTACATCCAGGGCCAGCTGTACTGTGTTGCCCAGGTGAGCACTGAGAAGTCTTTGCTATTTTAGCAAGTGAGAGGGACAGCAGGTGCAATGGCAGGAGGAGCACAGGTGTAGTGGATTTAAGCAGGAGGAAGTAGAATACCCAGCTGCTCTAGATACCTTGAGAGGAGAGGGAGTTTTTTTTTTTTTTTTAATCTTTTTATTTTTATTTATTTATTTTTTTGTGAGTTTTACATCATTCACCCTGAACCCACTCATCTCCCACCTTCCCTCAGACCCTGGTCCTGCTAGGGAGATTTTTTTTTAATTGAGAATTTCATATATTTATGGTTTCATTTGCTGTTCCTATATATGAACTCACTTAGAAATATTTAATTAAGACTAATTAATATGTCCATCACATCATCTATTTATTTATACATCTTTGTGTATTTAAAATGTACTTTTCCAGCAGTTTTGATACATCCCATGTGTAGTTATTAGTAGCTATGGTTGTGGTTGTGGATAGATTCCTAGAATTTCTCCTGATTGGAACTTTGTAAGCTTCAGCCAACATCTCCTCACTGTCCTTCCTGCCACTGCCTGCTGCGGATTACACTCTGCTTCTCTTGGTTTTCCTCATAGTCTGATAGAGAGATTGTTTCTCTATTACCATGTATGTCCTTTCCATGTTCTTGAAATCACCTCTTACTTGTTGGGGATCCTCTGGTCCCATTTTAGAGGAGCATGCACTGTCCGCCGGGGTGACTTTTGACTCTTTCTTCGACTAAAGAGATCTTTTTGAAAAGTTGAAGAAAACTTATACCTCTTCCCTATAGCAACAGACATATACACACAAAGGCACACTATATATGTATGTATGTAATTGTAAAAATTTAATACAGATTTCAAAGCATTTGTAAATCTACTGAAATTTGTTGTTTCCAGGCAAAATTTCTACCTCTCCTTATATATGCAAATATGAAGATATGTTGATGAAAGCTACTCTTAATATGACTTAACAGACAGCACCATGTGACTTTATGTTTGCAGGTTTTGATGTGAAATGGTTGGCAATAAAATTAGAAGAAAAAAGAGAGATTAATCAGAGCATAGAATTGAGTGAAGTAGTGATATGGAGTCCTGGAAACTGTATTGTTTATATTGGCACATATATATTTATATATCTGGTTACCATAAAAAAAAGTCTTGACATGTGATACCCTGTTTTTTTGTTCAAAGACAGTTCTGCAGTGTGTATCTCAAACTGTAGAGAAAGTGAGTTAGCCAAGGAGAGATGTGGCAGTTGAGAGGAAGACAGGGTAAAAACAAGCAATGAAATTGGGATATTGTTTGGCCAAATGGCTATGAAGATCGTCAAACTTTAAAGTGCTAAATTCATGTAATTTTCAAAATATGTGTGCATGTGTATATGTTTGTATGCATCCAAATATATATGTCTATTATACCTTGTATAATATGGAGAGTTTTAACAATTCCTCAGACAAGCTTCTCTCTACTGAGTCTCTTTGGGGGGATTCCCATGTGAGTTGGCCACATGTGACTAGGTGCCTGGCGGGGTGTGCACCCTTGGGGCACTTCTCCCCAGCTCTTCACACTTGTCTTTTGCAAACTAAATGGACTTTAGAGAAGGCAACCAGGTGGCTCATTTCTGCTTGTTTTCACCCCCTCCTTGCCTGTGTTTTGTTTTAGATGGTTCAGACATTTTCCCGGTGCATCTTGTGTTCTAAGGACGAAGTAGACTTAGATGAGTTACTAGCTGCACGGTTGGTGACATTTCTGATGGACAATTACCAGGAGATTCTGAAAGTTCCTCTGGCCCTGCAGACCTCCATAGAAGAGCGTGTGGCTCATCTGCGAAGAGTCCAGGTAAAGGAGGAGACATTATCAGGTTTGTAAGATTGGCAGTGGGAAGTCAAGTAAGTTTGGCAACCTTCTTCTGACATTTTGTACCAAGGATGAAGTGAATTGGTATGAACAAAGTGCTTATTTAATAGTTTTTGGCACATATAAACATGCCATGAGTTTGTTGTTATCATGGACAACCATAGGTTACATGCTTGCTGTTTTATATCAGTCATTGCTATATGGATATCAACCCAACACAGGGAACAAGTTTGGAAATATAGATTATACATAAAGAAAACAAGCAGAATTAGAGTTATACCAAGATGTATATGTCTTCTCTCTCATCCTTCTTTCACCATTTTTTTCCTTGTCTCTCTCTCACTTCTTTTTAGTAACTTAGTTTTTCCTACATAGCAGTACAATGGAACATTATCCCCTATCTTCAAATATTCTTAATTGATACTTGTACCAAGAGCACAACTCTGGAGGCAAATACTATGTGAATTCATGGTGTGCTCTTTTCTGTGCCTCTTTATTAGGTAAATTAAATAATGTTACTGTGCTTCAGAGTCTGCCCCATCTCCTTTTATCCTATCTGTAAAATTGGAATGATAGCTAATATTTTTTTGGCTAGTACATACAGAAAAGTGCTCATAGTAATATTTTAATGTTTATCACATTAAACATCAACTTTAATGTTTATCACATTAAATTATCAACTTTAGTGAGTGACTGCTGCTGAGGTTATTGTTATTATTGGCATGTAATTAATGTCATTATTGACAGCATCAGATTTCATAATGGAAATGTGTACATAATGAACTTAAGCGTGGTGCTCTAGGTTTTAACGTTTTTTAGCTTTTAGTTTTATTTTACTCATGTTTTTTTAAGACAGGGTCTCATATTGAAAACCAAGGTGACCTGGAAATCATTATGTAGCCCAGGCTGGCTCTGAATTTGGGGACAGTGCTCCTGCCTCAGCTTCCTGAGTCCCGGGATTATAGGCATGAGCTACCATCATCACCAGCCGTGTTTGATATTTAGATTATCTCTTTATTTCTCTCTATTCTGTAGGCAACATATTAGTAAATATTTTTATAGCTAAATTTTGGAGGAGGAAGCTGACCACAACTATTTTCCAAGAGTAAATTCCTAGGTGCAAGATTACTGAGTCAAAGCCCTTAAATATATTTTAAGTATTGACAGCATATTACTAATATCTTATTAGTTTGATTGTTTCAATTTAATTATGTCAGTGGCATAAGAAAATACATGCTCATTTCACCTTTGCCTCTGCGTTAAATATAATTACCATGTGTATATATATATATATAATATATGTATGTATATATTATATATGTACGCACACCCTTGCCATTTGTGTTGGTAAACATATAGTCTTACTAGTGTTTCAGTTTGACATTTTTTTCTCCTAGTATTTTCTTGAGTCAGTCTTTTGAAGAGTGAAGATGAGATGCCTCTTCAGGTCTAAATGGGGCTGGGTTAGAGCAGGGACTATCGCTCTGGTGCTTGCTGGGTGATGCGTTCACATCCACAGCAGGCAGGAGAGCAGTTCCCTGGTGAGCCTGTGCTTTTTGAGGACCAAAGGTGGGCTATGATGGTTAACTTCCCTGTTGATAAGTTTGGTCTTGTCAAGGTGGACTTGTGTTAGGGCTGAATAAAAGCAAAGATGACTGTACATGGCTCCTGGAGATCACGTTCAGGTCTCCAGACTTGTGGAGAAAGTTACTCTACCCACTCACCAATCCCTGACTTCTGTTTAAATTTCAGATCTTATTGAAGGGTACGTGCAAGTGTTCTTTGCTGTTATTGTTCTTGTTTTGTTTTTTATTAGGATGGGTCTCGAATTCAGAAATGTAAAACAACTCATATTTTAAATTTAAAACTGTGACTTTAAATATTATTCCTTTGAAAGTGTGAAAACGCTTCTCCTTTTCAATATGGTTTCCCGTAAGCAAGCTGAAGGAAATATCCTGCTGTTTCCAGGAGGCATGCTGGTTTTGACTTAATGTAATTCTGTGCTTTGTTCCAGATAAAATACCCAGGAGCTGATATGGATATCACTCTGTCTGCACCTTCATTTTGCCATCAAATTAGTCCTGAGGAGTTTGAATACCAAAGGACCTATGGCTCCCAGGAGCCCCTGGCAGCCTTGTTAGAAGAAGTCATAGCAGATGCCAAACTGTCCAGCAAGGAGAAGAAGAAGAAGCTGAAGCAGGTAACAAGACGTTCTTCAGAAGGCGCCTCCCTCCTCTCTGGTCTCAAGTTGTTTCTTCCTGTTGCTCTCCATTTTATGGCTTCCTGTACATGTCAGAGGGGCCCATGAGTTTCTCTTTTAGGTTCTGTGTTCCATAAGTTTGGTTGGTTGGTACACTGTGCCATTTTCCCACTTCTCTTGTGTTTTTTCATTATCGAGCATTTCTTTTGTAGAGTTAGGTTCTAATATTTGTCCTTTGTTTTGCTGCGTAACATGATATGAATCAGTGAAACAATTACTTCAAAGGAACTGACTATAAGGAAAATATATAATGTGTGTGTCTACATGTGTGCACACCTGTGCAGGTGCACATACCGCAGCACATGTGTAGAGGTCAGGACAGCTGTTAGGAGTCAGTTCTCTCCTGCACCCTGGTGTAAGGCCTTTGAAAGCACTTCCACCCACTGAGCCACCTTGCAGACACTGTTGTTTTTAGCTAGGCATTCTCAACGTGGTTTCTTGTCTCAGGCCCCACTAAGTGCCCATCAGCCAAACTCAGTTCCTCCCGAGAGAGGCAACACAGCTGAGGGTTATTGGAGAACTGTTTTCCTACAGAACAAGTACACTGTGTTCTGTTTTTGTTGCTGTGAAAGAAATCCCAATAGAAGCACTTCAGGGGTGGGGGAGTTTCACTGACTCCCCATATCAGAGGGTCTGTTCATCATGACAGGTAAGGGATTCTGGAGCAGGTTAGTACGTGGCAGCAGGGGCATACATAAGCTTTCAGTCACAATGGACCAGAGAGCATCCCTGGAAATGGGTTTGCAGGGACCCACTTGCAGTAATTCACCTCCTCTAGCCAGGCTCTGCCTCAGTTTTCGAAACCTCCCAAAGCCATGCCCTAAGTCGGGGATAAGTATTCAAAGCAAGGTGCCAGGGGGACCTTTCCCAGTCCAACCTAACTTGTGCATTGGCCATCCTTAAAGACGAGTCTTCCCTCAGGCAAATGGTATTTAGTTTTCTTTTTGTTTGCTGTTTATTTTTTCAGACACACTCTCAGTCCATAGGCCAGGCCATCCTTGACCTAGCCATTCTCTCTTTCCTGAGTGGGGCCGTTAGAAGTGATACCCAAGCACTCTTGGTTCAGATTCCTGGACACACCATATGCAGGATTAGTCCATGAACATCAGGGTTCTGTGCTTCTTTCTCATTTTTCTTCTGCTAATCTTGGAGAAGAGTTGAGTGGTGAAAAATCAAAGGAAGAATACATTACCTTCCTTTAAAATTTCTGTGGCGTAATCTATCCAGTGTGTTCTCTCTTTTGCTGGGTAGTAGGTTGCCAGTCTGAGTTGGAGAAGCAGAGAGATGGTAAAACAGAGTTGGGCCAGACTGTGTAGAATAAAAGCTATTTTCAGTTCAGGCCTACTTGTGACTGTTGTTCACAGTGAGGTCTAGTTACAGCTGACAGTGGGAGCATTTTGAGGGATTTGATTACAAGGACAACTTCATCTGAAGACTGGGTCAAAGGAAAGATGAGGTAGAGCTGCAGGCATTGACATCAAATAATTTAACCAAAGTAAAGGACAGCAGGGATCAGGGATCAGGAACTCTTAGAATTTGGCTGTATAATCTTTGTGACTCTTTCGTGTCTTTTTTGACTCATATTTGGACTTCTGTTCAGTTTCAGAAATCTTACCCTGAAGTCTACCAGGAGCGGTTTCCTACACCAGAAAGTGAAGCACTTCTCTTTCCTGAAAAAACCAAGGCCAAACCACAGCTGTTCATGTGGGCACTGAGGAAACCCTTCCAGCCATTTCAGAGAACTCGAAGTTTCCGGATGTGATCAGTGACAGAATTTTACAGACCCTGGTGGTAGAGACAGTTTTGAGTCAGTTGAGCTTCAAGAATGCTGGAATAAACTATTAAATTGCAGAGTTTCAGAGAATCTGTTGGATTACCTGACTCCTAAAATGTTGAGCCATTATCAGTATTTTTATAAATCTCAATGCTGTTTTTAGAGATGTACCAATCAGTGAGTTGAGTGTGTGCTGGTGGTGTTAACAGGCTTGGGATTGTTACAAAATCTGAAGGTAAAGTGTTCCCTCCTTCTATTTGTTGTTTTCCATGGTGTGTAAAGTCCTTGTGTGTGTTTCTTTTTCACCAATGCCTTTGTGAAAACCAAGCCTAAGGATACTGTACATACTTGAGTAAGAACAATGCTGTGTGCTGTTTCTGTGGTGGCAATGACTTAGTTGCCAATTGTGATTTCTCCTGTGTAAATCTCATGGGTTTTTTGTTTATGTGTGTGTTTGTTTTTGTTATTTTGCAAAAGTTCCTAATGTTTTGTATTGTTTTGGCCTTCTCTTATTGCAGATTTGCCAGTTGCTGTGAGATTTACTAACACTGGCTCTTTGATTACCAGTCTGCATATGCCTAGATGTGGAGTAGTTTATATCTGCCTACAGTCGTATAATTTGAGCCTCAGCTAAAGCTGGAGGGTTGAGCTGGATGACCTGTAAATCTAAATTAAATCTTTGCTTGGTTTTATGAAAAATATAAATGGGTTGGGTAAGATGAAATTACTTCCTTTATGAATGTATTTTCTCAACTTCATCCTTTTGAAAGTCAGTGTAATGTAAATAAATACTGAGGTTCTTTTTATATGTATATATGTACTATGCCTAGTGTTTTTCTTATTTGCTATTTATTTAGATAAGTTAGGGAGCCTCCTCAAATGCCTTTGCTAATATTTCACATAACTCTGTGTCTATATCAGAAAGTAATTGAGGTTTATTTTGGCTTTTGTATTGCCTTCAGGGGAGTGTGGCCCCCCTCCGTGTCTGTGTCTATCTGTCTGTCTGACTCTGTGTCTGTCTCTCCCTCCTTCTTTCCTCCTACATCCTATTCTTCCTCCTCTTCTCCCTACTCTCTCCATTGCTTCTTCTGCAAATTAGTGGTGCATCTGAAATACTTGTGAGAGTAATTACCCTGAGCTGAGTTTGTGCTCCTGCCCTTGTTCCTCTGAGGGAGAGCATCTTCTGTGACTGACTGGGACTTGCCCATTTAAAACTGGAGAGCTTACGTATCCCTGTTGGTCTGAGCACTATTCCAAGTATTTAATGTGAAGGTGATTTTTAGACCTTCAGCATTCTTAGACTTTGACGTTCTGTTGAAGCAAAGTATAGTTCTGCTTTTCTGTTCCGTCTTGCTCTGTGGTGGAGAACCCCTTTGTTTGCTGTTTCGGGAAACATGTCTGTGATTGCTCTCTTTGTTTTCTGTTTTGGGCTTACATCTTGAAACATGTATAAAAATCTTTTGTGAAAACACCGTAAATCAAGTATACAGCTGATGCTTGGTAGCAACAGTTTTCCTAAGTGGTTATACCAATTACTAATGGGTCATCAGTGCGTTTCACCAAAGCTCACCTTGTTGGGTTTGAACTGTCAGTGTGTAGGTAAATACTGGTGTCTGATTATGGTTGCCCTCTGATTTTAATATAACATATTTTTCCATATGTTTTTAGACTTTACATTTCTGTAAAAATTTAACTACTCACTTATATACACATGCATTCTATGATTTAGATTGCATCAAACCTATAAATTAATTTGGTGATTATTACTGTATTTCCAATTGTGCTGGTTAGTTTTTGTCAGCCTGTAGGAGGGCCTAGCCCACTGTAGGTGGCATCCCACACCCAGCAGGTGGTTATATAAGAAAGCAAATTGAGCAAGCCACAGAGAGGCCAGTGAGCAGCACATCTTTGTGATCTCTGTGTCAGCTACTGCCTCCACAGTCCTACCTTGAGTTCTTGCCTTAATTCTCTTAATGGTCTTCTGTTTCCAGGAAGTATAAGTAAACCCCTTTTTGCCCCAAATTGTTTTCAGTCACGGTGTTTATCACAGCAACAGAGAAGTGAACGAATCCATTGATAGCAAGCCTTCCAATCACAAGCCCACCATTAATTTTGATGAATGAAAATGGTTATTTTTTTTTCTTTAAAGGCTACAAGTGTTTTGTTTCTAGCTCTTTAATACTTGAAAAAATATTAGTATCAACATGTATTTTTTTTATTCTGTTATACATGTCTGGAAGCTTTCTTTCCTTCCACTTGTGTGGATTGTAAAGCTGAGTGTCGTTTACTGGCCATTATTGTGAGGACTTTTGGGGGGACCCGCTTGAAGTTTAATAGTAAAGACATGGAGACTCTGTATGGTACAAAACCTTTTATTTCTGTATAGTATAAGGCTATTGGCCTTTTGCTGGAGTGGTCCCTCAGCTAGCCTTCTAAACTTATCCTGCCTTCCATGACATTGCATCCCTGACATTGCATTTTTGCCATGTGTCTCTCTTTACCTCCCTGCTCTGTTCCTGTCTCTGCTTCTGTCTCTGGCCCCTGTCCTTCTGCCCAGTCCTCTTGCCCCAGCTGTAGCCACCAGCTCTTTATTCTGCAAAAGGCCGCACTCCTTACTCATCCAGTCTGAACCAGTCAGCAACAAGACAGCACCCAGTCGGTCTCTTTGGGTTGCCCTTTGGCTTTGAGGGCTACGTGACCTTCAGCACAGCAGCTTGCATTTTAACACGGTAATCTCAGAGAACCATCTTTTGGGCAGGTGAGGAAGAGTAAGCATTTGCATATGACAAAACTAAATATCCTGCCAGCACTTGGCTCTGCCAGCATAGCAATTAACAATTGAAAATACAGGGGCACACTAACATAGCCATTTGATACAATATGCATGGGTGTAGGTCATCTTGACAGACTGTCATGGTTAGTGACCCTGCTATGCTTTCTTACTAATTCTAAGTATTTAGTGTGAAGTCTTTGATTTTCTACATTTCCTACATATCTGCAAACAATAACTTTCTGGTTTTCTTTTCTATATCTGAACTATTCCTAGTAGCCCTTGTTTTCTTATACTTAATTTTGAAAACAATTACATTTGTTTTTTCATGTGTGTGTATGTGTGTGGTATGTGTGTGGGTTTGGTGTATATATGTGGTGTGTATAAGTATGGTGTGTGTGTGTGTGTGTGTGTGTGTGTGTGTGTGTGTGTAGGTCATCCAGAGGACAGCCTGTAGGAGTCGTTGCTATTCACTGCATGGGTGTTGGAGATTGAAGAACTCAGTATGTTAGGTTTGACAATAGCACCTGTACCTGCTAAGCCTCCTCCTAGGCCATTCCTGAAGGTTAATTCTTCGGCAATCTCCTTTCCTTGAATATGGGATGAGGTGAGGCTCAGCATTAGAGAGCTGCTCCTTCTTGTCAATGTTAGGTCTCAAACCCTGAACAAATGACTGAGGTGCCTAGTTAACATATCAAAGTGGACCTGGCCACCAGGTTCTCCCATCATCCCTCAGTCCCTATCTGTTACAGGGTATGGCTACCATAAGCTGCTCCCTATACTGAACTTCTCCAGCCCAGGAACTGGGCTGTGCTTCCCTATATAATCCAAAGATTTTGGTTACCCGGCTTTCTGTTTGGTCAACTTTCCTTGCTTCTTAGTCTGGCTCTCCCCTCTCCCCTTCTTCCTCTCATCACGTGGACTCTCCCAGATGGAGCCTGCCTCTGACTTTTATCTACAATAAATCTTATCCTCCACCATACATAGAGCAGTCATGTCTGTCTGTCCTCCCTCCCTCCCTCCCTCCCTCCCTCCCTCCCTTCCTCTCTGCCCCTTCCTCCCTTCCTCTCTGCCCCTTCCTTCCTTCCTTCCTTCCTTTTCCTTCCTTCCTTCCTTCCTTCCTTCCTTCCTTCCTTCCTTCCTCCCTCCCTCCTTCCCTCCCTCCCTCCCTCCCTCCCTCTCTCCCTTCCTTCCTTGCCATGGAGATGGGAGGCCTGGCTTTTAAACCCTACTTTAGTCCAGCTTGAGGTGATTAGCCCTAGCTGATGCTTTGAATGGCAGTCATTAAAACACTCCGCGCCAACAGGACTGGACTAATCTAGGTTTCCAGACATGTAGAAAACTATTATATAAAAACCTGTAGTTTCATACTAAATAATTTGCAGTGTAATTTTTACTGCAGTACTTGAAATGATATACTGTTTAAATGCTGTCTCTTCCTCCCCCTGCTTGAAATGTTTAAATGCCTCACAGCCCCAGAGACCCTTAATATAATCTGAACAGAGATAACACCTGCCACTGTTCTTAATTTTTAAAGGGAAATTTTTAGGATACTTTAGAGTATTTGTGTATTACTTTTTATTATAGTAAATGAAGGCATTGTATTTTAATTTTTTACTTTTGTTTGTATGTAACTGTGCTAGACTATGCACATATGCATTGGCAGGTGTGCATCTTTGTGGAGGCCATAAGAAGCCATAAGTTGTCCTGCTGTACTGACCTCTACTTTGCTCCTTTGAGACCGAGTCTCTTACTGAACCTGGAGTTAGACTGGTGACCAGCAAGCAACAGGCATCCTCCTGTCTCAACTCCTCCGCAGCACTGAGGTTACAACCAAGCAGAGGGGTTTATATGGGTGGTGGGATCAAAACTCAGATCCTCAAGTCTGTGAAGAAGGTGTTTAGGTCGTCTCTCCGGCTCCATGACTTTACTTTGCATTGCACAGGGGGCATATCATAGCAACTGATTTCAACACTGAATTGAGTGGAGAGTGCTTTTAAGTCATGATGTATTATACTTTTAATATATGTCTAGATTCTGTTGTTAATATGTTTTCTTTTTCTCTCTTTTTTTTGGTGTGTGTGTGTGTTTGATACAGTCTCTTGCTATGTAGCCAAGGCTAGCCTTGAGTTTGAGCTCCTCCTGCCTTTCTATTCCTTTTTCTTTCCTTTTTTTTTAATGTGAATATTTTACCTCTTGGTATATTTCATCCCAGTTATCACTGAAGACTAAAAGTAGAACTAACTCAGGGCTCCCTCATAAGCACTGTAGTCCCTCTTATCCTTTCTTCCTCTGATCAACACTTTTTGCTTTTAGCTTTTAATCTTATTCTACTTTTTGTTAATATGAAAAGAAATGGGTTTTGTTGTAGGACATGTTCAAACTTGTCCATCCTTCTCCTTTCACCTTATTCTCTTCACTCCACCTCCTCACGCTCAGTTTCCCTCGCTTGCTCCTTTCCTTCCCCTAAATTGCTCCCCCCTCTTCCATGGCATATATTTCATTACTTCTTCTTGTTCCCTGACTCCTGTTTGGACTTCTTCCTACTTTCATGTTGCACACACACACACCCCTTTGTATGTGTGAGAAGATAGAGTCTGCCTCCTTCACTTAACACAATAGTCTCCATTTTCATCTGTTTTCCTCTGAATGCTATAATTCCATTTTTATTTATAGTGCAATAAACATCGTATACATCCCCCCACATTTTCTTTCTTTCTTTCTTTTTTAATGTTTATTTATTACTTCAATTACATCTCTATCACAGTCCCCTCCCTCCACCGCTCCAGGTCCCACCTTCCCACCCTCTTCCCTTTCTCCCACCTTCTTACCTTTCTCTCCCCTATCCTACTCCTATAGTATGGGTGCCCCTACATATCAGCCCCCCTCAGTTCAGCAGTCATATGAGGGCTAAGAGCTTCCTCTTGCACTGGGGGCCTACATGGCAGCTCCACTAGGGCAAAGTGTCCCACTAACAGGTAACAAAGTCTATGTTCCTGTTCCTTTTGGTCTGTTGGTTGTAGGATAGTTATCCTGTACTATATGGCTAAAATCCAATTATAAATGAATAGATGCCATATGCACCTTTCTGGGTCTTGGTTAGTTAACTGAGGATGAGCTTTTCTAGTTCCATCCATTTGGCAGCAAATTGAATGATTTCCTTGTTTCTGATGGCTGAGTAGTATTCCATTGTGTAAATGTACCACAGTTTTTTTTTTGAATTCATTTTTGAGTTAAATTCATTCTTCAGTTAAAGGACATCTGGGTTGTTTCCAGTTTCTAGCTATTACAAATAAAGTTGCTATGGACATAGTTGAGGAGATGTTCTTGTGGTTTGGTAAGGAATCGTTTGGATGTATACCCAGGAGTGGTATGGCTGGGTCTTGAGGTAGAGCTATTCCAAGTTTTCTAAGAGATGGCTGTTTATATGTTGAAAGACATCCAGGCTGGTTTTGTATCTTACCTATTGTGAGAAGACTAGTAATAAACATGGATGCAGGGATGTCTATGTACTTTGCTGACTTAGAATCCTTTGTCGTAGTTCCTTTAGTTTCCTCTGGGACCTCCAAGACAGATTTCCACAGTGGCAGCACCAGTAGAATCAGTTTACAGTCCCACTAGCTGTGCCTCTGAGTTCCTGATTCTTCAAATCTACCCCTCAGTATCATCGCTGTCATGGTTTCTTTCAAATATTAATAGGTTATCTCTGATTCACCCTTTGAGAAGTGTGTATTCAGTTTATCAGTCCAGTTTTCGGCTAGATGCCTTGGGTTTTGGTATTTAATGTTTGCAACTCACTACAGAGCCTAGATATTGTTTCCTTGTTGAATGCAATCTTGTTCAGCTTTCTATTGCTGTGGTAGAACACCACGAACAAAAGCAACTTGGGGAGGAAAGGGTTTATTAATGCTTCCTTACAATCTGTCACCAAAGAAAGTTAAGGCAGGATGATTTGATTTTTGAAAAGCAAAGTTGCTGTCTGCAATTGGTAGCAGATGGAGTCATTAGTTCAGCAGAATAAGGAGTATTTGGACTTGTTATGTTTCAGTGTTTGCTTAACGTACATTCTACCTTCTTACTCAGGGAAAGAAAATAGGAATGATAGGATGCTAACCCACTGAAATGCCACTTTGGGTGCTTAGCGCATATCTGTTTTGTTATATAAATGTCACCATTTTCTAGCGACTCTAAGGTGTTGTTTAAAATCCCCATAATAATATTTCAGATTCCATTTTGGAGATTGTTGAGCAAATTGTTTGTTTCAACTGAGTCTCTTGAGCAAATTATGTTCTCCATAAAGTGTCACCACCCAGGCTTCTTTCCAAAACAAAAAAGTAACTCGTGGGTTTGGTGAGATCTCCTGAGTTCACAGCATATCTCTTGGTTCTTCTGCTCTCCCAGTGAGAAAATGGACAGCATTTAGAACTTTTTCTAAAGAATAGAAGGAAGGCTCTCCCTTATACATATTGCAAGCTACAATATGCTGCCAGCATTCCTCTACCAATCATACCAAGAAAGTCTTCTGGAGTGGTATGTACTATTGTTCTATGTTTAGCAAAACAAATAAAGCTTTATTTAAAAAAAAGAGGTCTAAAGATTGTTTTCATGTAATAAGTAAGCTGTAATTGGCATCTAGAATTGAAGTACGCTTATTTTGATTGCTGTAGACAAATCCAACATGGGAATGTAGAGGACTTTTACTCACTATTTCCATGACCTTTGAAGAGGACTGGCAAGCAGAAACTCAGTGTTAAGCCAGGCAGTGGTGGCGCACGCCTTTAATCCCAGCACTCGAGAGGCCAAAGCCGGCCGATCTTTGTGAGTTCGAGGCCAGCCTGGTCTACAAAGTGAGTCCAGAACAGCCAGGGCTACACAGAGAAACCCTGTCTCGGGGAAAAAAGGAAAAGAAAAGAAAACCCAGTGTTAATTTACTAAGATAGCAAGACCATTGCCTGCTGAGAATAGTTGCACAGGATAGCACACTGCCTGACTCTCCACAATCTCATGATTCTAGCATACCTGTAGAGTATGGCTACTGGTATCTGCATACCTATATGTAGAGAGCTGCGACGTGCCGCGCCTTAAAGATGGCGCTGGTCTCCGCCTTCCACCAGCCCGACGGTGAGCGCTCTCGGTGGTAAACAAGTCCATATTTGGCAAAGACCGCTGATCTGGCTTGCTTCCGCATACGTGGGCCTCTAAGATTGCACTACGTGGCTTTACTTGATTGGCTGTTCATTTAGTATTTAGCCTGTGGGTTGGGTCTGCCTGGGCATTCGGAAGACTGTTTTCAAGGGACCTGAATAAACTGCTTGAGAAGAGCTTTTGCGAGTTGCGTCGTTCTTGCTGGTCGAGAGGGACGCAACAAGTGGTGGCCCGTACGGGGAACCCAGAAAAGACTCAGAACTCCTGCAGTCAGGGGCAACGCGTTGGTAAGTTCCTGGGATAAATCAAGACAATAAAGTTTCACGGAGATAGCGAACGCAAGGTAAAGTTTCGCGGATAATAGCGAACGTATGGTAAAGTTTCGTGGAGATAGCGAACAAAAGGTACAGTTTCGTGGGGAAGCTGCAAACCGAAAGTAAATTTTTAAACATGGGGTTGTCTGAGTCACACCCAATTTTTCTGGCTCTTCAGGAGCTACTTTTAGCTAGGAATTTGAAGATTAAGAAGTCTACCCTAGAAAGATTTTTGAATGAATGTGATTCTGTGGCTCCGTGGTTTGCGGTGTCCGGGAATCTTACGGTATCCTGCTGGGACAAATTAGGCAGGGACTTGGATTTTGCTTGGGAGCAAGGGACTCTGAAGCATGGAGTAAGACCGATTTGGAAAATGGTGAGGAGTTGTTTAGAAGATCAGAGATGTTGTAATGCAATTAGAGAGGGAGAGTCAGCCTTGGAACTGCTGCAAGGGGAGAGATCTGAGCAAGTAGACAGTGAAAAGGAAAGTAACAAAGGCGAAAGATTTGAGCAGGCAGACAGTGAAAAGGGAGGCAAAAAGAAAGTTCCTCTCTATCCCGATCTTACAGATTTTAGAGATTTTAGAGATTTTGAGGACTCAGAGAGCACAGATTCTGAAGGAGAGCTACACGCTCTACTAGAACAGTTGGAGAGGACTGTTATTAGAAAAAAGGAAAAGAAAAGGGTAAAAGAAAAGGACATGTCGGCAGCAATCAGTGTGGGAGGAGCTGTTGCCATGGCGCCTGACACATCAGCGTCAGCGTCAGCAGCAGTCGGAGTGGGCGGAGCAGTTGCTACAGCGCCTTCAGCCACGCTGGCGGCGGCTGGTGTAAGTAAAGCTGTTGCCGTGGCGCCTTCAACTCCTCCATATCCAGAAGCCACTCAGATAGATCAGCATGTTCAGTCACTGAAAGTAGGGAGATCTTTCTGCCTGGGGATGTGGACACAAGTAAGAACAGAATTACAGTTTGCTTATCCTGTATATCAAGACCCACAAGGGAACAGGTACGAGGAACCGCTTGATTTTAAGGTAGTTAAATCTCTTGCAGAGTCGGTTCGTACCTATGGTACTACTGCTTCTTTTACAATGGCTCAAGTGGAAGCATTAAGCAGACATTGTATGACTCCAAGTGATTGGAGTGGCCTGGTCCGCGCCTGCTTAAGTCCAGGGCAATACTTAGACTGGAAAGCTTTCTTGATTGAGTATGCCACTGAGCAAGCAGCCAATAATCAGAGAGATGGAAATCCAGCCTGGGATAGAGATATGCTGCTTGGGCAGGGGAGATTTGCCAATCAGCAGATAGGATATCCTATTCAGATTTATGAGCAAATAAACAAGATAGCTATCAAGGCTTGGAGATCTCTTCCTAATAAAGGGGAGGTGAGTGGGAACTTAACTAAGATTCTACAGGGCCCCATGGAGCCCTTTTCAGATTTTGTAGCACGAATGGTGGAGGCAGCAGGGAAGATTTTTGGTGACCCAGATGCTGCTTTGCCACTAATAAAACAGTTGGTCTATGAGCAATGTACTAAAGAATGTAGAGCTGCTATCACCCCTTATAAGAATAAGGGCCTAGAAGCCTGGATGAAAGTGTGTAGAGAGCTTGGAGGGCCGTTAACTAATGCTGGTCTCGCTGCTGCAGTAATACAGTTGGCCAAAAAAGGTGGAGGAAGTTCAGGAGTTTGTTTTAAGTGTGGCAAGATGGGACACTTTAAAAGACAGTGCCCCAGGGGAAGGAGTTCAGAAAGTACAGGAAGTGTACAACGCCCCAGGCGGCCGGGGTTATGCCCAAAATGTAAAAAAGGGAACCATTGGGCTAATGAATGCCGTTCAGTGATAGACATCCATGGCCAGCCTTTAACTCAAGGTTATGGTGGCGCTCGTCCAAAAAACGGACAGCGGGGCCCACGACCTCAGGGCCCACAAATATATGGGGCAGTAGAGAATCAGGACAAAGAGCAGAATCAAGAGAGATGGCCAACCCTCCGCCATCCGAGAGACCGCGGAGAGCCACTGCAGGCTCAGCAGGATTGGACCTCTGCTCCACCACCAGACTCGTATTAACACCCCAAATGGGGGTCCAGTTAATTGAAACAGATTTTAAAGGACCCCTTGAACCTGGTACAGTTGGTTTGTTGTTAGGGAGGTCATCATCAGCCTTAAGAGGACTTATTGTCCATCCTGGAGTTATAGATCCAGATTATACAGGAGTGGTTAAGATCATGGTAGCCTCCCCCCGTGGTATAACGGCTATCTCTCCTGGAGATAGAATTGCTCAATTGATCATATTGCCGAGCTTACATGACCGCTATGCAGCAAAGGATAGAGAGAGAGGAAAAGATGGTTTTGGGTCCACGGGCACAGATTTGACTTTTCTCTCCCTGGATTTGGACCAACGCCCCGTTTTGGAATTAAAAGTTGATGGTAAAAAGATCCTGGGCCTTTTGGATACTGGGGCTGATAGGAGTATCATAGCAAAGAAAGACTGGCCTTCAGGTTGGCCTGTACAAGCCTCTTCTCAAACACTTCAAGGCCTGGGTTATGCTAGGACTCCAGATATGAGTGCAAGGTTATTAAAGTGGCAGGACCAAGAGAACCATTCAGGAGAAATGCAGCCATATGTACTTGAGCTCCCTATCTCCCTTTGGGGAAGAGACCTTTTAAAGGATATGGGATTTAAATTGAGTAATGACTATTCTGATTCAGCCCAACGTATGATGCAAGATATGGGATATGCTCCAGGCTTTGGAATAGGAAAATATTTGCAGGGACGGAAAAGTCCCATATCTATGCAGCAAAGACAAAAGAGACAGGGCCTGGGTTTTTCCTAGGGGCCACTGAGGAGGGTATTCCCATAACTTGGAAGACGGAGGATCCAGTATGGGTTCCTCAGTGGCCACTTTCCTCTGTAAAATTGAATGCAGCCAAAGATTTGGTGGATGAACAGATGTCTTTAAAGCATATAAAACCATCTGTATCTCCCTGGAATACACCTATCTTTGTCATTAAAAAGAAATCTGGAAAATGGAGATTATTACATGATCTGCGTGCCATAAATCAACAAATGCAGATCATGGGCCCAGTGCAACGTGGCTTGCCGCTTTTATCATCTTTGCCAGCCTCATGGCCCATTATAGTTATAGATATAAGAGATTGTTTTTTCTCCATCCCTTTGTGTGCCAAGGATAGTGAGAGATTTGCATTTACTGTTCCATCCTGTAACCATGAGGAACCTGATCAGCGGTTTGAATGGGTAGTATTACCCCAGGGCATGGCAAACAGCCCCACTATGTGTCAACTATATGTGGGGGAAGCCATTGCTCCCTTGAGAAAGAATTTTCCAGATTTGAGATGTGTTCATTATATGGATGATATCTTACTGGCAGCTAAGAGTGAACAAATGTTAGATCGGGCCTATGAAGAATTAGTTCTATTATTAAAAAAGAAAAGGTTGTTTATTGCTCCTGATAAGGTTCAAAAGGAAAATGTGGTTGATTATTTAGGAGTGAAGGTTGGACCTGAAAAGATAATACCTCAAAAGATTGAGATAAGAAAAGATAATTTAAAGACTTTAAATGATTTTCAAAGGTTGTTAGGAGATATCAATTGGGTAAGAGGCTATTTAAAGCTACCAAATTATGAAATAAGACCCCTATATGATATTTTGAAAGGTGACTCAGCACTTAATTCTCCTAGACAATTAACAGACGAAGCAAGAAAAGCTTTATGTAAAGTGGAAGAAAGGTTACAGAGTGCCTTCCTAAAGAGATGGCAGGAAGGACAGCCCATTGCATTGTGCATATTTGCCACCTATAGTCAACCTACAGGATTGTTATGGCAGGATGGACCATTATTATGGACCTATTCAAAGATTTCTCCGAAAAAATCCATAGAACATTACCCCACTGCACTTGCTGCTTTAGCCTTGAATGGTATCCAACAATGCTTGCAGTCTTTTGGAGTTGCTCCTGCCAGTATAATAGTGCCTTATTCCAGTTATCAAATTAAGATTTTGTGTGGCACTGTAGATGACTGGGCAATATTGCAATGTAGCTTTGAAGGAGTGATTGATAACCATTACCCTAAACATCCATTGCTATCATTTTTCAAGGAGCACCCAGTGATATTCCCTAAGGTTACTTCAGCAGTACCACTTCAAGGATCACCAAATGTGTTTACTGATGGCTCAAAGACAGGCTGTGGAGCCTATTTGATAGAAAGACAAGAGCCCGTGTTATGTCAATTTCAACCGGGTTCCCCCCAAATAGTAGAATTGAAAATAGTAATTGAGGTGTTTAAAAGATGTCAATTTGCATTCAATTTGATTTCAGATTCAGTCTATGTGGTCAACGCAGTGAAAGTATTAGAATTAGCAGGTCCTATTAAGAATAGTAGTACTGTATGTGCCTTATTACAAGAGTTACAAGTTTTAATCTGGCAGAGAAAAAGGTGTTTTTATATTCAACATATTAGAGCACATACAGGATTACCTGGACCATTAAGTGAAGGTAATGATAAAGTTGATCAATGGACCAGGATGGAATGCATTTTTTTGGAGCTCATTCCTGGATCAAGCCAGACAGTTTCACCAATTATTTCATGTAAATGCAAAAACTCTACAGCAGAAATTCCATTTGTCTAGAGCAGATGCTAGACAAGTAGTTTTAGACTGTCCTCAGTGTGTGATTCATCATCATCCTCCCAGTGTGGGAGTGAACCCTAGAGGGTTGATGCCACTCAAAATCTGGCAAATGGACGTTACCCACATTTCAGAGTTTGGAACCTTAAAATATATTCATGTATCTGTGGATACCTGCTCAGGTATCATACATGCTACACCTATGAGTGGAGAAAAGGCTCGCAATGTCATAGGACATTGCTTAGAAGCCTGGGCTGCATGGGGAAAACCACAGCAGCTGAAAACGGACAATGGACCAGCCTATACGGCACAGTCCTTTGTCTCCTTCTGCAACCAGATGGAGGTACAGCTTAATCATGGATTACCATACAATCCTCAAGGACAAGGAATTGTGGAGCGTGCTCATCGCACCTTGAAAGAATGCTTGCAAAAACAAAAAGGGGGAATAGGCCAAGGCCGTACCCCCAAGGAGAGAATGTCTTTAGCCTTATTTACTGTAAATTTTTTCAATTTGGATGCTCAAGGCCGCTCAGCAGCGGACAGACATCAGGATTCCCATGGTCCGCCTAAAAGCATGGTGAAATGGAAGGACATTCTGACAGGCTCTTGGCGGGGGCCTGACCCCGTGCTAACATGGGCGAGAGGGTCTGTTTGTGTTTTTCCTCAGGATCAACAAGATCCAGTGTGGGTGCCTGAACGCCTTGTGAGGAAGATTCGTCATGAAGACTTTCCTAAGGATCCTGGTGTTAGTAGCAGTGAGTATGTCAGGAATGACCGAGCCGAGATGGGGGATCCTGTCGATATTCCCAAAGCCGATGCCGGTCAGACATGATGCAACTGTGTTTCCACGCTTATTTAGCAGTAATAGAAGCTTAGGCTTACCCTACCTTCCCTTTGATGATCAGAGAAGTCCTATAGAGGGTAATAGAAATGTCAGCTTGAAGGGTAGTTTGTGCTTTTTAATGAGCTTCAATAGGTCAGATGATACAAAATGCATTAAATTGTCTCAGCAGTCAGCAGATTTTTTACCACAACTGAGGTTTGGGAGTAGGAGTGGTGGTTTGTTTTCAGGCAATGGTTCTCGCCTTGAAGGATGGTGGCCCACACGAGTCTCTAACCGGAACCCCCCCAGACAGCCATGCTGGGCACCTTTTTGTAGAGGATCCACAGGAGAGGAAGGACCTTTTCCCTGGACTGGATGTCAGGAGCGCAGAGCAGTTTGGGTTCAACAAGATTATTTTTCCTTTAGCCCCATGATTAGTAATATAGTGAATAAGTCTTGTACAGGAATGCTTGATATATCTATTAGGGATCCTCAGCAGACTGCCACCAATCCTTTTGATTTGTGGCTTTTGTGTGGAGTAAATGGAAGTTGCATGGACTTGGGACCTGTCATTATGCTTGGAGGAGGAATTTATCAAAGAGGTAATTTTTCCCTAGGGTCCACTACCAGATTGGATTTCTCTAGCGGTAGTGGCTCTGGTACTTGGAATTCTTTGTTTCATTCTTATCGCAACAAGAGCTTTTCAGCTTCGCCAGTATGTCTCTGGCCTCCTTTTCTGTGGATTGTAAGTAATGGGAGTGCATCCTTAGGTGAAGAAAAGTTAGTATGCACTCCAGGTACATTCCTATGCTGGAATGCCACAGCCTTTCCTGTGGCTGTGGTGACTAGAATGCCTTGATATGTACCAGTTCCTGTAGAGCTCCTAATACCATGATGCTATTCAGGTTTAAAAGAGATTTTGGCATCACTGCAGCTATTGTTACTGCTATCACTGTTGCTGCTGTGGGAGCTACTGCCTCAGCTATTGCCTTGTCTAGTTCTATACAGACTGCCAATGCCCTGAATAACATCTCAGCCACTGTGGCACAGGCATTGGATACTCAGACCTCTATGAATTCTCATCTCAAAGGAGGTCTTATGATAGTTAATCAACGTATAGATTTAATACAAGAACAGATTGATTCTCTTTGGCAACTAGCACAATTGGGGTGTGAGTAGAAAATGCAAGGTTTGTGTGTTACTTCCGTACAATATCAAAATTATACAAAAGCTGCTAATTTGTCCAGACAATTGTCAAAGTTCCTCTTACAGGATTGGTCGGCTGAATTTGAAAATTTGATGAGAGAGCTGAGAGCGACAATCATCCACATCAACTCCACTCGGGTGGATCTGAGCCTGGCTACTGGCTTGACTTCTTGGATACAGACGGCTATGGATCATCTTAAGGAGTGGGCGGGTGTAGGCTCTTTGGTGATACTAATGATGCTAGCCTCTCTGGTTTGCCTATGGTGCATCTATAAAATGAGAGCCACACAAAAGCGTAATGCAGCCATGATTATACAAGCCCTTGTCGCCATTGAGGCGGGCCAGTCCCCTCAGGCATGGCTTGCTGCCGTGAAGTAAATCTTCACTGAGCATAGTCCCTGCCCACTGAGGTATTCGTTCCACGGATATTAGGGTCTGGTAAGTCAGTGACGGAGTTGACGGGTAAGTCTCGGCCACCTAAGACAGGGCAGTCCCGAGTGGGGAGGCTGACCCAGAGACGGGTAAGAGTTTGAGCACCGCCCTCCTACAGGCTCAGGCCCACCGTGAGATCCCCGGATTACGAAACCTTTCCAGGGACTTCTATCATCTTTAGAAAAAATAAAAAAGGAGGAACTGTAGAGAGCTGCGACGTGCCGCGCCTTAAAGATGGCTCTGGTCTCCGCCTTCCACCAGCCCGACGGTGAGCGCTCTCGGTGGTAAACAAGTCCATATTTGGCAAAGACCGCTGATCTGGCTTGCTTCCGCATACGTGGGCCTCTAAGATTGCACTACGTGGCTTTACTTGATTGGCTGTTCATTTAGTATTTAGCCTGTGGGTTGGGTCTGCCCGGGCATTCGGAAGACTGTTTTCAAGGGACCTGAATAAACTGCTTGAGAAGAGCTTTTGCGAGTTGCGTCGTTCTTGCTGGTCGAGAGGGACGCGACACCTATATCTTAAGGTCAGGTGTGTTAGACTTAGCAGTTAGTAAAAGCTCAAAGTCCAACCTTTGGGAGAGATTTTTAGAAATTAGAATCATGTGTCTGAAAGCTACATCACATGAGATCTTAATGATGAGAGTCACGGAGGAAACAGCACATGACATCAGCCTTCCTGCCTGTTGACTGCATAACTTAAAAAATTAAACCCGTGTTTCTGCTTGAATGAACATTTATTCTAAAGGCAGTGCCTCACTATCTTGCTGAAAGCTGGTCTCAAGCTCCTGGACTCAAGTGTTCCTCATGCTTCAGAATCCTGGGTGGCTGGCTGACCTTTGCAAAGGCAAAGAGAGATGGCCCAGTGGTTAAGAACACTTGTTGCTCTTGCACAGATTCTGAGTTAGGACAATTGTATACAAGCCAGCCCTTGCCTCGGCTGTTTTCTTTGCAGTCTGGAGGTAGCTAGGCGGTTCTCCTTCATTGTGATGTCTTGTTTTAGTACTCAGACAAAATCAGAGTTTTAATCTCTAAACCAGGCATATTATAATAAATGTTGAGACAGCTGTCTGGGACAAACATGATTCCTGTTACCTACATGGTGGCTGACAACCACCTGCAGCTCCAGTTCCAGGGGATCTTACTCCATCCTCTGAAATCTGCGCATAGTCTACATAATTACATGCAGGCAAAACATGTATACATTTGTATACAAAAAATAAATAAATCTTAAAAAGGTTTTGGTATGTAGAAAAAAAATAAGACTTGTAAGTAAAATCCACAGAGTGGTCAAGCCTGCATGAATCAGATTATCTCGGCAATCTATCTTTAATAACCATCTGATTTCTTTCTGGTTTCCTAATCAAAATGCCAGGTATAATTAGAAACAATTACTGCCTACAGATGATGGTTTTAATTTTGGAAAGTCCCTTACTTTTTCTTTTTCACAGAGTTTGCATTTGGTGACAAGTTAAGGCCCTAGGAGGTGTCTAATTTAGCCCATTTGACTTTCCACAATCCACAGTGCATCTAACAAGGACGAATTTCCAAGTAGAGGTCTTCCTAGTGTTGATTATTATTGTTATGGGAAGAGTAGTGATCTGTCCAGTGTATTTTGGCAAGTCATTGTGTGAAAATGATACCTTAAAAAAACATTCATCTTTATAGTAACCAGAGTACATTCACTAAATCTTCTTTAGAAGTGGGAGGAGCGAATAATTACCGAAATTCACCAGCAAATAATTTGGGATAAGTGTCTGATTACTGGGTTATAAAATGAACAGCTGTCACTGGTATGTTGATGGAAATAAATTTGACTGTGTGTGCTTTGAGTAGCATTTCCTCTAAGACCAGGAAACAATAAGGATGTCCAATCCCTTTGCTCTTGTTCAATATGTAGAACTAGAAATTGTAGCTACCAGTTAGCCAAGAAACAGAGACAAGTAGGAAAAGAAACAGTCAGGTTCTCCCTGTTTGTAAAGATTAGTGATTATATACATAGAAAAACCTAGAGAGTCCACCAAGACCATTTAAACTAACAAAGTTAGCAAAGTCTCAGGATACACAATCAACAGACACAGTAGCTTTTCAATTCACTAATTATGAACTCACTGAGAAAGAATTCAAAAAGATAATTCCATTTGCAGTATAACCCACATACCATATTATATGTATATATATATATATATATATATATATATGAAACATACATTCTCTCACACATACACTCACATGAATAAGAATGTGAAAGATGAAGACACTAAGAGATGGAAAGACTTTGCATGTTCATGGATTACAGACTTAATACTGTTAAAAATGTCCTCACACCCCTCCCTTCTTTCTCATTGGTGTCCCTGTGCCTTTACTACCCTACCTCCTCATTTGTGCTTCTTGAACATTGTTCTTGTCTCGGACATTTTCAGGATCTGGGCAAGCAGTCTGCTGCCAACACTGGTATTGCACTTCTGCTTCAGGATCACTACTATGACATCAATACCCTCAACAGAACGTGTTCAAGCTGTGGGACATCTCTTCACAAAGATGCCAGCTCTCTATCCAGGCACAGCCTTTTATTCATTAAGCTTACAGTGGAGCCTGATGTGTGAGACCCAAGGCTTGACAATGAGGGAAGAAGAGAGATGGCTGGAACTCTGAAAGGGCCTCTGCTCAGGGAGCAAAGCAGACACGTGTGCATGTAACTGTAGACAAGGAAATCGGTGTTCTGTACAGTACAAGGCTGAAGGGGATGTGTAAGTTTCCAGGGAAGCTGGAGGGAGGTGAGAGTCACTAGGAACTACCATTGTAAAGAAGGTAGTATGATGGTGTCCTTTGAGGGAACTGGCTCTAATGATCAGTAGAAATGATTTGCCATTCCACATTTTCTAGCTAACAGTAACGCTGTAATGTCTAAAAGGTCTTTAAAGGAATGGGCAGCAAGGGACTCTCTGAATGGTAGCAGGACCAAGGGATTCTTTTTTTTTTAACATTTATTTATTACTTCATTACGTCTCCATTGCCACCCCCTCCCGGTCCCTCCCTCGCACCCTCTAACCCCTCTCCCACCCATCCTGTCCCTCCAGGTGTCTCCCTGTATCAGCCCCCTCAGTTCATTAGTCACATGAAGTCTAAGAGCTTCCTCTTGCACAAGAGGCATATATGGCAGTTCCTTCCACTAGAGTGGGGTGCTCCACTCATAGGTAACTAAGTCCCCGTTCCTACTCTTTTGGGTCTATTGATTGTAGGATGGTTATCCTATACTATAAAGGCTAAAATCCAGTTATAAGTGAATATATGCCATGTGTATCTTTCTGAGTCTGAGTTAGCTCACACATGATGAGCTTTTCTAGTTCCATTCATTTGGTTGCAAATTGCATGATTTCCTTGTTTCTGATAGCTGAGTAATATTCCACTGTGTAAATGTACCACAGGGTTTTTTTTTTTTTTAATCCATTCTTCAGTTGAAGGACATCTGGGTTATTTCCAGTTTCTAGCTATTACAAATAAAGCTGCTATGAACATAGTTGAGGAGATGTCCCTGTGGATTGGTGAGGAATCTTTTGGATATATACCCAGGAGTGGTATGGCTGGGTCTTGAGGTAGAGCTATTACAAGTTTTCTAAGATATCGCCAGAGCGATTTCCATAGTGGTTGTACAAGTTTGCACTCCCACTATGAAACTGAAAAGCTTCTGTAAGGCAAAGGAGACTGTCATTAAAATAAAACAGCAGCCTACATATTGGGAAAAGATCTTCACCAACCCCACATCTGACAGAGGGCTAATATCCAAAATCTATAACAAACTCAAGAAATTAAATACCAGCAAATCAAGCAACCCAATCAAAAAATGAGGAATAGATCTAAATAGAGAATTCACAAAAGAGGAATCTAAAATGGCCAAGAGACGCTTGAGGAAATGCTCAACATCCTTAATCGTCAGAGAAATGCAACTAAAGACAACTCTTGAGATTCCATCTCCTTTCAGAATGGCTGAGATCAAAAACTCAAAAAAAGACAGCACATGCTGGAGAGGCTGCTGAGAAAGGGGAACACTCCCAAAGGATTCTTTTTAAGTGCAGATGTTTTGAGATCTCTCAGATAACACCTTCAACCTGCATATTCCAGCCTGGTCCATTAGATCCCAATGCTCTTTGGAATTTTAGATACTTAGCAGGTCGATCTTTTCTCTGTCCACCTTTTCACAAGGCACACTTGTGTTCATTTGTACCCATGTGCTTACAGTGGGTCCAGGGCTTTGCTGTATTGCTGGTGTTGATGAACAGTTCCTGTGCTCTGTTTCAAGAGTGATACTTTTATTATTGGTTTTCATTTTGCTACCAACAGCCTGCTATCCCGTGCCCCTGGGTCTGCACTGTTCCTTTTCATAGCACTTAATGAATGTTAGAACCAGCTCCACAAATGCATTGCCTGAGATTATTGCCTGAAGTGAGAGGCTTTTAATATTTTCTCCACATGTGAACTCCGTGTTTCCCTTAGCCTTTCTTTGATTTCCATATGGTTAATCTCCCACTCCTGCAGGAAGCCTGGATCTTCAGTGATTTCCCTTTTGAATTCAGTGAATACATCAATCACAATAAGTGGTCTTTTCACCAATTGTATTGAGTTACATTTATGTAAAATATACTCTCATTTTGTATCATTATCGGTGTTAATGACAATTTTCAGGACTTGGAAAACTGAGTTTTAGAGTTGCCACAAAGCAACAAGTTGACCCCATTAGATTGAAGATTGCATGACTTGTATCACAATGCCGCTTTCAAGTTTTAATCATTGAATCAGGACCAAGAGCCTTTTAAAAATATGTGTGTGTGTGTGTGTGTGTGTGTGTGTGTGTGTGTGTGTGTGTGTGTGT
>CAJQZJ010032856.1:1527985-1546690 GCA_907164525.1 Lophiomys imhausi
TGTGTGTGTGTGTGTGTGTGTGTATTTTGCTGATGCAGAAAGAAAAGAAAAAAAATGTATCAGCTTGGGCTTCATAGCAAGAGAGGCTAGTCTATGCTGTTGGAAACTCTCTTTCCAAAAAAAAAAAAAAAAAAAAAGAAAAGAAAAAAACTGTAACATTTCCTTCAGAGTATGGAGGGTTTGGTCATTCTTGGAAGGATAAGTTGGACTAGAGAAAACAGCGGTCATTTTTAGTCTCATGGGAGAAGGGACTTGCCTTTTAAAAAAAATCATTTAATTTACTTTACATCTTGATGGAAGCTTTCCCTCCTTCTTCCCTGTCCCTTCCTCTTCCCCCCCCCCCCCCCCCCTCCTCTCTTTCCCCCCAAAAAAAGGGGAGGCCTCCCCTGAATACAACATCCACCTATCCTAACTGCATATGCTGAGAAGGTAGGCACATCTTCTATTGAGGCTAGACAAGGCAGCCCGCTTAGGGGAAAGGGACCCAAAGTCAGGCTACAGAGTCAGACACAGCCACTGAGGACTTAATTTTTTTTTTTTTGAACAGTTGTTGCTATCTCAAATAGGAACAACAGAAACATCAGGAAAATATGGAATGCTTAACTTAATGGTCTGTTCAAATCTGGGCCTTGAGATTCATGTAGAGAAAAAAATAACCAGTGTCTGGAGAAAGCCAGGATGAGACTTTAATGGTGTTCCCAATTTTTCTTCCTACTGTCTCTTCCTACAGTCCCAGAGATACTGGAAGGACACCTCAGATAGAAGAGACTCCTACTATTTCATTTGCACAGTTGTGTGGGTGTGAAGACTCTGGTTGTGTTCTGCACCAGCCAGTGGTCCAAAAAGTGAAGTCTCTTTGTTCCCCTTGTTCCCCTCACAAACAAGGGCAGAGTGGCTGATTATGTGCCCACACTCTGTCCACCTAGATAAAGCATACTCCTGGCCTTTTGTCTGCCTAGGTATTTCCAACTCCCCACTAACTCCTTGGTGAGCCAATGACTCACCTCCCATCCATCAACCCCGATGGAACTGTCATCCGTACTTCCATCCCCTCTGCACACCTCCTTTCCAGCCACTACCTACAACCCACTGCCTCACTGCACGCATCTCAGGTAGTCCCTTTTTGCTCCCTGAGTGTAGACAGGCTCTGGAGTGGATAAGTCAGGAAAATCCTCCAGTCTTTTCCACTGAGGACTGAACCCAGCTTCAGGGCTCCTGTCACCTTTCCTTGAATTCCACAGTGTTATGGCATTGTAAACATTTTATTGCATCTGATAGTTATTCTTTTCCAGTTTGCACAATAAAATGTTTCTGTTCAAGTCATTGTGTGGGCTCCATCTCTTGACTAAATGCAGACCAGGCAACTGCTGTTCCAGAGTTGTTTCTCCATCTCTCTCTCATCCCAAAGATGGTGTCCAGGCATACAGAGTAGATTGCTTTATTCTCTTTGCAAGAGAAAGCAGGACTGAGGTTAAAGAGATGTTCTCTACTGCTCTCTGTGAAAGACAGGTAGTTTGGTCAGCTGCCTTAACTGGACTCTGAGAGCTTTATCATGAGCACCAGGAAAGGAAACACATAAAGGCATTCCACCCATTGTTATAAAAGGTGCAAGGAAGTGCATGGAAGGGGGGAAATTTTGAACTGGGAAAACAGCACAAGTATTTGCTCTGAAAAGAAGAAAACTATCACCCTAATGATACTCTGGTGGGTTGGTATTCTTTTAGTGCACTACTGATTGACAAAGTTGTTGGGTCAACTAGTACTTGTGTGTATCTTCCACAGGCACATACAGATGCACACCCATTACATAGTGTTGACTGAGCAGAGCCAGTTGCCTGTCCTCTAGCATACCATTCCATGTTATCTTCTATACCATTTGATAGTTTTATTTAACCCCAAATCTGTTCATAGCAGTTGTATTAGGTATCCATTCCTAATCCGATTGTACTGCTTACGTTAGCTTTTTAGTTCATAATAGATTAAAACTTAGTGGTTTCAAAACCAACAGCGAATGTTGGTTCAGCCTCAGTGTCTATGGATCTGGGATTCTGTTCAGCTTCATTAGGGAAGCTGGCTTGGGAAATCTCACTGTGACCAAGTTACTGGGTAGGTTTGCAATCCTCTGAGTGCTTGACTGGGACTGATGGAAGTCATCTAATGTGGTTCACTCTTGCAGTTGATGGCAGTCAGCAGGAGGCCTTTGCTTCTTGCTACAGAGACATCTCCATAAACTGGTTGACATGGCAGTTAGTTCATCTCAAAGTGAGTCATCCTGGAGGGAACGAGATGAAAGCCATGATGCCTTCTATAACAGTGTCGTAAGCCATGCATGGTTATTTCTGATATATTCTGTTAGCTATACAACTCAATCCTAGTCAGAATGCAAGAGGGCTGTATTAAGGTAGATGTATTTCAGGAGAGGTCTACTGGAGGCTGTCATGGAGTCTGGTTGAACAATAGTTACACCTATTACTGTTTCACATAATTCAACCAGACACTATAAAAATACCTTTGAAATATGATTATGAAAATACTTTTTCTATGAAAATGAAGATTAAAAACTTAGTTGAAACACTTGGTAAGAGGGAATGGATACAAGAAAGTCTGTTGAAGGAGCTGATGGTAAAACCGTGGTAAGAGATTAAGTTCATTTTGTAAAGATATGGGAGGGATCTGTTGCCAAGTAACTTTCTAAGCAACACGAGCTTTGCAATTTGCTAACGAAATGATTGATAATGCAAAACCCTTTTGGAGTAATAGCAGGTTCAAGAGTTAGGAGTATGAGAGAGCTTACTCCAGAGAGAGGCAGTGTGCTGAGCAGTGTTAGAGACAACTTACCGCACTATCCTCCGATGTAATGAGAGTTAATGACAATAGATGAGATAACAATGGATGAGGGGACATCCCATAGTACTCTATCATAGATTATTTTCTGCAAAAGTGTTTTTAAAAAGAAGAGCATAGGTGAGTGAAGGCATACTTTTAAGTTATTTGTTAATAACTCTAAACCCCTTCCAACACAATGGCATGAGGCATGAAAGAAAGGATGTAGACCTCCTAAGTTGTAGATCCTTGGGATAACTCATCAGCAGTTCAGCCAAATCAGAATACACAGGAGCACAACAAACAACAGAAATGGGAACACAGCTAACTGGGAACATCAACAAGGACAGCCAAAGAAACAGCACTTACAATAGTTGCTGCACCCCCATTTGGAGCTGTGATCTCTTCACCCGACCTGGACCATGATCTTCAGCAGCAAAGGCAGCAGTAAGTCTCAGAAGAAGCAAGTCTTGAAGCATTGTCTAGAGTCTTTTGGAGTGAAGTGTGATGAGTAGTGATGAGAAGCAATGCCAAGCAAAAAAGCCCCCTTTTGTTTCCAGGGCCTCCTCTTTATACCTGCATACACAAGGACAACTTCCAATTGGCCAACATCTCCCCCTCCACACAAGGTACTTCCTGTTGACCAAGATCATGAACTCTCCAAGGAGTCTGTCCATCAAAGGATGTAAATATGTTCCCCACACGTGAGATTTTTTTTTCTGGCTGGAAAAACATTACATGCTCTTTCATCAGTGTGTTTTGTTCATCAGGATGTTTTGCATGCCTCTTTCACAAGTCTGTTTTTCAGTGGTGTACAAAACACCCTCACATCCCATATTTGGTACCAAACCAAACAGACAAACAAACAAACAAACAAACATTCATTCAACACAACCGTGCCTCCAAAGAAATCTGAACCTCCACCACAGGTGAGATTTTATTTAATAGCCCAGATTCATTTTATTGTTAAAACCCAGTGCATGCACTAATAGGAACTGAATGGTCTTTCTTTGGCTGATTTTAGAGCAGAACCCATCAATGAGCTTCTCATAGTTTCCCCTTCTCAGCAGTAGGGCAAACACCTACTGTTGCTGTCTTTTGTCATTTGGGGTTAAATCCTAAAAATCCTATGCCAGCACTGTCCAGTCCAGCTCTGTCTAGTTCATGGTTTTGGCTGTGGCTTGAGCTGAGCTCCTTCAATACATGTAGTGGAGAGTTTATCTCTGCCCTTGGGCTACAGCCACTGGTAAAAGGAAGCCTTTAACTAGAAGCATTTTAATTACTGCCAGCAGGCACAAACACAATAAACCTTTTTTTTAAAAGAGTTACAGTAATATCTATATAGTCCAGCTAGAATAGAAAGGTGTTTTTGATATTGTTAAATCAACAGATATTTTTCTTACAGTGACATCATTTATTTTATTTTACATTTATTTATTTCTTCAAGTTACATCACAATCATAGTCTCCTCCCTGTTCCCCCTCCTGGTCCCATCCTCCTACCCTCTTCCACTTCACCCTCCTATCTGCTTTTTAAAAAAAATTTAAGTTGTATCTTTTTCCCCCCAACAGCTCCCCATTTTTGTCCAATAAAAGGCTCTTTTTCTTGTAACAATAAATACAATACAAAACAATAAGAACAATTAGGCCACAATTATGAAAATTATAAGGTATAACATACATTCCCAATGTTCAGTCCATATGTATTTGGCAACTGATATTGATATTCTATTATCTATCTATCTATCTCAGTGAGTTTAAAGTTTTATACCTAACTCAATTTCCATCCTAACTTGCATTAGTAACTTAAAAACATCTTCTTAGACCTAGAACTTCCTTTTAATTTCTAAACAACTTAAAATTTAACTGGGAGACTATAACTATCTAGTCTTCAACGACATCAGAGACCCGAGAAAGATAAATATATCTGAATAAACAGGAGGTGCAGAGCTAGCAGCTTTCAAAACTAAGAAATGACAGACAAGTGGCTGCCTGGATGGTCCCCAGTTTCTATCAATACATTGGAGCATCTATTTCAGCCTTTTGGCCCAGTGTCTCTGACAGACATTAATTGTAAAGCAGGAATTATGAAGGACTTGCCTATCCTGTCTTGGCAGAGCTAGGCTGTTGAGTTACCTGGTTCCAAGTTTTGTCCTTTTTAGACAGAATTCTGTCTACAGTTGAAGCAAGGGCTTTCTCTTGTCCAGTGAAAAGCTTGCCACTAATGCAACCATCTCCAAATGGAGATTCTTTGATGCTCATCCTCTATTTGGAGTAGAATGAGGGGTGCTGTCAGGAGCTGACATATCTCCATATCAAATAATCTTAAGGAAACATCTTTGAATGCCATACTCTACAGATCTCTTGAGGTTTTTGAAGACCACCTATCTATCTCCATATATTTGGATAAGCAAATGTTGCTTGTCATTAGCAGCTTGATTTCTGATTCACTTAGAAAACACTTATGATACACTATTCTAGTACCTAACAAAATAACATGTTTAAATAACTATTAGTTTGCATTTCTTAATTATCCTAAATAGTTTGTGACAGTTGCTATCAAAATGCCAAAACTTCATATTGCATTTTTAAGCATTACATAGGTACAATACCTTCAAAAGACTTAACCTTAATTTTGTATCAATATACAAAGATCAATACTGATGTGACACATATAATCTTAATTTTGTATCAATATACAAAGATACAATATGCAAAGACATATTCAACAATCTATCCCTTTTTCTCTATCATTCTTATATTATGTCTATATCCCATTTTTTTTCAAGACTTTCCCCCCTACATAGGAGAGAAATAAGGATAGAGAAAAGAAAAAGAGAAATCACTGGGTCTAACCTGCAACACTTGTTTAAAAAGACCACTTAACAACTTGTAACCAATCCCCCCTAAATAACAACAAACATCTATAACCTATGGAATGACCAAAAGAAAAAAGAAAAAAAAAATCACCCACCCCACCTTCTGGGAATGCAACTTCGCTCTCTTAAAATTGCTTCCTGCTCATTTGGGACATAGGAAACCTATTTTGGGGGCCAAATAAGAATGGGAAAATGGTTAAGCAAGTTAATAGTAACATTTGATGTTCAGTCTTTTTGTGCTCAACTATTTAAATGTCTAAGAAGTTTGAGTCAGAAGCTGAATTTTGGGTGGGAAAGTTCAGGTCTTTACTGATGTCCTGGCTGGAACAGTCTGTGGGGCTAATCCATCTTAGCTAGCCATTTTGAGTTGTTGTGTTTGTAGATTTTTGAGGAAACAGCCATTGAGGCAGTCTGTGAGGCTAGATCATCAGGGCTATTTTTGTCTTTTGTTGTCTGGTCCCTTTTCTTCAGAATCAACAGATTTTTAAAAGAAAGTTTTTACCCCAAATCAATTGGATGGATTTTTGAAATTTGGGTCTGTAGTGACACATTGTTGCTTAAAAAAGTGATTTCAAACAGTCATGGTCAATCGCCCTAGCATGCCTTACCATGGGGCATGGATTTGGATAGAAACAATAGGTAGGACTGGTGACGTTCAATCAAGTCATGATCCTCATCTGGGAAGGTTGGTGGGCTCGGCATCATTCCCAAGCTGAGAAACGGAATATCTGGAAAGATCTTTTGTTTTGTGTTATGTCTCACTCTTGTAGCCCAGCCTGGCCTCTCACTATCAACAATCCTCCTGTTGCAGCTTCATTAGTGCTGGGATTACAGGTGTGAGCCACCATACCTGGCTTGGTTCTTTGTGCATACTCAGCTGGAGCACTTGTGTGTGATCTGTCTCTCTGTGTGGTCCCTGTATTGGTGTTAATTAGGGATTCCTTACAACACATTGAATGCTTTCCAAACTCCTTAGTACCACAGAAACAGAAAAAAAAGCTGTATAACTCTTCAAGCTCTAACCTTTGGAAGTCATATGTCTTTTTACTTTTTATGTAGTTACAAGCTTGTTCTTATTAAGGAAAGGGGACCACCCATTCCAACTTTTGATGGGGAATAAGATGCAGATCACCAGGTAAGAAGGTCATGCAGATTGAGAGATAGTAGCACAGACATCCTGGATTATGCAAATCTCTCTGTGTGTACACCCATACTTGCATTCTGAGAGCACTATGACTTCCAACTACTGTGAGCTTTCAGGATGGAGAGTCATGCTTTTAGCATAGGACTTAATAACAAAATGTTTAAATTTATTTTTGGAAAGATGAAATATAATGGCATGTCTTATACAAATGAAATCGTTCCTCCCCCCATGGAAAAGTCACTGTTTATAGTTTAGTACTGGGATGAAATGTATTAAGAAAAAGAGAGCCCAAACTTGGAGCTAGGCATGATGGAGAAATGTAGAAGAAATTTATACAAGGATTGTCCTGTTTCCTGGGATTTTCCACTCATTAACTCAGTAGATGCTAATGATGGGTGTGTTTTTAACTTTGTAGGCTGATGGTAATTAATACAAAACTGACCATGATTTGGTAAACTCTGTTCAGTGGAAAGGAAAACTCCAGAGGTCACAGTGTGGGACACCAGGAAGTTTTGTATGTATTTTGTCATTTATTTTATAAGCTCTTTATCAATGAATATATTCCTCCCTTTCTTTTATTTTATTTTATAATTCTATTATTTTTATTTTTTAATATTTATTTATTACTTCAGGTTACATCTCCATCACAGTGTCCTCTTTCCACCCCTCCCACCCTCTACCCCCTATCCCTTCTATCCCACTCCTCTAGAGTGGAGTGTCCCTACATAACAGTCCCCACCCCAGTTCAGCAGTCATATAAGGGCCAAGAGCCTCCTCATACACTGGGGGCCTCATACACAAGACAGCACCACTAGGGCAAAGTGTCTCATTGACAGGAACAAAAGTTTATGTTCATGTTCCCTTTGGTGCATTGGTTGTAGTATAGTTATCCTGTACTATATGGCTAAAATCTGACTATAAGTGAATAGAAGCCATGTGCATCCTTCTGAGTATGGGTTAGCTCACTCAGGATGAATTTTTCTAGTTCCACCCATTCTACTCCTTTGATTCACCTTTGCTATCTTATCTTATGCATTAATGTTCCCAATTTATGAATCAGATGAATATTTCATAAGTTTATTTCATATTTAGATCAGAGTCAGGCTTTTAACTTTTTGAAAGTTATACTTTGTTACTTTTTAATCACCTTGTCTCTCAAATTCATGACCTCTTCAAAAATGTGTGTGTAGTAACAATCGTACATATATCTATATATTTGGATCTTTCCAGTTATTCCATTACTCAGCCTGGGAATGATGCTGAACCCACCAACTTTCTCAGATGAGGACTATGACTTGGTAGAATTCCACCAGCCATATCTATTGTTTCTTGTCTACATTCATGCCCCATGGTATGGTATACTGTATATGATGTATATGTATATGTAGTATAATGTACCTTCTGAGTCCATTTAGTGTTTCTGAGTGGTACAGTATACATACATGTGTTTAAGGCTGGTCACCTGAGGCTGGCTAACATCAAGGAACTCATTCCTGAGAAGGCTGATACTGCCACTCTCAGTAGCCATTGGCCACCTGCAGCTCTTTGTCTAGGGGTGGGGCCTTGTGAAATTTCCCCATCCATACTGTCACTTCAACTGGTGCTGTCAGTGTGCAGGTCTTGTCCAGGCCGCCCCATTGTTGAGGTTCCATGGATACAGTTCCCTGTCTTTGTAGAAGATTTTGGCATGACTGTTGCACAAAACTGAACACTGGTGAGTAAGACCATATGGTCACAAGGCCCAAAATATTCACGATCTGTCTCTTTATAGAAAAACTTCTGCTATAGGGAAAGCGTGAGTTTAAAATTAATCATGGATATAGTCTATCAATCATTTCTTTGACAGCTGAAAGTATTAATCATTTATAAGAAGAGAGAATAGTAGGATATTAGTTTGATGACTTATCAGAAGATAAATTATGAATAGTGTATAAATCACATGTATTATGAATTAAATTAATTGATCTTAACTTGAAAAGAGGAAATAAATGAAGAGATAGATCTAAATTTACAACAAAAAGTGGTAAATAAATCCCTAAATTTGATCATATGTTGAACATGAAGCTGAGACAACAGTCAACAATAGAAGAATAATGATTGAGGGGCGTGGTGCCACACACCTTTAGTCCCAGCACTCGGGGAGCCAGAAGCAGGCCGATCTCTGGGAGTTCAAGAGCAGCCTGGTCTGCAAAATGAGTCCAGCACAGTCAAGGATACATAGAGAAACCCTGTCTCGAAAAACCAAAAAAAAAAAAAAAAAAGAATAATCAAGTAGAATGATCTTGGAAAAGTAGTGTTTTAATTGCTTCAAAGGACATTTTTTTTAACTAAATATGACTTAAATGACAATGATTAATAGCAGAAATGTCATATACATTTTATGATTTCTCCACAGTGTCCCAGGAAGGGATAGAGGCTGGATCCTTGGGAAATTCCATTTCCTGTATACTCCAGTGGGAGAAATGAAGAAATAATAGCTGAAAAAACATGTACACTTTCCTTTTCTTCCTTCTGTTCAATCGTGTAGTTCTATTCAGCATTTATCTCAAATTTAACCTTTTCTCTGACTTGGAAAGGGAAAAAAAACCCTACATTATTTAAAATTACAAAGCAAATTCAAAAGAAAATTGAGAGAGCAAATGTTTTGTCCCATTTTGCTAAAGGACCAATGTTCTCTGGCTCCCAGGGAACTTGTATCTGCTGACACTATGACTGCAGTGAGCTGAGGGAAACTCTGGGGACACATTTTTCTTCATTTTTTTCTCTACATATGTGCAGGAATAAGACAGGGGAAAGCACAAAACAAATCCAGTCATCATCATCTTGGGATAATTGGTGATAAAATGTGGGTACGTCTTATTTTCATTCTATCAAGTCACTTTCTAATTGCGTGTCCTTGAGCTCAGTGCTAACTTCTTCCATTTTTTTCCCCTTGTTAATATTCTCACTCAGGGGCAGGACAAGTCTACCCAGGAGAGTGATGAAGTGCACAGGCAAGTCTGTTTTAGCATTATCAGGTCATTACATTTTTTTCCCGTCATTTCTTGCTGTGGACTGGGAAGTGCTGATTTCAAATCAATTTTGCAAATATAGAACTCCTCTTCTGTAGAAGCCCTTACGTTCTTTCTTTGGTAATTAGTCTCCTGCTTTGGTCAGATCCTTTGAAGCTCAGTATAAATTGCCAACACTTGTGGATGTGACAAGCAGGGCACCTTCCTTTGGGAACTTCCACAGTGGCTTCTGAATTGCTGTTTTACCTTAAGTTTACTAAAATCATCTGTTCCTGTTAGAATACAAATTTCAGGGCTCCTCTACTGCTGGAGTCAGAATCTGTGGGCCTGAGGAGTAGCCTGGGCTGGCTCTGCACGCCCAACCATTCTGGGCGCTATGATTTGGGTCTGAAAGGGCCTCTGACAGCTTAGACATTGGTCCTCCATGCAGCTGTGTTGAGGATGGGGTAGTACTTTGGGAGATGATTGGCCATGTTGAATCTGATCATACAGATGTGTAAGAACATGGTCCAAGAATCGAGTTGTATGAGGAGAATTCTGAGTGCTTGTGAGAAAACTCCAAGGGTGGGTGGGGGAACCAAAAAAACCAAGAGTCTTGTGACCTCAGTTTCTTTAAAACATATTCTTGAAATGTGTTTTTGTGTTCCTCCCAGGTGTGGTGGACAGGAATGAGTTTACTTCAGATTATTCATTACAACTGGTTATTGTTATTTGTTTATATGCCTCTATGGAAAAACATGTTTTGTCATGTGCAACTTGTCCTTGTGGTTGTACACTTTACTCAGGTGGTTCTTCTTACACCCTCAGAGTATGAATTGTATAAATTGTCTGAAGCTTTAAATTAAGTTGGCTATTGCATGACCCTTTAGTTGGCCTTTTTAAACTCCATTTTCCCAGGTTCCATCCTTTCTAGAGCAGTAAACACAAATGGATTCATGTTCCTGGGCTTTTGGGATGTGGTGGGAACTCTGGGAGTCTTGGCCTAGTTGGTGTGGGCCTTAAATTGTATATGTTCTTCCCGATTTCTCCTGCCCTCTTCCATGATGTTCTGCCTCACCACAGGCCCAGAAACAACCATCAAGTGGCTATACTGAAGGCTCTGAAGCTATGAGGGGAAACAAACCTTTCCTCCAAGTTGGCTTTCAGGCAGGTATTTTTGTTACAGCAACTCAAAGCTGACTAACATGATAGATAGGTGATGCAGAAGTTGCTGGTCTTGGAAAATACCTAGAGATCCTCTTCTTGGGAGAGCTGTTCTGAGATCCTAAGCTGTCCTTAGGCTCAAAGAGTTATGTAAAAACCCCAGGGGAAATGGATAAACCAGGGCAGAGTTTGTTGATTTAATACTTGTTAAATATGAGGCATTTAAAGTCACCTAGCATCTTACTGGAAACCATAAGACAGCATTTTGTTTTCAAAGTAATTTTTAATGATCCCACTCAATGTAGTTTAACAAAATTCCCCTTTTGTGGAGAATATTAATTTAATGTGACTATAAAATTGAACTTCATTGAAGATTATGAAATAGTCTTAATCAACTATTTTCAGCGAGAGAGACAGAAAGAGAGATATTTAAAATAGAAAGGATGTGGGTTCAAAAACAGTTCCAAGTATATTACAATAACAAGAATGACTTCACTGTTGAACTGCATGTATAAAGCAGGCTTTGCTTACATTTTAGGTCATCTTGTATAAATGGTCAGAATTGCTTTTATTAAGACTGCACACTTGGGCTGGAGAGATGGCTCAGCCGTTAAAGGCTAGGCTCACAACCAGAAATATAAGACTGCACACTTGAGGATATAGGTAGTCCTTCAGACTAAGGTCCAAGAGCTTGGCTTAGGGAGTCCATCTTGGACTTCAATCTCAACTCTGTCACTTAGGTAAATTATTCATTGGCCGTGAAGAACCAGTGTTGGGTTTCACTGGTGTCTCTATTCTAATCTTATTCCTGAGTCTTTATTTCGTGTATTATCTTTCCTTTGGCATTAATTTGTTATTTTTCTTTGTGCACCATGAGAGAAATGCCTCCGCCTTACTTACATTTTGTGTTTCTAATACACACATATTCCTCTTAGGACAGCATTAGAGCCTCCAATGGGCTTGATGTGCATCCTTATTACAAGTCAGCTTGAAACATATTCTATTTCTCTTTTGTTTGCTTTTAACATTTGGGTTTGATGGACATTTGATTTCTTAAATTTTAACAGGCGAGAGCTGAAGTTTTTATGGTTCAGATTCTTCTTTGCCTTTCTCAGTTCCTTTCTTTTCCTTTGTTGTCACCTTGTCATGGTGCTGCGGATTGAGACCAGGGCTCTGTACATGCTAGGGAAGAGTTTCATCGTGCATGGATCTGCTCTCTTAACCCACTTTAGGTTTTTTATCTTTAAAATAAAATAGTGAGTGGCAGGACCAAATAAACTAAAGCAGCCAAGTTCTTAAGGATATAAACCAGTATATGATAATAATAGCCATTGCTATTTTTTTCATTTATTCTAGGGGTCAAAAAGGTGAAATAACAAAACAAAACAAAACAAAACAAAAAACCAACCCACATAGTTTACTTTTATAAACAATAGTGTAGCCTGGGAAAGCCCACTCCTGTCTTCAGCAGTCATGAGCCACCCTCAAATTCTCACCTTACTGCTTTCGCCTGTGGCTTTCTGCAGGCTTGTGAATTTATTCTTTATTCTAGGGCTTACTTTTCCACTGTTACAGCAGTATAGGGACAGCCATGAGAAAGATTGGCTTTAGTTTTTATTCAAATGACTTTGTATCCTAAAGTTTCAGATAGTCATCTTTAGTTTTTATTTCAAAACAATGAACAAACTTCTGTACATTACGTGCACATCAACTATAGCATTTTACTTACCTCATGAAACTTTGATAATGCTGCATCTTAGTATTATTGAAGATGTAACGAAATTGTATTTCCTGACGAAATATGAAATGTTGTGTGAATAAAAAGATTTATAGCATGTTAATTGAGCCATTCAAATGGTTCAAAGTAAAATTTTCTCAACTAGTCTTCCCAAAGCCAGAGTAGATAATGCATACAAAATGAGCTTGACTCTATCCAGCACAAAGACTGCGAGGGTGTTGTGTGGGTGGTCCAATGCAATGTACAATGTACAAGTAGAGTACAATGTTTTCAGGAAGACGCTTGTACATTCCAAAGTTTTGTTTTAACCAGGTTCTCTCAAAATATTTCGCCGCCACTTAGATAGTTACCTGGGTGGTTATGTGGGTAGCCAGGATTGGGAACTGCTGAGGAACTGATCTAGGATGTTCCATTTACCCATCTCCCACTTGCTTTGATACTTTCTTCTCCAATAGTCTTTTTCCCTCCGTGGCTGTTTAAAAAAAAATGCCAGCCTTAATCTGCAAATTTTTGGGGGGAATTCCTCAAGAAGTTAAACATTGGAACTATATTTTCCAGTTACATGTCCAAACAAATTGCAAGCAAGAACTTAAACACAAACCTGAACATGCAAAGATTACAGTGTTCATCACATCAAAAAAGGTGAATACCACACCAAGAAACTTAAAAACATCAAAGCTCTTTTGTTCTGTTACAATAGGAGCTAAGAATAGACGTTGAAAACAATGAAATTAGGAACAAGGATTAAGATCATGAAAGTGCGCCACCACAACCGGCAAAATGTGTAGCCCAGGCTGGCCTTGAACTCGTGATCCTCCTGCCTCTGCCTCCTTCAGCAAATCCTATCAGCGTGCACCACCACAAAGAAGATACTCTTAAAAGTGTGTTGCAAGTTAATATGAATGTTGAGTCAGATATAGACCTTTAAACTCATGGAGATGGTTAGATAGTAGAATGTTAAAGTCAGGGGCCAAATATGTATAAACTGGACATTGGGAAGGTATACTGGGCCATTTAACTCTCATAAATGTGGCATATTTATATCTGTTGTTTTGTATAGTATTTACTGTTATAAGAGAAGGAACCATCTGTTGGACTGAAAGGGGAAACTTCTGGGGGGAAGAGGGTGGAAGGGCGGGATAGGAAGGGGGAATAGGGAGGGGTTTGTGAATGAGATGTAACTTGAAGAAAAAAAAAGTATTTATAAAAAAAAAAAAGTAGACAGGGGAACCGTTAGGGTATTTGTTTTCCTCAGAAGGAAGATCAGAAGAAGTCAGACAGACTCCATACTGATGAAATACAGACTACAATGTCTTCCATGTTAACACAAAAGGAATAAAGAAGCAATGAAATGCCCCCCCCCAAAAAAAAAGATCATGAAGGTGTATCATAATAAAATTGAAGACAGAAGTCAGGCTTTTATAAGGAACAAAATCCCCTCTAACAGGACATGGAACAAAAACAAAAGAAAGAAAGAAAGAAAATGCCACCCTTAAATGAAAAGATACAGGCAATTAGTGTCTGATGCATTCTCCAGGAATGAGCTCTCCCCCCACCATAGGTCAGCCAATCCAAAGTGGTCATCCTAGAACACATGTACATAAGAGCAACACTAAATGTACTCAGCAGGTAAAGGTGTGTGTGTGTGTGTGTGTGTGTGTGTGTATGCATATATATCTACCAATAATTAAGTGGTCATAAAACTAACATGGAAGGATTTGGAGGGATAAGAAGAAAGGATGGAAATAATGTAAATATAATACATACTTAGGAATGAAAGTCTAGAAAATTAAATTGAAATAATACTGTAAATGTTACCTGATAGCAAAAAATTTGAGAAGCATTGTTCTATAACAATAAAGCTATGTTAACATTTATCTTAAAAATTTGACAGGGAAGAGAAAACTTAATTTATGCAGTCAATGGAAAGGCCATAAGGACAGTCATGGCTGAATTCCTACCAAATCATTTATTTTGATAATTACTGTCATCTCTTGTTAGAACTTGTGATGGTGGGATTTATTTCATTAAAGGAGGTTTAATGACATTTTCACAGTCATGCCCTATATTATTTACTGAGAATCAAGTAGAACATACAACAAACAAAAGAAAGGCTTTTTAATTAGTTATTTTGGAGAAAAATATCACTGTCATTTGATATAGTGATTAAAGAATATTCAGCTGCAACTACTGGGAAAGAGGCCTCTAAACTGAGTCCAGCAGCTAATCAAAGAAAAATATTTTACTGTTTCTTAGTTTAGTTTTAAGTGGCTGTGGTCTTTACTACCTTCTGGAAGTCTGCATTTTCCTGAATTTTTCCAATGTAAAGAAGTATTCACTGTATCTATTATTTCATATCTACATCTAAAATGCTTTGCCTCTAACAAATATTCTCTATATACATTTATAGTAATTCCACAGTAATGTATTTAAATATATTAGGATTTATTGTATTTATTCAATACAATTTATATTTTATATAAATATAAAATATTTATATAAAAAACCCCAAGGATTTTTATCTGATTCTAACCACCTGACCATTTTACATACAATGTATGATAAATGAGCTGAAATTCTCCGAGACCACAATTCAGCCTTAACATCCTTGCATAACATTGAGGCTACAACTCATTCACGTAAACAGAAGTTGCTTAAGCAATTTCCCCAGCCTCGATAAAATGTCATCACTGTGACTCAAATGTGAGATTAGCTAATGTAAGCAGCAATTAGAATTAGATTTAGCTTGTACACTTGGAGTCGTGATGGGAAACCCTCTGGGGACTCTCATTGCATCCAAAAGAAGGATCGGAAAGGAAATGGGTAACTCTTCTGCATTTCTCCTGAGCCACGAGGCTTCATGATATCCGCAGGGAGAAAGAGAATAGATGAGCAATGTGGAAAAAAAGGATTTAATTATTTTCAGGTTGCTGTTTTTTTTTTTCTCAATAGGAATAGCTATACAGAAGCCTGTATTAAAATAAAATGATTCTTACTCTTCTCAGTAAAAAAAAAAAAAAAATGGCAATATGTAGTTAGTGATTGGAACAATGATGATATACCCTCACTCAAAGGTCCTCTTCTTGAAGAGTCCACTGTGGTTTGACTCCCATCTTGCCTCTGATTTTGTTTGTCCACTTTCCTAAATGGTGGCACTGGCGACTGCTGAGGGTTTGCACCCCCGGCTGTACTTGTTGACATTAACCATCCGACTTCAGCGTTCAGTTTAAAAAATGTATTCCCATGTGCAAAATTTGCATAGATCCCCGCCACGCTTATCTTCACTGGAGCCCCGATGAAAGAATATGAACACGCACGTACATGATGGAGTCTCAGGTTCACAGAAGTTGGCGTCTTAAAGACCTCCAGAGACTTCATCTGCTTCAGCTCTCTCATTTTCCCACTGAGGATCAAGGCCCGGGGAGACGAAGGTGAGCTGGAGAGCTCAGGCCTCCATTTCCAGATAGGGAGTCAGGACAGCCCTTGGCTTCTCCCACCACATATTGCTGCTTATGACCTTCCATGCGCCTGTTTTATAATCATTGCACATTAAATCACACCCAACAAGGAATACCCTGCAGGCACTCATATAACAGTGAGCTAGCCTATTATTGGGCACCTGAGAAAAATGGTTCACTAACCTCTCAGATGTTTTGCTAAACAAATTTTATTAAAAGCAAATACAATGTGGCTGAAATAAACATGCAGCAAAACTTTTCCTTTTCAATGAAGATCTTGCGACTCATTGGGCTGAAATCTTGGTTTTGCTTAAGCACCAGTTGGAAACATTTCATGAACCAGATGCAAGATTAAAAAATCATCTTTTAAAGGCAATTTTATGGAGTTATAATCCTCATACATTTATATATGTTCAAAGTGTACATTCCCTCAGTTTAGTATACCCATAGCATTGTGCAAACATCACTACATTCTAATTACAGAACATGTGTCACCCTAAGAGACCCTGTACCCATTGGAAACACACTCTATTTCTACTTGTGCATCGCCCATTTTTTTTTTTCCTCCAGCCTTAGGCAGCTACTTGTCAACTTTCTGCAGACCTACCTGCTCTTGACCTCCATGTAAGTGAATGTGTGTAAGATGTGGTCTTTTGTGATGATGATTCTGGTTTCTTTCACTTAACATAATGTTTTCAAGAATCATCTTTCTGTTACTAAACATTTCACTCTATGCAGACAACTATGTTTTATGTATCTGTACATCGCTTGAGTGTTTTTCACTTTTTGTCTATGACTCATGCTGCCGTAAACATTTATGAGTAAAGTTTTGTGTGTCTTGTATTTTCACACTTCTCATGTGTGGGTGTGTATCTGGAAGCAGGATTTCAGGGTGATAGGGCAGCTCTGTGCTTAAAATTTTGAGCAACTCTCAGACTGTTTTTACAGTCTCACCAGCCACATAGGAAGCTTCCCACTCTGTAACTGCTTCACAAGGCACACATTTTTATAATCGTAGTTTTTTTTTTTTGACAAAAATTTAGTGAACCATTATTGCTAGCCACTTACTTTGTGAGAAGTTCTGTGATGTGTTGTAACTAAGAATGGATAAAGAAACTGTGATACATTCACACAATGGAATACTACTCAGCTATTTTTTAAAAAAAGGAAATCATGCAATTTGCAGGCAAATGAATAGAACTAGAAAAGATCATCCTGAGTGAGGTAACCCAGACCCAGAAAGATACACATGGTATGTACTCATTTTATAAATGGATATTAGCCATATAGTACAGGATAACCATCCTGCTATGCTTGCAGACAGGAACCTAACATAACTACCTTCTGAGAGGCCACCCAGCAGCAGATCGAAAGGAATGCTGAGACCCACAGCCAAACATTAGGTGGAGCTCAGGGAGTCTTGTAAAAGAGTGGGAGGAACAATAGAGGGACCAGTAGGGGATAAGAACTCCACAAAAAGACCAACAGAGTCAGATAACCTAAGCCCCTGGGGGCTTACAGGTGACTGAGGCACCAACCAAAAAAACTTGTATGGATTGGATCTAGGCCCCCTACACTTATGTAGCTAGCTGATAGGCAGCTTGGTGATCATGTGGGTCCCCTAGCAAGTGGAGCAGGGGCTGTCTCTGACATGGACTCTGTTGCCTATGTGTGGGTCACTTTACCCTGGCTTCAGTGGAAGAGGATGCTCTTAGTCCTGATGGGACTTGAAGAGCAGGGGTAGCTCATTTGGGGAAGTTCCCTTTTCTGAGGAGAAGGGGAAGGGGGAAAGGGGGAAAGTGGGAAAGGGGGAAAGGAGGAAAGGGGGAAAGGGGGAAAGTGGGAAAGGGGGAAGATGGTGGGAGGGTGGGATTGGGTGGAGAGGGGGGAGGTGGCTGCGATCAGGATGTAAAAATGAATAAAAAATTATTAGCAATACACTTGTGGGACAAATTTATACTTTCTAAGGAGGATTCTTTCCCAATGGACTTTATCAATCAGTGTCCAGTGAGGGGACAGAATCATAACATCGCTTGACAGGGAAGATTGAATACAAGGCATTAACTAGTAAACTACGGCTAACTGCAAGAATGCAAAATTGAATACTAAAGAGCACAGTAACAGATTTCTGCATCCTCTAGAAAGAATGTTGGTGTTGAGGATAATAATTACAATGGCTTTCAGTGCTTTGACAAAACCTCAAAAGCAAGGTCTTTTGGATTTCACACTGTTGTGGCTGTTGTTGCTCTGCACTCTGGAGTTATAGCTCTCTTTAACTCTCCTGTGGTTGAACCAAGAAAGAAAGCCTACACAGGTTTCCAATGAAATGATTCCTAGCTAGATTTTTGTCAGTCGACACAAGGTAGAGTTATCTGGAAAGAGGAACCCAGTAGAAGAAGTGCCTACATCAGATTGGCATGTGCACAAGTCTGTAGGGTGCATGTTTCTTTCTTTCTTTCTTTCTCTTTCTTTCTTTCTTTCTTTCTTTCTTTCTTTCTTTCTTTCTTTCT
>CAJQZJ010032856.1:1546700-1569916 GCA_907164525.1 Lophiomys imhausi
TTTCTTTCTTTCTTTCTTTCTTTCTTTCTTTCTTTCTTTCTTTCTTTTTTCCTTCCTTCCTTCCTTTCTTTTTTTCTTTCATTCATTCTCTCTCTTTCTTTTTTGTATATCTTATTTTGTTTATTTATATTTTGGAGTCAGGGTCTTGCTAGGTAGTCCGGGCTGGTCTTGTTTAGGCCTCATTGCCACCATACCTGGTTAGACTCAGAACTCTGCAGAGAGCCTAGCTTCAGTTCAGTAGATAGCAGAGAGGTCTGCTGAACTGTGCAGTTAGGGCTTCTGAGCAGGATTGTACCCTGATGTGCTGGTAAGAGCTCTTAGAGCCAGTCATCAGGGTGCAACAGGAGTCAGCCTGCCAGGGAGGTGTTCAATGAAGGCTCACTTTCTGCAGTACTGCTTAAATTCTCAGTAGGGTGGGTGTCTTTGCATGTCCCACATATCCCTGTGGCTACACCATAGGAGCCAGAGAGAAAGCATGCTAGAGGAAGCAAGACAAATTCCTTAACCTGCTATGCAGGTGGGTCTGTGAGGCCATTGGTCAAGTTTGAGAGAATTGCTTCATAAGCACGGCCTCTTAGGGTTGACATCTCTCCAACTAGCTTAACTCTGAGCAAGACATGTGATTTCCTACTGCATTCAAGGCAGCTCTGACCCTAAATGATCAGATGACTTAAGAAGAAATGAAACTGGGGCTGGAGAGATGGCTTAGTGGTTAAGAGCACTGACTGCTCTTCCAGAGGTCCTGAGTTCAATTCCCAGTAGTCAAATGGTGGCTCATAACCATCTATAATGAGATCTGGTGCCCTCTTCTGGTCTTCAGGCATACATACTTCAATACAGAACATTGTATGTGTAATAAATAAATCTTAAAAAAAAAAGAGTCAAGGTGAAGAATGGCACTTGTTAAATGCCACTTTGTCCTTGATGTTGTCTTCTGCTATGACCTACTGGCTACAAACCTGTATGAGAACCATAGGCACTATTACAGGCTGAAACAAGTCAAAACTACTGTTCCCAACATACTTTATCATGTAGAAGATCATCTTGATCATCATTTTACATGTTTGTGTAATAATTTGCCAAGTAATAAGCTTTCTGATGTTGTGGACCTTGTGCTTGAATAACACTGAAGTAGACAGACTCTTAGGAACATTCATTCTGCCTCTTTGTTTATCAGGGAAAAATGCTCTAATGATTAAGTATTTCCCCCATAATGGGTATAAATCTCAGTGTACAAATATTGGCCCTTTAAAAAAATTCGCTATTGCTAACCCTCAATACACTGGCATAGTAGAAATATTCTCAATCACGCTTGGCTCCACCTTTTCATTCATTTTACACCTTGAGTCCAACTACTAGAGACAAGTAGCTAATGCTGGGCATGATCTGTGTGTGATGCTCTGCAGGCAGGTGTCTGTCAGGTGACTAACCACTCCTCTGCTCCTGGTCCTTAGTTCTCATATGCTGCTGCTGAGCCCTTCCTGATGTCCCTCTGCATCTATTGCTTATCTTGGGTGACTTTTCCCATGGTGTACTTACACAATGTCTGGGGCCATGTCTTTGAAGTTTTCTGTTTCTATGCCTTGATAGGGGTATCACTGTATCTCCATCTTTGCTCTCCTCTGCCCCAGGGAATTTTTCTTTCCCCAGATGGTGAGGCTTAGATATTTCTTTTCTTCTTTGTCTGAAGACATCTTGTAACCAACCATCTTTCAGGGTTTAGTTCTTACCCACAGCAACTCTCCAGAAATGAATGCCAGGACAGCTAGTAGGTCTAGGATACTTTCTACCTGTTCACCCTTCCTTGGATAATAAAATGAACAAAGAATTGAAGCTTAAATAAGAAATGAAGCAAAAATAAAATCTCACAACTGTCTTTTTTACCTGTTGACTGATAGATCTTAAAATAGCTGTCCACTTGAAACATTCACCAAGTAATTAAAATTCTACTGTTTATAAATTGCATACTCCATTGCATGTTACATATTAAACCCCATTATCTGAAATATGAGAATACATTTTAGTCACTTCCTCTTAAGCATTTTCTCTTGAACTTCGGATGTTTGAGTTGGATTCAGAATATGAAACAAGTCATCTCTTAAAAGTGTCAACATGCTAGATTTCTTTCTTGGCTCGCATGGAAAACAGTAAACAGAACATAAAACACCCATTACATTTTAGAGTTTAAGAATGTGTTTTATGTACTTTATGCTAAGAAAATCCCCAAGTTGTATAAACTTGCAGATTCCAATGAGTTATGGTCATGTGGGATGACAGCAGAACAGTTGGCAAGTTCAAGAATTTAGATAAAAGGTGAAAGACTTCTTGCACTGACTGGAATCTCCTCCCAAATCTAATTTTCTGAGTGATATACTTAAAAAAACTCCCAGAGTGTTATGCATGAAGGCTCTCTCAAAATATGTGAAACAGTTGTGAATTCTGTCAGTCAAGCTCATTTAGTATAGTGACTTGTAGGCAAGGTCAAGAGAATTACCAGTGTTGAAGCAGAAGAAGATAAGGTAGGCTTATTGTGACCATGACTGTTTCTCACTTGAAAAAAGGAAGATAGTTTGTTATTTTGAGAATTGTGAAGTGGGAGAAGATCAGCATTTCATACTACTAAAATAGAATCCTCCTGGCCCCACATCTTCCTTATTCCTTGGCCCCAATTCTTTACAAAAGAAAAAAAATTTCCTACATTTTTTAGTGGAACATTTTTATAGTTGTACTTGTGTTTAAATGTGGTTATGGTGAACAGAGAAAATAGCTTATTTTGTGGTGGCATGGAATTCTTGAAAATTCTCTAACTTTTCCCTCTCTCTCTCTCTCTTTTCTCTATCTCCATTCTCTATCTTTAACTGCTGAGGATTTTATGCAGAAAGATGTGTTGTGCCCTCCTCTTAGATGCATAAGTCTGTGTTTTTGGAACAACTGGACTGAAAGAAAGATAATCTGGAAGAGAGGTGTTGGATGGAGGATGGGAGAATGCTGCAACCCTGGAGGTGGTGCCTGTGGATTAGATATGTGTTCAACACCTTGGAGGTGGAGCAGAGGCTCTAGAAGAGTCAGCTGCTCTTTGAGTGACAACCATCCACTATGTGACAAAGCACCTTGGTTGGGCAATATAATTCAATATTCGGAGACCATGATAGACCAAGGACCAGACTTGGGCCAATGTCAAATGTACTCTATGATCCCCAGTGCTCTTGTATTTATTGGTGGATTGGATAGATGGTAGCTTGGAGATGACTGGAATCGGAGTTTCTGTAACCATAATGGCAAAGAGTTCATCCAATTGGAATTAGATTTTTTTTTTTAGTCACAGAACATAGAATTTCATGTGCCTACAGATTGTGGAATGGACCTACACTCATATGTGCTTCAAAAGATCGACAAATGGATCCTACTTTCTCTACCTACTCTATACTTAGCATGAAATGATGTGATCAGGCCAGAGTAAGGCAGTATAGCTTTCTCTTTGGGACCAGAAGACTAAGTTCTGTAAATAAATAAATAAATAAATAAAAACTTAAAAAAAAGAAAAGAAAACAAAAGCACATAACACAAGAAATATTTGTTTAGCCACTATTTTCTGTTAACTACTGTGAGTATGGGTGGGGTAGAGTTAAAAGTAGTCTCTGCCCTTGAGGAAGCAAGAGAAAGTAAATGACCTTATAAATTAAATCCATAAAAGCACTAATGCCAATAAAAGTTCTTATGGGTGTGGTCAGGGAGAGTCATGGAAGGTCTATCTTCAGCACTGTGAAAAAATTGGTATTCAGTCATATCTCCAAAACACTGAGAAGAAATAAGTATATTGTTGTTTGTCTGAAGTGCAAGTTTCTCCATTATTAGACATGTTTATGTTTCTTTGAAGCTTTTTGGGAGACAGTAAATCTGGAAAATCGTTCATTATAATCATCTGAAGACTTAGGTATAGATAATTTTATATTCCAAAGCTCAGAAGTTTGTCTTTCTGTTAGAAAATAGCCTGAAGACTATTACTTGAGGGGAAACCACAGAAGAAAGTGTCTGAATTCTTGAGGGTTCCCTTGAAGAAAACAAAGTCAGAATAAGCTCATCCTAGTTGAGAAAAGAAATGTGCTTTGGGCTAAGAAATCAATAAATGCTTATCAGTCTTCCCAAGGAAACAATTCTGATTATTTTAAATGGAAAAAAAGAACTTCACTTCAAGCCACTATGATAAAATTTTACCCCATTGTTAGATTTTTAAAAAAATGTTAAAATAAGGTCTCACTATGAAACTCATTCTGGCCTCAAACTCTAGCTGTTTCTGCCTCAGGCCTTTATTACTGGGATTTATGGGTATACAAGCATGCCTGGTTAAGGAGCTCCATACAGTGTTTAGAATCATCAGGAGATGTCTTTACTGTACTGCAATAAAGACCACAGAAGAGGTGTCTCCATGCAATGCCTACCCTGGCAGAAAATAAAATTCCAGAAATCAAGTAGTGAGTACCACAAAGATATTGTGGTACCTGATGCAGCTCTGCCTACAGGGAGGTCCTGGGCAATCCCTAACCTTTATAGAACTGATTGCCTTTCATCATCTACACACAAGGGTATTGGGTAAAGACCTTTAAAACTCAAAAGCAGACACATATTAATGTAATACCAGTTAGGTCATTGTCCTAGTGATCATCCAAGAAGACAACAAATTCAGCAAGAGAAAATAGGGTCATTTGAAGGAGTCAGAGTGAGAAGACCTATTGGTTATTCCATGATGACTCTTATCCAGAAGGTGAAGAAGTTCACTTAACATCTGTGTGTCAGATACATATGTATGTGTTAGAACACTGGGGTGTGCAGACAGGAGGATGCTCCAAGAGACCAGCTAAAGGAGGGGGTGCTTGTGATTTCTGAGACACCCAAAGAGCCTCACAGGCATCCAGAGCACCAGCCTATCCATGACTGTATTTCTCCAGTTATTCAAGAGCCACAAATTGGGCCATACTTTCTAAATAGACAAGAGAAACAAGTGAAATGCCTCATGGGATATTTTGTAGCAACACATCTTCAGATCTAATTACTATTTTTAGAAAGCAGGGAAGGAGAACTTGACTGCAGTAATTATTGAAGATCCACATATTATCTTGGAAAGAGAGTGCTGTTGTGTGATACCCTCCCCCTCCCCCCACAACTTTGCTATAAAGACAACAGAAAACTCAAGTTTTCTTGAAATAGAAGAGGAGCAATGGAGATTTAGGCCCACACAATCACACACAAGCAAATTCTGATTTTTCTGTGCTAATTGAGATTCTACCAGGGTGAGAAGAGAATCAAGAAGGAATCAGGGCTTAAACATAAAATGAATGGAAGGTCAGTTCTGTCAAAGGAAGTGCATTCCCGGTACCATAAACCAAGATGACCCTCTGACTTGGATGCTGATAGGTCCCAGGAATTAGTCCAATACTACTAGATCAGTTAGCAAAAGCAAAATTCAATCCTCTCAATCCAAAATCCCAGTAGCCATGGTGGCTTGCACAAGACCTGCACATCAAGGCGCTCAGCATTCTAGCATGGAACTCAAAGGGCTCACAAGCCTCTGCCCCTAGCTGAGGAGCTGTTAACAGCTGAAGGTTTCTTGGAGGAGTGAGTGTCAGTATCTTTTAGGAGTATGCTCCATGGTAAGTCAACCATGTGGATGGCCTCGCAACCATGCATATACGGTAAGCACTAATTAGAACCGGTAAGTTATTAAAAAATGGACATGACTTTGGGAGAAGGCTCAGGAGTTGGACTCTGGAGGAGTTGGTAGAAGTAGTGGGAGGAGAGGGGTAGATGTGATCAAAATTAGTAAATGTATGGATAAAAATGTGAAGTCTGTTACAGATCAATAGAATGTGAATTAACAACAGTAGCAAAAATGTAAACTGAATGAAAAGTAAACATTTTCTTTTTTCTGCTATTATAGACTTAATTTTTTATTTCTTCCAGTTACATCTCAATCACAATCCCTTCCCTACTCCCCCCTCCTGTCCCACCCTTCTACCCTCTTCCCCCTCAACCCCCCATCCTCTACCCTTTTTTTTTTAGTTTAAGGTAGATCTTCCCCCCCCAACAGCTTCCCCTTTCAGTCCAACAAATGGTTCTTTCTCTTATAACAATAAATACAGTACAAAACAACTGAAATAAATAGGCCACAATTCTGAGAGTTATATGGCTTAGCATACATTCTCAATGTCCAGTCCATATGTATTTGGTCCCTGACTTTAACATTCTACTATCTAACTATCTCCATGAGTTTAAAGTTCTATATCCACCTCAGCTTCCATCCTAACTTACATCACAATTTTAAAAACATCTTCTTAAATCCAGAGCACCCTCTTGATTCCTAAACAACTCAAAATTTAACTATGAGACTCTAGCTATCTATTCTTCAACCACCTCAGAGACCTGAGAGGGATAAATATATCTGATTATATAGGAAGTGCAGGGCTCGCAGCTTCCAAAACTAAGAAATGACAGACCCATGGCTGCCTCATTTTCAAGACTGCAGTCATCAGCTGTCTCCATAACAGGACTAACTGCTGGATTGAGCACCATGAAAGATGCTCTGGCCTTAGTATGAATGGGTGTGTGTGTGTGTGTGTGTGTGTGTGTGTGTGTGTGTGTGTGCATGTGTGTGCATGTGCGTGTGTATTTGGAGTGAATTCAAAAGGAAACAGTAGAGAAAGGAAGCTGGGAAGAGCAGACATCTTCATGAAGATTTGCTGCCATTTGTGATTAACCATCTGAATTTCAAAGTGGACTCTATGACCAGGAAGAGCTTTGTTGGGGGACTGGGTATGATTGTATCCAGGCTATTCAAGGTGAACATTCCTTCTCTGAAATTCTTTGGACCACAAGTGTTTGCAGTTTCCTATTTTGGAATTCATGAACACACATGGAACCTAAGTTTAAGTATGAAGTTCATGCTTTACATGTGCTCCACCTTCACATTTCCTGAAGCTAATCGTCTGTGATATGGTGGTATGCCTGCATTTGGAGTCTGAATATAATGGTATGAAATATCAGATGTGGAATTTCTTACATGTAGCATCAGGCTAATGCTAAGACAAGTTTATATTTTGAAGCATTTTAGATTCTGATGTTTGGATTAGGGATTCTAAACCTATGAAAAGTGAAGGTTTATTCAGGAAAACAGCTTCCTTATCAGTTTATATTTCAAAGGAGCTTGATTTTCCCCTGTTGAATGATTTTATTATTTTTCAAAAACTCACAGGCTTTAAAATGGCACATGTAATTATGCTTGTTTCTGGAGCACTGTGTGATATTTTAACACTTGGATGTGTGTAATATTAGCAGGGTCACAGCTCTGGCATATCCATCCCCTCCTTGGCCATTTCCTGGTGCATTTCTCATTTCTAGCATGTTACATGATGGAATAAAATGAAGTACCACCCAGGACAGTTCCTTCTTCCACCACCTTGTACTCTGCATGTATCAGAAGATTGAACAAGTATCCTTTGTTTAGACTGGTGCAGAATGTGATCCCACAGAGAGAATGTTTTCCTCCTCTAGCCTGATTTTCCTTGACTTCCTACCATTTGCTTCCTGAGAATCCAAGGAAGTCCTGCTAACCCATCCAGCTGCTTCCCTGCTGTGTGGTGAACCTTGTGCCTTGGGAAAAAAATCACTTCCCAGGATGCGCCGGAAAAGATGAAAACATTGCTTTCCCTCTGTGTTTGAGTTTCCAGAGAGGACTTTCACAGCAAGGAAGTGTGTATTTTTAGAATTATCACGTTCTGTTTCAACGTTGCGAGCATTCACTTTAAACTAACTGTAGTTAGTGAGGATCCACAGAGGAAACCTAGTCTTCAACGATCATCTTTCATTCCTGGTTCATCAAAATACCCCAAGGCTGAGAGTGGCAATTTTAGCTACACCTGGTGAGGGCAAGTGACAAGAGAAATTCCATGGCTGCAGCATAAGCTGAGCGGAGGTGCTGGTGAAGACTCTCTTCAGCATCAGCCATCTAGCTCCACCCTCTCCCCAAGACCTGGCTCTTGCAACATGGCCTCTGGGGGCAGGGCGTGGGGTAGAGTGGCGGGACCGCGCTAATGACTGTAATGTCTGTATCTAATGTCTGTCTTTTCACACAGAGATCATGTCCTTGTTTTCTGAAACAACACTCAGGAAGGAGAATCTGTTAGTATCATTTGTAGGAATGTCTGCTGGTGGGGGACTACCATGTGATGAGATTTCTTTTCTTTTTTTTTATATATAAGTACTTTATTTTTTTTTCTTCAAGTTACATCTCAGTCCCAAACCCTTCCCTATTTCCCCTTCCTGTCCCACCCTTCCACCCTCTTCCCCCGCCAACAGCTTCCCTTTTCAATCCAACAAATGGTTCTTTCTCTTATAACAGTAAATTCTATACAAAACAGCAGAATTAAATATTCCACATTTATGAGAGTTAAATGGCCCAGTATACCTTCCCAATGTCCAGTTCATACATATTTGGCCCCTGACTTTAACCTTCTACCTTCTAACCATCTCCATGAGTTTAAAGTTCTATAACTGACTTAGCTTTCATACTAACTTGCATCACTATTATAACCATCTTCTTAGATCTAGAACACCCTCTTGATTCCTAAACAACTCAAAATTTAACTATGAGACTCTAGGTATCTATTCTTCAACCACCTCAGAGAGCTGAGAAGGATAAATATATCTGATTATATAGGAAGTGCAGGGCCTGCAGCTTCCAATACTGAGAAATGACAAACCAGTGACTACCTGGACAGTTCCCATTTTCTCTCCATACATTCCAGCATCAGTCTTCAGCCTTTTGGTCCTGTTTCTCTGACAGACATTTATTGTAGAGCAGGGATTATGAAGGACTAACCTACCCTGTCTTGGCAGAGCTAGGCTGTCGACTTCCCTGCTACCAAGTTCTGTCCTTTTTGGACAGCAGTCTGTCTGCAGTTGAAGCAAGGAGTTTTTACATGCCAAGAGATAGGCTTGCCACTAATTCAACCATCTCACACTGGAGATTCTTCTATGCTTTTCTTCTACTTGGAGTAGAATAGGGGGGTGCTGTCAGGAGCTGATATGTCACAATATCAAAAAAAAATCTTAATTTAAGACCACATCTTTGAATGCCATATTCTGCAGATCTCTTGGGGTTTTTGAAGATGCCCTATCTATCTCTTGTATTTAGATAAGCAAATGTTGCTTGTCTCTTAACAACTTGATTACTGAGTAGCTTAGAGAATATCTGTGATAGATTGTCATAGTAGCTAACAAGGTGACATGCATGCATGACTAGGAGTTTGTTTTTCTTAACTATCCTAAACAGTTTAAGACGGTTGGTATCAAGAGGCCAGAGCTTCACATTTCATTTTTAAGTATCTCTAGGTATGATACCATTAGGAAGCTTTTGGTGCTGCTGTCATTCATTCCCTTCTTTGCCCATTCACTTCTGGTGGGACATGCTCCAAAGCCAATGAGTAGGGATAGTCAACAAGAGGGGTCAATTAGGACGCTGGCTCTGGAGTCCATGTTGATGGGGACATGGATTAGTCTGCTTGTGGGAGACTGGGGAAGTACTAAGTGCCACTAAAAATTCTCTGTTGTAGAAATTATAGTATCATACACACTCATGTGCTTATTCAGCAAAGGCATATTGATTGGTTGAAGGATAATCATAGAACTTGGCAGGAGTTTAGTAGAGGGAGTTACACATGAGTAGAAGAGAATTAGAATTATCTAATATGTGCAGAATCGTAGAATGAGAGCTTACTAGAAAAAAAGAATAATGTACAAATATGAGTAACAACAGAACTTGGTAAGACTGGGTGAATGAGTGAGGGATGAGAAATGGAGCTTCTACAGTTTTACATGTTTATGAGTCATCTGGGGCTTTTGCTGAAATGCAGATTTCCATTCTGGGTCTGGAGTTGGGAGGGGCTTGAGCCGGTATGTCTAACAATTCTCACTGTGATGCTGGAACACACTACAGCTACCAATGGGTAAGGATAAGGTGCAGCGTAGTTTCTGGGAGAAGTGAACACGTGCTCACAGAATCTACATATTGCGTTCTGACTCCCAACTAAGAGGCAAAGTGATAGCTCTACCTGTCCCATGATTAACTTCCAGATATGTAGATCCCCTGACAAAATATTTCCCTTCTATAAGCCTACTATTAGTGCTCTGTTTAAAACTCACTTTTGTAAACAGAACTTTCATTTAAGAAAGCCAACTAAAGAGACTAGAGACATGTCTTCTACCTTTCTCCACAAATTTTTCCAGAATAAATGACAGAGAGGTAAGAAAAAAAATATATATGGATTTCACCTTTGATGAAACCCAAAAACTAACTCTCAAATGATAATGTCAAGAGACATCTGACATGGCAATAAAGATCAAATAGAGGTGTACAACAAAGACTCGGAGAGGATGCATTTGTGTGTAGATGTGTCAGGCATGAGTGGCTGGGAACTATTTCCTTAAGCAGCACACGCTGAGATCAAACCAACCACTTCTTTGGAACTCCAGGAAGAGCATGCTTTTCTGTAAGCCAACACATCAGCTTCTTACAGTGTTCCTGAACTCCATTTGACTTCATAGAAAAGTGGAGGAAGCGAAATTGCAAGCATGAAGGAATGCTCCTTTTGACCCATCTCCTGGTGAGATGGTATGGAGGGCGGCATATCCATAGCAGCCTTTGTCTCTTGGCTAGAAAGGAAAGACCACATGGTGTACATTAATTCTGTACTATGATTTTCTCCCAGAGCCATTGAGAACTGATGGCCTGGGATAAGAACAGTCGCTGAGGGCCAGAAAGAACACACTACACCTAAATATTAGTAATGAAGAGGGAGTGGGCACACATTCTATAGAAGACACCATGATCCAAAGGACAAGAGGTATAGAGGAAAGGAATCCTCTTGAATGAAATCCCCGCCAGTAAAAAACAAACCAAGCCAAACCAAAACCAAACCAAACCAAACCAAAACAAACAAACAAAAACCCCACCAACAGCAACAACAACAAAAACAAAAAACTGCCACCAAGAAGTTAAAAATTATGACAAAATTAATGTTCATGAAATATTAAAAATGAACAGTGAAGAAGGTCAAAGAAGATCGGTTATAAACTCTGGGAAGACAAGAGGGGCGCTACAGAGGGGGACGAAACAGAGGGCCATTAAAATGGCAGAACTAGGCTAAGGGTTGTGTCTAAGGAATCGTTTAAGGAAGACATCTCCTATACTTCGTTTCTGTAGTATTCCTTTTTGGTTGTTGTTGTTGTAGTAAAAACATATAACCTAAATTTGTCATCATAATTATCTGAAGTATGTGATTTGGCGACAACGTTAGTTCTATGTGCAGCATTGTGCTTTTGTTACCATGTAGAAGAGACACCTTGTGCCCTTGGCATAGCACCCCTCCATCTTTCCATCTTTGAGCCTGGGAACCTCTGATCTACTCTTTATCTCTATGAATTTGCCAGAGCAGATGCTTCACGTAAGTGTACTAGTATAATGTTTGTCCTTCTGTTTCTGCTTATTTTATTTTAAATTATATGTGTAGGGCACTCTGTGTGTATGGGTGTATTTGTGTGTGCATGTGCATGAGTGTGTATGTGAGTGTGTGGTTTGTGTGCAAGTGTGTGAGTGTGTGTGTGTACATATGTGTTGTGTTGAGGATTGAACCTACAGCCTTTTGCAAAAGCTCTACCATTGAGCATATACTCAGTCCTGCCTCTGCCACATGTTACACATCCATCTTGTGTTTGTACACACCCGGATCACACCCACTTTTTGGTTACTGTGAGTAATTGTGAGGCACATTATTTTTTAAAATTAAGAAAACAGAAGTAGGTGATACAAATTAATAAAGGAGTAAGTTCAGATAGAGGACTTTAAAGGTGATTTGTTCAACAATATGTAGATAAATGTAGAAATATGGATGAAAAATGTAGTTCTTAGATAGAATAGGATTCTAGGACTGGCCCAGGAGATCTTGAAAATAAAATATTAATTGAAAGAGAGAGAGAGAGAGAGAGAGAGAGAGAGAGAGAGAGAAAGAAACAAAGGTTGGCAATTTTATTTTCTCTACAACTACTAGGTACAAATGTTTGTACAGGAGAGCTCTTCCAAACCTTACTAACTCAATGGTGTCAACTACTGCAGTTATTTTTAAACTTGCAGTAAAGGAGAAATCTCCTGGCTTCTTTACATTAAATTGAAATTATATTGTTGACAAGAGTCTACCAAAGCGCAAATAAAGCCACTTGCTTAGTTTTAGGAAATGTACTGAAACAATTTACAGTACTGACATCTAAACAGTCAAGCCACAGAGTCAAACCACGGTTACAGAAAATGTTTATTGGAAATGTGAAGTTCACTGGGCATGGTAGAGCATGCCTTTAATCCCAGCACTCCGGAGGCAGAGGCAGGCGGATCTCTGTGAGTTCAAGGCCAGCCTGGTCTACAAAGTGAGTCCAGGACAGCCAGGGCTACATAGAGAAACCCTGTCTAGAAAAACCAAAAAAAAAAAAAAACAAAAAAACAAAAAACAAAACAACAACAACAAAAACCAAAAAAACAAACAAACAAAAAAAGGAAATGTGATGTTCACTGTTGATTAAGGGGGGAATAAAAGAACAGCTCATAAAACAGAACTGAATTTGTAATTTCATAATTAAAATAAACTTTGTCTTATGCCAGAAGTAGCTAATGCTGATGGCCCAAACAATGGAAGCATTCACATGTAATGAGGAAAAATACAGCACTGATATCATTTAACATTGATTTGAGGGGCTGGCCAATTTTCTTTTGGATAAGAGAACAAATGGAAAAAGAAGTGGTAAGATAAACATGTATGGGACTAATATAACTGTGCTTAGAAGATTCCAGAGAACTAAATGGAAGATCTCTGCTAGTGCAGTAAGCAAGAGAACAGAGTAGGGTGGCTAGAGGCAAAAATCAATAACCTTAATGCACAGAGATACATAGAGATACCGGTACAAGCTATGACACAATCAAGGACCATGTGGCCAGGAAGCTGACGTTCACACCAAAGGGAACATGAACATGGACTTTTTTTTTTTTTGTTTTGTTTTTTTTTTTACCTGTCCATGAGACACTTTGCCCTAGTGGTGCTGCCTTGTAGGCCCCCAGTGTATGAGGAGGCTCTTGGTCCTCATATGACTGCTGAACTGGGGCGGGGGACTATTATGTAAAGGGACACTCCACTCCAGAGGAGTGTGATGGAAGGGATAGGGGGTACAGGGTAGGAGGGCAGGACAGGGAAGAGTGGAAAGAGGGTACTATGATGGAGATGTAACCTGAACTAATAAATAAACATTAAAAAAAAAAAAAGAAACAGCTGGGGAAAACAGAGCAGCAGTTAGAAATGTTGCAGGGTCAGATTGTTACCACAGCCTGATACTGATGCAGAGAGCTATTCCAAGTCAAAGAAGACACAATTCTTTGTCCTTGGAGTCCACAACAGAAAGAGGTTGTTGGATACAAATTCTGCATAAATAATCTGCATGTGCATGGAGCAGCTTGAGAAGAACTCAAGAGACCTGTCAGTCATCCATCTGGAGCCTGGAAGACAGGGCCACAGCAGTGCTTGTCACTGTAGTTTCTTAAGTAATATGCAGATTTTTGCAACATTTGTGGTATTCTCTCTTTAGAAAAGGAATTCACTACTTTTTATTTTGTAAATCCAGTTTAAGATATAAACAAGGTAAAACAAACAAAACAAAGTAACTCCCCCCCCCAAAAAAAAACCCCAAAGATACTGAGAATGGGTGTAAAGTGGTTTGCATGGATGACGAAAAGGACCTGAGTGCCTAGCTGCCTGCTTGGAAGCTCCCAGGGTTGAAATACCTTAGGAAGAATCTGGAGATAAAAGGCAGGGTGAACTCTCAGGCATCAGCTTTTCACCATTCCCCAAGGGCTGGCCTGTGTGGCACCTTCTCTCTTCACTCAGTCTCCAGTAGAGGGGGCAGGAAGGACTGCAGGTGGAAGCAAGCTTTAAACAGTTTAGCTCCACTAGGCTGAAGTGGATGTTTCCATGACGAAATCGGAGAGGTTGCCAACCAAAATGCTGCTCATGCAAATTTGTACAAACACTTTGGAAATCAATCTGGCGATATCTCGGAAAATTGGGAACAGTTCTACATCAAGACCCTGCCATACCACTCCTAGTTAGAATATGCTTGAAAATACAGCTGCATAGACATTCTTTTACAAAAGGCATAGGAAAATATATTCAGCATCACTAATCATCAGGGAATTGCAGAACAGTACATACTACTTGTTAGAACGGCTAATAACAGGTAAACAGGTAAATGATAGCAAATGGCAAAGTTACAGAGAAAAGTGGACACTTGTGTGCTGTTGATGGGAAGGTAGATTGATTCAGCCATTGTGGAGGTTCCTAAAGAAATGAGTATCAGAACTACATGATCCAGCCACCCTTTTTCTGAGTCATATGTCCAAAGGGAATGGAATCACTGCCCATGAAGAGATTTGTGCCTTCATGTTCATCATAGCATCACTCACAGTAGACAAGATGTATTTGTCCATGGATGGATGCACAACAAAGTTACACAATGCGTGCCCACACTCACCCACACTTATATACTTTGGCCTTGTGAAAAGGAGTCATGCTATTTGTGAGAGAATGAATGGATCCAATGAATACCAAGCTGGATGAATTAATCAGAGAAAGAAACATGCTGCATGATGTCACATGCAGTATTGGAATAAAGCAAACTCAAAATCTGAATACATAGAAACAGCAGAAAAGTGGCTAGTTGGGTTGGAAAGAGTGGGGGAAATGGGAAGACAGAAAGCAAAGGGTTCAAATTTTAGTCATGTGGAGCAAGCCAACTTAGCCCTGGTGTAGCATAAAGACTGGAGTTACAACCTTACTTTAGGTCATGATTTGCTAAGATTTTATATAGTTTTTCCAACACACATACACACACCCCTATATGAGATGGAGGGAGGTACATCTATTGTGGATGGGACAGCTTGAGAAGCACTCAAGAGACTAGTCATCAGGAACATGGAAAACAGGGAGAGAGCAGTGCTATTGCCACTGCAGTTTTTTTTGTGTAATTTGTAGGTTGTGGAGAAAGGGGAACACTCCTCCATTGCTGGTGGGAGTGCAAACTTGTACAACCACTTTGGAAATCAAACTGGCGATATCTCAGAAAACTGGGAATAGTTCTACATCAAGACCCAACCATACCACCCCTAGGCATATACCCAAAAGATTCTTCATCAAACTACAAGGACATCAGCTCAGTTATGTTCACAGCAACTTTATTTGTAATAACTAGAAACTGGAAACAATCCAGATGTCCTTCAAATGAAGAATGGATTTTTTAAAAATGGTAGATTTACACAATGGAATACTACTCAGCTATCAGAAACAAGGAAATCATGCAATTTGCAACCAAATGGATAGAACAAGAAAAGCTCATCCTGAGTGAACTAACCCAGACTCAGAAAGATACACATGGCATGTACTTACTTCTAGCTAGATTTTAGCCATATAGTACAGGATAACTATCATACAACCCACAGACCCAAAAGAACCAGGAACCTAGCAGATCTATGAGAAACTACACCCAGCAACACTCACAACAGATGCTGAGACACACAGTCAAACATTAGGTGGAGCTCTGGGAGTCCTTTGTAATAGAGAGAGGAGGCAAGACCCAGCCATACCACTTCTGGGTATCTACCCAAACAATCCCTCACCAAACCACAAGGACATATCCTCATCTATGTTCATAGCAGCCTTATTTGTAATAGCTAGAAACTGGAAGCAACCCAGATGTCCCTCAAATATATATATATATATATATATATATATATATATATATAAAATTGTGGTACATTTATACGATGGAAGTACTTAGCAATCAGAAACAAGGAAATCATGCAATTTACAGCCAAATGGATGGAATTAGAAAAGTTCATCCTGAACTAACCCAGACTCAGAAAGACACACATGGAATCTACTCACTTATAGTTGGATTTTAGCCATATAGTGCAGGATAACTATCCTATAGCTAATACACCAAAAGGAACAGGAGCATAGACTTTGTTACCTGTGAGTGGGACAATTTGCCCTAGAAGTGCTGACATTTAGGCCTCCAGCACAAGAGGAAGCTCTTAGCCCTCATATAACTACTGAACTGAGGGGAGGAGCTGATATGTAGGGACACCCCACTCTGGAAGATTGGCATGGGTGGGAGAGTGAGGAGAGGGTGGAAGGGTGGAACTGGCAGGGGTGGAAAGAAGGCACTGTGATGGAGATGTAACTTGAAGTAATAAATAAAAATTAAAAAAATTTTTAAAAAAGAGAGGGAGGAGTAATAGAGAGACCCAGAGGGATCAAGATCAATATATAAAGATCAAGAGATCCAACCAATCTAGGCCCCTAGAGGTTTACAGAGACTGAAACACTAACCAAAAAAAGAAAAAAAGATGTATATAGACTACACCTAGGGCCCCCTATACATATACAGAAGATAGGCAACTTGGCCTTCATAAAGATCCCTTAGCAAGTGGTGGTGGGAGGTGGGCTGAGTCTGTCATGGCCTGTGTTGCCCCTGTTAGTGGAACACTTTATCCTAGCTGAGCTGCCATGTTGGGCCCCAGTATGAGAGGAAGGTCTTAGCCCTCATGTGACTAAGGAACTGAGGGGGCTTGATATGTGTGTTCCCCTCACCAGAGAAGAAGAGGAGGGAGAGGGGGAAGAAAGTGGGAAGGTGGGACTGGGAAGGGAGGAGGGAGGGGCTGTGATGAGATGTAACTTGAATTAATAAATAAATGTTAAAAAAAAGAAAAGCAGTTCACTCTTGTTATTCACTATTGCAATTTTTTAGGAATCATTTTTACTATGTACATATGAGTCAAAACAACTACCAACTTGAATATATACAATAAAAATAAATGAAAAGTTCCTACCCCTTTTGGAGATAGAGTTCCACCCCCAAAATCCTGAACCCTGTCCTGTACCCAGTTTATTTCTCAGGTTTTTCGGATACTTTCTTCAGGAAGAGCAGCTTGGTTTATTGGTTAGCACAGGCAATACCACAAGTATGTTTAACTTCTCTTTCAGAAGGCAAACACGGATGTGTTTACATTGCCCTTTACAAGTTTTCCCACTGGCAAAGCCTTTGACACAGAACAAGAGAAAAGCTAAACAGAAGAAATTCCAATCCTGAAGGTCCTTTTCGACAGATGCCTTTTGGGAAAAATGTTTCCACCTTGGAAACCAGGGTTATCATCAACCATGGGCTGAGCGTCAACGAAGAGCGAAAGTCTGTAGCTTGTGCTGACAAGGGGGAAGGAATATAGTTGGTAGGATCTGCCAAGACAAAATGCCCGATCCCAGTCCCCTGTATTGAAACCTAAACTGAGGAGGACACTCCAGACCAAGAGGACACTCCTGCAGAAGCAGGACTAATGCCTGGCTATTGAGGAACACCCTAATGATAATACACACACACACACAGACACACACACACACACACACACACACACACACACACACACAGGAAAAGTTGCAATGATAAGAAAACCGACACAGTTAATTTATTGTGCACTATATATAGCAGAAGGAATGCTTCACCTCAAAAAGTATTTTATTTAAGCTCATTTCTTGTTGCAATCTTAAGAGCTGCCCACGTCACTTGATTCCCCACAGCAGGTTATTTCAAGCCCGTGCTGTCGTGTCTCTCCCCTCATCTGTATCTTCTCTCCAGCAGCAAGGTTTGTGCTGGTCTTTTTTGCCAATTAGATGTGTTTAAGAAAAAGTTCCTTGAGTCTTATTGTGTCCCTTGGTAAAATTAGGGGTGTGGAGTAAGCAAGGTTCTGTTCCATTTGGAGTATATCAGTACTGGAGTAAAGAGGTCACAGATTTTAAAATTAATCAGCAGATAAATGTGACACTGGAAGTAACCAGAGCTAGCCTGTTTTCACCACCCCTGAGGGATAAAGAGTCCTGGTGAGCAAGCACATTCGGAGCTCACATTGTTACCACATGATGGGGGAAGAATTCCATATCTTTCAGGAGCTAAATAAGATTTTTTTCAAAGTTATCATTGCATCCAACATTTTTTTTTCCTTCATGGTACTAAATTTATTTCACAATTCCAAATAGCATTAGAGGAAGGCACACGATTCTTGGGACTATTCAAATGCTGCAGCTTTTTCCTTGGAGTGAGTTAAGCATTTCTAAGACACTTTCCAGTCCATCATACGACCGTGAGCATGTGGCCCTCCTCAGCCCAGGAAGCCATTTAGAACGAACTTACTTATCTGCTTTGGCCAGGCCAGGCTTACTTCCCTCTGTAGCAATTCCTCTCTCTGAAATCCTCCCCTCTGACATTCGACGACTTGGGGGCCTCCTCAGTTCCCTGCCAGGATGAGGTGTTCCATCTGAAGTGGACAGCTTCAAGCAGCACGCGATCTTCTTTATCCTCAAGGTATGGGGGAAAATACTGTTTTGCAGTAGCGAGGTGGTAGGTGTAACAGGAAAAACAAAAATAACGTTTTCTGGTAATACCAGTAGCTAACATTTGGTTAGTTCGTTTTATCTTTTAAGGATTTTATTTCATTATCTTCGTAACTCTTTGTAACAACCCTAGGGAATGGGTGTTAGAATTATTAATGCAGATTTTCAGAAAGGGAAACTGAGGCTTGAAGAGGATCCTTAAACTTGCTCAAAGTGGTACCTACTAGAGCCAGGATTTAAATCTAAACTATTGAACTTCTATAACCCACACTTCTAACCACTACTCATAAAGGCTTACTTGTGTGTATTCCAATATTGCTGTTATCTGTATCTGCCCCACTTTTCTCATGAAAAAAGGCAGGTTGTGTGTTTAAGAAAAAACATGTATTTATTACTTCAAGTTACATCTCCATTATCACCCCTTCCCTTCACCCCCTCTTGGTTCCCTCCCTGCCACCCTTGACCCCCCTCCCACCCACCCCACCCCTTCAGCGTGGGCTGCCTCCATGTATCAGCTCCCCTCAGCTCATTAGTCACATGAGGTCTAAGAGCTTCCTTTTGCACAGGGGGCATACATGGCAGTTCCACTAGGGTGGGGTGTCCCACGGACAGGTAACCAAATCCATGTTCCTGTTCTTTTTGGTCTATTGATTGTTGGATGGTTATCCTGTACTATATGGCTGAAATATAGTTAAAAGTGAATATATGCCATGTGTATCTTTCTGAGTCTGGGTTAGCTCACTCCTGATGAGCTTTTCTACTTCCATCCATTTGGTTGCAAATTTCATGATTTCCCTGTTTCTGATAGCTGAGTAGTATTCCATTGTGCAAATGTACCACAGTTTTTTTTTTTTTAAATCCATTCTTTGGTTGAAAGACATCTGAGTTGTTTCTAGTTTCTAGCTATTACAAATAAAGCTGCTATGAATATAGTTGAGGAGATGTCTTTGTGGCTTGGTGAGGAATCTTTTGGATATATTCCCAGGAGTGGTACAGCTGGGTCTTGAGGTAGAGCTATTCCAAGTTTTCTAAGATATCACCAGACTGATTTCCAAAGTGGTTGTATAAGTTTGCACTCCCACCAGCAATGGAGGAGTGTTACCCTTTCTCCACAGCCTCTCCAGCATATGCTGTCATTTGAGTTTTTGATCTTTTGATCTATCATCCAGTTAGACCAGCACCATTTGTTGAAGATGCTTTCCTTTTTCCATTGTATGGTTTTGGCTTCTTTGTCAAAAATTAAGTGACCATAAGTGTGTGGGTTTATTTCTCAGTCTTTGATTCGATTCCATTGGTCAACTGGTCTGTTTCTATACCAGTACCACAACGTTTTTATTACTATTGTTCTGTAGTATAGCTTGAAATCAGAGTTGGTGATTCCTCCAGATTTTTTTTTTTATTGTACAGGATTGATTTAGCTATTCTGGGTTTTTGTTTTTCCATATGAAGTTGAGAGTTGTTCTTTCAAGGTCTGTAAAGAATTGTGTTGGAGTTTTGATGGGAATTGCATTGAATCTGTAAATTGCTTTTGGTAGGATGGCCATTTTTATTAAGTTGATCCTACCTATCCACGAACATGGGAGTTCTTTCCATCTTCTGATATCCTATTCAATTTCTTGACAGGTTGTGTTTTAATCTATCCTTTTATAGCAGATGTGAACTATAAGGCTGGCTGAGTAGAGGCAGTAATGCATAAACCCCCAAGAAGAGCAAATCCTTTCAAATAACTTCTCACCAGTATGACTGTATAATTTGTAACTGATCCAGTTATCTTAATTCGAATGCAGTCTGATTCCTCCCAGCCCAGTTAGAGGGTTCATTTGACAGGCCATTGCAGTGATAGCTAAGGTTTGTCTATGTTGTTTTGTTGTTGTCATTATTTATACAGCACATGTGCACACATATACATCTGTGTCTGTGATTACTGATGCACACCTACCTCAGCATGCATGTGAAAGTCAGGGGACACGCTTGGTCTTTAGTCCTCACCTTCCACCTTGTTGGAGACAAGGTGTCTTTGTTGTTTTTCACAACATGGGTTTCCAGGAATTTCCAGAGATTCCACTGTCTCTGCCTGTCTTCTCTTCACAGGAACAACTTTTACCTGGGTTTTGGGGATTCAAACTCAGGTCTTGGTACTCATGGGGCAAATGCTCTTATCCACTGAGTTCCATGTCTAAAGTTTAAAAGTTTTGCTTAAGTTTTCCTCTTTGTTACTTTCTGGTTGTATTTTTGATTACTTTGATTGACTAGTAGGAATTCTGAATAGAGAGATCTAGATTACCCTTTTAGACTTTATGCTAAGAGCTGATAAGGACCTTAGAGTGATTTTCAGAAAGATAATCAAGATTCTAAGGTTGCCATATTTGGATATATGAATTGGTTTTAATTTGTCTGGTGATCTTTGGTTTCCTGTCTAATGCCAAAGAGACAAGTGATTAGTTTTCCATAAAGAATGATTTACGCCTTGCTGCTTAATTCTGGACTTTATGATGGAATTCAGTTATCAAAAACAAATTACTGCCAAGCACCCTCTCAAGCTCTTGGGTCAGTGCCTTGTGCTCTTATCACTAGCGCTTTATTTTCAGTTATTTACTATCTCTAAAAAGGAGTATTTATTTCATTTTATGCTTATGTGTGTATACTTGAATGCATGTATGGGTATCATGTACACACAAGGGCCAGGAGTGGTCCCCTGAAATAGGAGGTTCAGATAGTTGTGAGCTACTATGTGGGTGCTCAGAACCGAGTCCCAGTTCTCTCCAAGAGCAAGCAGTGCTCTTCACCACTGAGCCATCCCTCCAGCCCTCACTAACACTTTTAATGCAGTCCAGTGATCAACAAATGTGTCTTGCTGATGGCACTGTTGATGCTTCTGGAGTATTAATTTTAGACACCTCAATAATTACATCTCAATATTGAGTGATTTTTGAAGGCATTTCCCAGGATGGGTGATTTTTATTTGTGTAAATCTCTCTGAGAAGTGGAAGACACAGAATGCCAGCAAGCATTCACCCACTCTTCTTCCAGTCAAGGCACTGTTGTGCATTTACTTGGTTTCTTCTTTTCGCCCTGGGGCTGAAAGAAGTATGACAGTGATGTCCCATTCTTCTTCATTCCTCTTCTCTCATTGAGAAAACACTGACCATTTCTCCTTCTAGTTACCCTTCTTGTTACCCTCTTGATGTTTTGGAAGATGGCCTTCTCTACTCTTACATTGATTGTGTCAAAGGGAAGGAAACACAAGGTACCTGCATCAGTCACAAGTGAAATTTTACTGTCTCTTGCCACGCTACAGACATCAGCTCACCACTCACTCCCTGCCTTTGTCCTGACCTAGATAATACTGAGAAAGCTTATCCTGAAAGCGGGAATGGCAGCGCTGACCTTAGTAAGACCACAGAACTTCCCTGACCAGAGTCTCACTCCAAGTGAGTGCCCCTTGCATGAGGTCTAACCAGTTTCCCTTTTGAGTTTCAAGTTTCTTAGCTACTGGTCTCTCTCTAAACACAGTCCACACAAAATGTTTAGGCTTATCTTCACACCATGCTTTTCTAATGTGTTCATTTATCTGGCAAAGAGAAAAGGGAACCTCTAATAGCTTCTGAAGACTAAGATTAAAGTCAAAATTCTCATGAAGGCGTTCAAGGTCTTCTATAATCTAATCTCACCCCATGACTTGGATATGCCCCTTTCTCCTAATGTTAACCACCCACTGGATTGTAGCCACTTGGCCAACAAGTACCCTCATGGTTTTGATAAAGGTATCCAGAGGAGATTTGAGAACACCGAAGCACAGCATGCTTTAGTAATAGTTGTTTTTCTAAATCAGAGTTTTCCTGAGGTAAAAATTGAGTCTTTGTGTATGTATGCATAAAAGAGTTAGCACACTAGGCCCCAGGCTTTTGCCCTTTGGAATATTTGTTTACAAGGCTAGGCCAGGGCTGGTAACTGGGGACTTGGTCCCTGGAGTGCTGTCAGTCAGTAGTTAGCTACTGTGGTTCACTGGGCCTCAACTTTTACACAAACCAGAGTTGTTTTTAAACATTTGATTTTCTTCTGGGAGTCCTGGATTGTTTTAAAATGCTAGGCAGAAGGTGCCTATATGACTAGCTCCATTAAAAGCCCATGATGCTAATTCCTAAAGAGGTGGTGGGCTGAAACATCATAGACAAATCACTGCATTTATTGGCTGGGATCTGTGTGGTCCTTCGTAGGAGGGCAGAGCATCAAGAAGTCCACACATGGGACCCTTCACATTCTGCCTGTGTTCTGGATCTACTTATTATAGCACTGCAGTGAATCTCAGCAAGTCTAACCCTGAGTGAGTTGTTCTACTGAGCATCCAAATGGAGGAGTAGTCTGGGAGAGTAAGGACACAATATATAAACAATTTTTAGAATAGCTACCCAACACACACATAAATATATAAAAATAGAAAAATATACATGTGTATGTACATATACACAGATATACATGTATTTCAGCAGCTTCCCAAACAGTGTAGATACCAAACATGCAGACTTTTGTTTCTTTAGTATTCCCTTTTTATTTTGGCACCTTTATGTGGCAGCTAAATCAGGCCAATACCTGCCAATGATGCAAACTTTGAAGTGCTCTTTTACTACGCTACTTCTGCTGTTGCTGTGTGTGTGTGTGTGTGTGTGTGTGTGTGTGTGTGTGTGTGTGTGT
>CAJQZJ010032856.1:1569926-1640760 GCA_907164525.1 Lophiomys imhausi
TGTGTGTGTGTGTGTGTGTGTGTGTGTGTGTGTGTGTGTGTGTGTGTGCACATTTGGGACTTTTGTGATGCAGAATCAAGAAGAAGGATCCAGGAACAAGAAGACTGAAATTTGAGGGACAAGGCTGGGAAAGATTGTTCTGGTGAAGGGTGTGAATGAGGGAGGAGTTGAAAGTGAGAGACACAGCACATAATATGAATGCAAGGAGGCTTTTGGATTGCTCCTGTGGACAAAGGCTGCCGTGCCCAGCGTCTGAGGACCATCAGAGAAGACTTGTTGCTTTGAAATTCCTTTACTTCTAGGTAACTGAGATGTTTTTCTTTTAAACAAATCTCTAAGCAAAAATTGTGGTTCACAGTTTAGGCTTAAGTTTTTTGTTGATTTTGTTTGTTGCTGTAGTTCTAGAATTAGCATGCTAAGATCCTCAGTAAACTTGACGATAAGGATAAGGTCTAACAGGTGTAGTTCAGTTGTAAAGTCCATACTTACCATGTGTGAAGCTTTGGGTTCAGTCCACTGTTGCATGTGTGTGCATGTATGTGAGCGCATGTGTGTGAGCACACATACACACACAAAGATCTAAAAACAAAACCGGAAGTGAATAACAGCAGACATCTTTACCCACTGAGTCATCTTGCAAGCCCCACTATACAATTCTTTCTTTTCTTTTCTCTTCTCTTCTTTTCTTTTCTGCTTTACCCTGTCCTGTCCTGTCCCTTTCTTTCCTTCCCCTCCCCCTCCCCCCTTCCTACCTCCCTCCATTTTCCTTCTTCCTCTCTCTCTCTCTTTCTTTTGGAGACAGGGTTTTTCTGTACAACAACCCAGGCTGTCCTGAAACTTGCTTTGTAGACCAGGGTGGAAGACCAGGATGGTTTCAAACTCACTAGGATCCACAAGCCTCTGCCTCTCAAGTGCTAGAATTAAAGGCATGCACTACCACACCTGGGGATATACACAATTTTTATTTTATTTTATTATTTTATCTTATTTATTTTACATCCCAACCATAGTTCCCCCACCCCACCTCCTCCCAGTCGTTGCCCTCTCCCCTCCTCCCACCCTGCCCATCCTCTCCTCTTCTGAAAAGGGCCAGGTCATATCAAGATGCAGAAAGACTAGGAACCTCCTCTCCTCTTAAGGCTGGACAAGGCAACCCAGTAAGAGGAAAGGGTCCCAGACGCAGGCAACGGAATTAGAGACAGACCCCGCTCCCACTGTTAGGAGTCCCACAAGAAGACCAGGCCACACAACTGTAACATATGTGTGGAGGGCTTAGGTCTGGCCCATGTAGGCCCCCTGGTAGGCAGTTCAGCCTCTGTGCGCCTTTATGGGCCCAGATTAGTTGATCATGTGTGTTTTCTTGCAGTGTCCTTGACCTTGCTGACTCCTACAATCTTTCTCCCCCTCTTCTACAGGATTGCCCAACCTCCACCTAATTAATGTTTGGCTGAGGATCTCTCCATCTGTTTCCACTGGTTTCTGGGTGAAGTCTCTCTGATAACACTTAGGTTAGATGCCAATCTATGAGTATAGCAGAATATCATTAGGAATCATTTCATTGACTTTTTTTTTCCTCTATTTGTGTTTAGTTCTATTGTGGGTCTCTGGGCTATTCAGCCTCTAGTTCCTGGCCCTCTAGGTAGTGCCAGGAGTGGGCTCCCTCTCATGGCATGGGTCTCAAGCTGAGCCAGTCATTGGTTGGCCACTCCAACAGTTTCTGCACCACCTTTACCCCAGCACATCTTGTGGGCAAGACAAATTGTAGGTGGAAGGTTTTGTGGCTGGGTTGGTGTCCCAGTCCCTTCCCTGGAAGTCTCTACATACACAATTCTTGATGATAACCCATTGCTTCACTCACAAACATTTACTGAATGCTTGTTACTCGTAAGGCATCAGATGCAAGAGTAAGTGAAAAGGGAGTTCCCACCCACATAGGAGAAACCTACATATGCCTCTTGGGGACAGCTTTCCCACTGAGCTTGCCTTGTATCTCACTGCCTTGATTTCATTGGCTTATTTATCTAGATGTGCTGGTGAAGTGCAAGTAATTCATTTTTCTCCTTTTTCAGTGATTAATTTCAGCTGCTGGTTTTTTAACCTTTCATTAGCTGCTGTTTTCTTGATTTTCCTAGAACTAATTAACATCCACAACAGACTATTTTTTTTTTTTTGCAAATACATTGCTACTTACTAACAGAGGAATACCATCCATCATCCATTAACCAAGAAGGTCATACACTAACTCAGTTGGCATCAGACTCACCAGAAGTTCACCTTATACACTTACCTACACCTTATACACCTAGCTCACAGTATGATTGGGCTGACGTCACATACCTAGCTGATGATAGAATTGCCTTGATTTTGCAATTCCTACTATTATGTGCATAATTATTTTTATTTGTATTCTGTGCCAATCTTTCTGATACAGAATGTCTATTGAGTATAGAAATTTGTGTCTTTATTTTTGACCCCTAGTGAATAACATATCACTTAGAGATAAAAAAATGTGTAGGGTAAATGATTAGATATTAGTCAGGGTTTCCAGAGAAACTGAACCAATGGGAAATATATAGACATGCAAGAGAAGATTTATTATGGGAATCTGCTCATGTGACTATGGAGGATGAGAATTCTTGCAATATGTTGTCTGCAAGTTGAAGAGCCAGGAAAGCTTCTTGTGAGATCATGTCCAAGTTTGAAGGCCTACAAACTAGGGGAGGGATCGTTAGTACTCCCAATCTGATGCCACAGGCCTGAGAGTCCAGTGAGCTGCTGATTGAAGTCCTGTGATGTGAAGGCTTAAGAACTAAGTGCTTTAAAGTCCTAGGACAGGAGATGGACACCTCAGCTTGAGGTCCTCTTTTTCTCTGTTTATTCTGAGCCCTCAGGGGATAGAGGGTAGCCTGCCCTATTTCTTGTTTATTTTTAAAGCTTATTTATATATTTATTCATTTTACAATCTTATCGTAACCTACTCCCTCCCTTCCTCTGGGCCTTGCCCTCCTGACTCCTTCCCACTATCCCTCCTCCCCTTCTCAGAAAAGGGGTGCCCCACCTTTACCATCTCACCCAGCACATCAAGTCACATCAGGACCTAGTGCGTCCTCTTCCACTGAGGCCAGGCACTGCAACCCTGTTGGGGGAAGTGATCGAAAAGCAGGCATCAGAGTCCATGTCAGAGATGGCCCCCATTCCACTTGGTAGGGGACCCAGATGCTGACCAAACTGCCCATTGGTTACATATGTGTAGGGGGCCTAGGATCAGTTCATGCATGCTCTTTGCTTGGTGGTTCAGTCCCTGTGAGCTCCCATGGCCTAAGGTGGTTGTCACTGTTGGTCTTCTTGTGGAGTTCTTGTCGCCTCTGGACTTTTATCCTTCCCCCCATTATTCTATAAGCCACGCCGTGCTCTCCCTAATATTTGGTGGTGAGTTTCAGCTTCTGTTTGATCTCCTGCTGCATGGAGGTTCTCAGATGACAATTATGCTATGCTCCTATCTGTAAGCTTGGCAGAGTATTGTTAATAGTGACAGGGGTTGACTCTCTCTCTTGGGGTAGGTCTCATCATTGGTTGGACATTCCCTCAATCATGTCTGCTATATCTTTACCCCTCATATCTTGTATACAGGGTAAATTTTGGGCTGAAGGTTTTGTGGGTTGTTTGGTGATTCCCCAGTCCTACCTAGCTAGAAGGAGGCCTCTTCAGTCTCCGTATCCCCCACTACTAGGGGTCTCAGCTAGAGTCACCCTCATTTCGTCCTGCAGGGCCCTGTCTCTGCTCTCCATTTTGTCTCAGAGAAATAACTCCCACTCATCTCCCACTTCTTCTGTCCTCAAAACTGATCCCCACCCTTTTTTCTTTCCTTTCTCCCTCTCCTACCCAGTTCCCTCTCTTCATCCACTTCCGCTGTCTGTTCTATTTCTCCTTCTGAGTGAGATTCAAGCATTCTCCCTTGGGCCCTCTTAGTTACTTAGCTTCTTTGGGTCTTTGGATTATAGAATGGTTATCCTGTACTATATGGCTAGTATCTGCTTATGAGTGAGTACATACCATGTGTATCTTTCTGGGCCTGGGTTACCTCACTCAGGATATGTTCTAGTTTTATCCATTTACCTGTGAAATTCATGATTTCCTTATTTTTATAGCTGAGTAGTATTTCATTGTGTAAATGTAGCACAGTTTCTTTATCAATTCCTTGGTTGGGAGACATCTAGGTTGTTTCTGGCTATTATGAGTAAAACTACTCTGAAAATAGTTGAGCAAATGTCCTTGCAGTATGGTGGGGCATCTTTTTGTTATATGCCCAGGAGTGGTATATAGCTCGTCTTGAGGAAGGACTACTCCCAGTTTTCAAAGAAACTGCCAGATTGTTTTCCAAAGTGGTTGTACAAGTTTGCACTCCCACCAGCAATGGAGAAGTGTTCCTCTTTCTCTGAATCCTCAACAGCATGTGCTGTCCTTTAAGTTTTTTATCTTAGCCATTCTGATGGGTGTGAGATGGAATGTCAGAGTCATTTTTATTTGCATTTCCCTGATGACTAAGAACACTGAGCATTTCTTTAAGTGCTTCTCCATCATTTGAGATTCTTCTGTATGCTGTGTTGACTTAAATTCTGTTCTTTTCCACACACATCCTCATAGATACTCATGAATATCTTAGTCTCCTTTTGACCCACTAAGCTCACACATGAAATTGGTCATTAAAATTGATAGTAATGACAAAGGGAAAAAACCCTCTAGGGTTTCTACCTGGACCTACGTGAGATTTTTTTTTTCCATGTTATAACATACAATATGAAGAAAGAGTTTTCATTATTTATGGAACAAATATTATGGTTGAGGCACTCTACTAGGCATTATACTAAATATGATTAACTGGGTGATGGTGGCACGCACCTTTAATGACAGCACCCGGGAGGCAGAGGGAGTCAGATCTCTGAGTTTGAGGCCATGATTCAAGGACAGCGAGGGCTACAAAGAGAAACCCTGTCTCAAACAAAACACCACCACCACCTACAACAAAAATAAGTTTACTGGTCCAAATATGATTAAGACAAAGTACCTGGGGGCTGAAGAGATGGCTCAGGGGTTAAGAGCACTGGCTGCTCTTCCAAAGGACCCTGGTTCAAATCCTAGCATGGCAGTTCACAGCTGTCTGTAATTGCCGGGTTGGTGGCACATGCCTTTAATCCCAGCTCTCTGGAGTCAGAGGAAGGCGGATCTCTATGAGTTCAAAGCCAGCCTGGTCTACAGAGTGAGTTCCAGGACAGCCAGGGCTACACAGAGAAACCCTGTCTTGAAAAACAAAACAAAACAAAATAAAAAAACACAAAGTACCCATCCTGAAGATAGAGACCATAAGATAGATATCCTAGGGACTGTAATGCAAGGTAGGACTTAAATGCTTCCAGGGAGATCCATATGTTGTTTAAAGAAAATCAGTAAATGGAAGTAAGCCTCGTAGATGAGGCGATTTTGGGCTTTAATAATGCAGAATCTAAGTTCTAGAGGCAAAATGAGGAAGAGCACGGAATAGGAGCATGAGTCACATTTGGGAACCTCCAAAATGCCTCTCTCAGCTGTGACATAAGAAGTGAAGTGTGTGTAGGGAAGGGAATGGATCAGAGCAAGAGTAGAAGGTCAGGTTCTCAGGCAGCTTTGTGTGCTCAAGTTCAGGGCCTGTTCCTTAGTTCATCAGGCTTTCCTGCGGGAACTTCAGTAGTAACAACGTCATGTGCCAAGAGGATATGGGAAAGGTTTAAGAGGAACCACATGGTGGATGAGGCATGCCCAGAGGAGATTTGAGCAGCTCAGCAATGAGGAAAGTGGCAGGTCAGTGGCAGGATGACAGTAGACATGGAAAGACGGCACAGTGTGGCTGCATTGGTGAAGGAAGTAACAGAAAGTGCAAGACAGAATAGAGGCAACAGCAGTGCTCCCATCAGCAACGCACACTTTATACTTACTGCAGCCTGTTCAAATTTTCCCATATACATATTCAAGGCATTCATCAGTAAGCCCCTGGAGGACAGGGCTTATCTAATCTTCATCCACACAAAAGGCACGGCAGGGGCTTGGTGAATGAGTGTTTCCAGAGTGATGACAAATTAGCAGAGGCAGTTCGGTGATGGGACCTGGGCCTTTGGAGGGCATGTTGGAATTTGGAGATGCGACCTAATTTTTTTTGGAGGACATTTCAAGGAATAAATTACGGAAAGAACTGGAGAATGGTATGGTTTGATGTGAAAGGGAAGGGATGCTGAGTGGTAGAAGTGAGTAGGTTGGAAACAGAGAGAATGCAGACACTGTATCCCTGCATTGGATTGTAGAGAAAAAAAAAAAAAGAAATCTTTCTCACATCTATCTGGCAACACTCTGATGGGGAGCAAGTCCTCAAGGAATGGGAAGGGCTGTGTGGACTGTGTTTGTTCTCAGAAGCCAAAGGGAAACCAGATATGATGTTGCAGGCCGGTGGCACTTGGGAGGCTGAGACAGGAAGATTAGGAGTTCATAGCTATCCTGGGTTTCATAGTGGATCTCTCTCAAAACAAACAAACAAAAACAAACAATCAAAAAAAAATGCATGCCTAGAAGAAGGGAAGTAACACAAGTTGTCGCCATAGAGCAAAGATGACTTGTCTCCTGACTCAGTCTGTTGGTTCTGTCTTGCCTCAGTTTCTCCTTGAGTGAAATAAGGTTAATAATCGTCTTAATAATGACTGCAATACAATTATGGACACAACTGTTAGAGTAGAGCTTGAATGTCATAAGAACTTCAAAGCATTAATTCTTGTTCTTATTCAAGTCTATGAGAACTGACCACCTTATTTATATCATTAGCCCCTTTAATCCTTAGCAATTGTGTAGATAGGTGTTATCTTCATCCCACTAGAGTAAATTGAGGCACAGAGAGATTCTGTATCTTACCAGAGGCCCATAGTTACTAGGAGATAAAGTTTATCCTAAGATATAGTCTCACCCTATCCATTTGACCACAGGCTTAGGCACTTCACTGTAAGTATCCAGGGTGAGAACCACTTGCTGAACAAGTTAGGTAAGACCAGTAGGTACTAAGGGGCATGGCAGGAGGCAAAACTAAAAGGCATATGCTGCTAGAAAAATTCGCCTGACAGCCTTGGGAAAGAGCAGGCAGGGAGAGCAGGGGAGTGGAGAATCCAGCCCAGTCAGGACGGGTTTGCAAACTAGATTGGAGGATCAGATCGACTGAACGAGTGTGGGTGCTGCAAACCAGCCGGAAGTGACTGTCTGTGAAGGAATGCAACTAGCCGCACATACAGGATAGAACTCAGGGTTTCGGATGGAGTCAAACCAAGCACTGTGCAGGCACAACAGGAAGTTGGAAAGGGGGCTTGCCTTTGTTCCTTTCTGGAAGAGTACGCTTAATGATGCTACTACCATTTTCCCCCAGAGAACAGCATCTGAGCCCTGGAGGGGTCATTTCCTTAGGTACAGTGGCAGCTTGGCTTTGAGGGGTCTCATAGTGGGCTTCAGTTTCCAGCCCGTCAGTGGTCAGTCTTCTTTATGGCAGAAGGTGCATGCACTCCCCCACTCCCGCCCCCATCCCCACCCCGTGGTATGTTTTCTGTGCACAATTTAAGGGGAGGTTAGGATGACACCTTACTGGATTCCTCATCTTGAAATTTCCTGGAGTTGATTTGCCATGGGGATAAAGTAAGTTGATGGTTTGGGGGTATCCATTCTAGAGTTTGTTCTTCAGTTTATTTTGTTTTTTGTTTTTTTTTAATACTAGGAGGGAAATGAGTAAAACTTTTGCTTTTATCCTGTAGTTCCCAAGCTCCAAGTCTGTAGTATATATTTCCAAGCACCTGCATTTCAAAAATATGCTTCTAAGGTTAAGATCTTGGCCAGATTTTTAGATCTCGGTGACTGATCCCTTGGACGGTTTTTAGGGTTATTGTACATGAACCATCACCTGTGCGTTTCCTGTCTAATGTCTCACTGTCCTGCCCATGGAAGGGTTAGGGACAGATGTCTCTTCAGCGTTTCTCTTCTAACCTGTCCCTTCTCCGCACTCCCCTTTTCTCTATAATTTAAAATATCTTCAGGTTCTTCATGTCATGTGTTTTCTTCACAGCACCGGGAGGTAGATTAGTTCCCCCTTTATAGAAAGTGACACTGAGGTTTTAGTGACCGTTAGTGATTTAGCCTAGATCACCAGGTAATAACATCAGTGAGAATGAGTCTGTAGTTCCATCCTCAGACATCTTGTGCTTTTGTGTCTTCGTACAGCACAGTTTCTGGTAAGATGCCAGCAGGAAGCAAGGAACTAGTGTTTGGGCTGGGAAGCATGGGCACTTTCCTGTTCTATTGAATTTTGTACCCAAATGAATAAAATCAGATTGCCATTAGTATCTTTCAGTGTAGAACTCCCCCTCCCCCGCCCCTGCTTTTCAGGCATAGACTTGAGTTTGATGTGTCTTGAGGCAACCATTACTTGTAATTATGGACACAAACTAAAATGTGAGGGGTGGGCCCAGCCATATTTCATGCTATTTTTGGGTGCCACAGATGTTTTGTTGGAAGTCAAGACACATTGATGTTACCCCAGTCTTGGTGAGGCAAATGAAGGTGAGGGAGCCAGTTGTGAGCTGGGGTCAATATGAGTATCTAGTAAGGAAAAAGGGGTCAGAATTAGTGGCTGCTTAGAAGTCAGCAGTGGAACTCTGATTATTAGGAATCCAGGGAGGGGAGCTGTGGAACCCTTGGGTGCTGCCGTGTCCCACACGTTTATGAAGTGACCTGCTCTGTCTCGACTCTGGAGAGAACCCTCAGGCTCTAGAGCAGGTCTCAGATCCAGAAATACAAGTGCGCTGTCTTGATAGACAGTAAACTCCAAGGGTCCTTCTGTGTCAGGACCCAAGGCCAGCAGATGTTTTCTTGATTCTTGACTGTCGAAGCAGTCTGCGGGAGCTCAGAAGTGGCTGTTCTTCCTGAATCAAGCCACTCCCTCCACAGCCCCAATGGGAAGAGCTGGGTGTTGGCCGGAGGCCACAACCCACAGACTGCTAGTCTCACTGCTATTAGATCCTGACCTTTCTCTTTCTGGACTTACAAAAGAGGAGTAGATGAAGGGGAAATTAAATATTAGGGAAAGGAGGGTTTGGCATCATAGAGAGGATTTTGAGATTTGGCATCTCCAAAGCTACAGCCCTAAAGAAGAGAATTAAACAAAGGACCTTAGATTTGTACTTGACAATGGTCTAGATGTGGAGGTTAGGATTTTGTGTAACTGGCCAATGTAGGAGGAAGCACTGATGGAAATGGAGTGCTTAAGAACTTGGAGGTCAAAAATGAAAAAAAAAAAAAAAACAGAAGAGGAAAGAAAAGACATGTATTTACAGTGATCAGAGGCAAAAAGACATCATGGTCCAGCACCCATTTAGGGCATGCATCTCTGCATACGGCCCCCAGATAGCTATACAATGTTTATTGTATCTTATTATTTATTTGCTTAAGGCAGATGGCAGAAAATTTGTTAATGGAGCATTATTTTTAGAAACACAAGGGAATCTCAGCACTTGAAAGAGTCTCATGGGAATTATCCTTTAACAGTAAAGAATTATTTCAAGGAGTAGATGCTCTTTCAGTGATTGGCTTTGAACTTCTGGATTTTAAAGAATTTCCTCACAGTAGGGGCCAACATTTTACCCTTTTACTGATTCTGGAATGTTTTCTCTTTTTGAGAAAAGGACCTACTCTCTCTGCCAGGCTGTCCTTAAATTTACCAATCCTCCTGCCTGCCTCTAGAGTGCTGACATTATAGAGTGTAGTGAAACACTTAAATTTTTTTTTCCCTGCTGAGTGTTTAGTTGCAAAATTCATGACTGAAGTTAGTAAGTATTTCCCAGTTACTTTTATTTCAAATATACTGAAAGTCAGGGATACTATTTTATATGTAGAATTTAAAGAAAAGCACAAAGTTATTTTTTCAAGGTTCTGTACTTTTTCAGGGCAAGGATTGTGCAAAAGCACTTTTGGAGGTGGTTAGCAAAAGAAAATCTTTCCAACAGAAGTGCTCAGCCACTAAGTCTGACTTTTGGAAAATGAACACTATTCTTTTTGGTAAATGGGACACCGTGAGCTCAGTCATGTACACCATGAAAATAACTGGTGTGCTTTAGTTTACCTTATGCCAGATTTCATGGTTGTTGAAAGATGACTGGCCTCAAACCAGCACATTTAAAGGTCAGCTGGCTGTTCTGACCTAAAACTCTGACAGCAGAGTTTTAACTCTTTTGTTCCCAAAGGCTTTAACCAAATGGTCATGTCGGGAAGAGACAGCCCTCACAGGATCTTAACTTTTAGAACATTTTGCTCTTGAAAAAAAAAATTTGTGACATTCTCTGGGCTCCCTGTGGCTACAAAGTTTCTGAAAAATGAGTTCTGTGCTGGCTTTTAGAAATGAATAGGAACAGGAGGGACCGAGTTTTTCCACAGTTACGGCATTTAGATGGGGCTCCAATGTGACTGCGGCCATCACATGGGTGTCAGATGGGCTGTAAGTCCTATCTCTTTGTTGGAAGAGTTTCAAATTGTTTAGGATCCAAATCAAACCAAACTAGCCCTGTTTCTTTCTTCTTTGTTTTTCCACCTTTGAACACACTTTTTAGTTCCTTAAGTACCTCTGTGGAGACACTCTCAAGTGTTCAATATCAAACTCAGTTGTTTGATATCAGCTCTGGGCGTGCTGGCTCACTGAGGGTGGGGTTTTGATGATATTTTTCTTAACCCCACTCTAGGGATACCTGGTGTCAGAAGTTCATGTTGTTTATCTCCAGAATAGCTCCCATCTCCTTCTGCCAGGTTTCCCAGAGTAAGGCCTAGGATTGGCCCTTCTCAAATAGGTTGGGTGCATTTTAATCACCTAATGAAACAGTTCCTCATGCTTTGGGTTAGTGTCCTGGTGAGCCCCTAGACATCCACTGGCTAGCACTGTGCTATGTGGACTGGCTTAGAAGTTCCAAACACAGTGTCTTTCTTGAGGAAAAAGATTTTGAGGCTGACATTGGGCAAACCCACAAATGTCACACAATAGTCAACAGGAAAAAGCAGGTGGAGCTACTCAGCTCACAGTGTGTATCTGTGAGTCCTTGTGGTTCTAAGTAAACACAAGCTCAAAACTTGCACATTTTAATTTAATAAGCCAACAGTGACGCTTTCTCCCCTTTCTTTGTTACTTCATAGTCTGTTCTTAGTTCATTTCTTTCTCCCCATAGTCCTCACAAGTTTTAGCTGTCAAACTGTGTGTTAATTGCTTCAAACAACAATCCTGTACCTTATTAACTTCATCTGAAAAATGGAGTTGACTTTACCCATGTGAGGATTATTGTGATGATAATATGCCTTGATGCTTGCACAAAACGGGTCTTCAATAAATATTAACTTTTGCTTAAAATCATTTTCTTACAAATTTTTATTCTTCCCATATTGCATACTATGCATTTGGTGTGGTGGTTTGAATACAAATGCTCCCCCACCCAGGGTTATAGGCAGTGGCCCTATTAGGAAGTGTGGCCTTGGGGTAGATGTGGTCTTGTTGGAAGAAGTGTGTCACTGTGGGTGGGCTTTGAGGTTTCAAATGCTGGAGCCAGGTCCAGTGTCGCTCTCTTTTCTTGCTGCCAGCTGATCCAGACCTAGAACTCTCAGCTCCTTCTCCAGTACCATGTCCACCTGCAGGCCACCATGCATCCCAACATGACGACAATGGACTAAACCTCTGAAACCTGTGAGCCAGCCCCAATGAAATGTTTTCCTTATTAAGAGTTGCTGTGGTCTTGGTATTCCTTCACAGCAATAGAAACCCCAAATAAGACATCCTGCAAGGTTGCTTCTTGGTGGAGTTGCAGAAACCTATGGGTCTGGTTTAAGATTGTTCCCCTTCTCATGTCTTAAAATTCAGGTTTTTGCTTTTGTTGTTGCTGTTTTTTTTCCCTCCATTGAAAACTAGCTGAGACTGGATGAAAGATGTTTGGGTTATGGAATGTCTGCTGAAGATAGTAGAGAGAGCATTGGTCAAGGGGTACCTGAGGGTAGACATGGAGGGTCAGGGATACACTTGTGTTAAGTGACTGTCAGCCCACTGAAGGGAGGATCTGGAGGAGTAGTATGAATGATACATCAGGGAATGCAGCTCAGCAGTCTCATATGAAGGAGCCATGCATGGGAGCCAATAGGAGATATGGAGAAAGGACAGCTGGCCTTCATCCTTGCTTACTGCTTCTATAAGGCCTTTCGGCCCTCTCTATATCTGCTGTGTCCAGTACGCTTATGGCCAGTCCTAAACATACGCTGCAAAATGTTCTGACCAACACTTACCTTTATGACACTGTCTTTTTCATATTTTTCTCCAGTTAACTCACTCACAATCCACAATTCTTTCTTAAGTTGATTCTTTCATCACTGGCTTTCATTCAAATTCTATTTTATTATTAATTGACACTCACAAACTAGTGTTCACATCTCATCTGAGTGAAATTAAAATGCTATTGCTACAAAATACTTACAAACAGGTGTGAGTCCATTTGTTTTGTCATTATTGCAAATATCAGCATAATCAAGGAAGTAAAGATTTCATTTGATTCTTAGTTCCATAATCTTTAGAGAGTCAGAGAGAGGAAATTTCATCCTAGTAGACTTGACAAAGGGAGGTAAAAGTGAGGAAGAGAGGCAAGACAGATTCTTCAAAGACTCTTCCCAGTGAGCTACATCTTCCAACCCAGATGCACCTCCTAGTAGCTACCACCCACCAGTAACACCATTGAATCAAGAATCTATCAGTGGATTAATACACAGATGAGGTTCAAACTCTCATGATCTAACCATTTCCCCACCGGTCCATCAGCTGACAACCAAGCATATAAACACATGAGCATTTAGGGAGAGTGGATTCATATACAAACCACAATAAACAGTAAGTGCCATGTGTTGTTAAAACAGGCTGGAACCATTAAAATTCTGTTGGTAGTCTTTAGCATAGTTTAACAAATGTTTTTGACTTTACTCAACAATAAGAAATATATTCTATATTATAGTTTATATATATACAAATTTGTGTATATACATTTTAACTATATACATATACATGTATAGTGTACACAAACTTTTGGGAAACAATGATTTATTGTACAAGATGTGCTTTAACATATTTTTATTCTGTTTTATTAAAAACATGTTGACAACTCACTAAACACAATCTGAAGTTTGAAAAGCTCTATCTCTAGAACTATTTGTGTCCCTTGAACTCTTGTGTACTGTCCACAATACACACACACCACACAAGATAATTTGTGGCCATTCTGATTATACTTTGGGGAATAATTTTTCCCATTTATTTATTTGTAAATGAAAGAGGTAAACCAGAGAAAACTCAGGCCAGAGCCATCACATCGTCTGAGGAGCACAATTCCTTCTTCCCTTAACATGCTCTCTTAATAAAGATTGATTTTCAATTATTTCAAATCAAACCAGTTTAGTGGTTGCTAACATTATAGATTAGAAGTAGAGAATAAGAGACTGTGAAGTACTCAGATCAAAATGAGATGTCTGTATTCTCCCTGCCCCCAAGGCTCAGGATCACTGCAGATGAGGAGCTGGAGAGATTTTAAGAGACAGAGGTAGTGGTTATTTACATCCAAGCAGTATTGGCAGTATATGACAGGCTGATGCACACATGAAATTATGGTGGGTAGGACTCCATGCACAAGACTTGTAGGAGACTGAGAATGTAAGTGAGAGTCAGGGTTGGGTGGGGGAGGAGGGCAGCATGTGAAAGGGAGATTAGAAGAAAAGGCCCGACTGGTAGGGGAAGGGAAAAAGGCAGAGGGCACAGGTGAAACCAGGCAAGAACTGTAGCCAAAAAGCAAAACTGAAGCTGGAAGAGGGTTGAAGGAACCAAAGAGGATAGTTCATAATTATGCTTATTCATAAAGGAGAGAGAGGGAGGGTAGAAATTAGAATGAGAATTTGTAAGAGTTTTAGCATTTCAAGGTGGACTCAGAGGCTAAAAATGATGTAATAATGGCTAAATGGAGAGGGGAAAAATCAATGTATTCGTATTGGTGTATATTGTGTATCATGACATTTCATATATTCACATGATAAACTTCTCATGACATTTTCATATGTTCATATAATCTCTGTTGATCATATTCATTCTCATTACCCTCTCTCATCTCTCTTCGTCCCCATCCTCTTCCCTAATATTCTTTTACTTTCAGGTCTCTCTTTTATGCCTCTAACATTGCACATGTGAGGGAAACCACACAATGCTTGGCTTTTCTAATTCTGGCCTATTTCCCTCAGCATGATAATCTCCCCTTCTTTCCAGTTGCCTGGTAGCTGCAGCTTTTGGCCCTTGGAGAACCAAGATAGAGCTTCACACTGCATGTTGCTTTTCTCTGCATTGCTGTTTCTTTGTCCTTGTCAGCTTCCCTGTCACCGATTTCTTCATTTGTGGTATACTGCTCTGTGTTTAGAATGAAGTTGATTCCTGCCACTACAAGGTTTTTTCACTGGCAGAGATATATAGAAACTTCTAATCTGACACCTTACCTAGGAGCCCTAGTCAGTCCTTATTTATGTATTCCATATTAGAGGATGTATCTGTTTGCTGAAGTTTGTTTATAACACTGACGGTAGCCCTGCCAGGCCCTTGCAGTCATTCATGGATAGGAGCCATGATAAATTTGGGTTGTAAAACATCCCAGCTGTGGCTAAACAAGGTGATGCACACACTCTGGGTTCTGTTCTCCTTGTATGTATGAGTAAGTGTCATTTTCATGGTATAGTTGGTGCCATGTCTTTGAACTTTTGTGGTTTTTGGTGGTGACTGGCTCCATCAAATGATTTTCATGCACAGTGCTGAAGCAGCACTAAGCACAAGAAGGCTATTGTGTCCCTTGAGGAGAATGTGTCCCTTCAGGAGAACGGGTGCTCTAGACACGTTTCTTTCAGCTCTGAGTTACAGAGCTGTTGATAGTGTGTTCAGCATGAACATATTATCTGTGTGTTTTAAATGAAGCATCTTTAAACAGATCTTTAAACATACAGAAAACATGGCTTATTTGTGGAATTATAGTTGAAAGTGTTGTGATCAGAGGCTCACATGAATCTAACTGTGTTTCTACTGGGAACAATAGAACAGTGTTGGCTAATTTAGAATTCTAAGCAACTTTTAGGATATATACACCACTGTGGACATGAACCAACTGTGCAAATGTTTTATTTAAGCTAAAATTATGGCCAGTGCATATGTGTGCAAGGACAATGTGTGGAGTTTTAGTCAATTCAAGCAATGCTGATCTCCTTTTATTTATTTATTTACTTACTTATTTATTTATTTTTCTCTTTATTTTTTTATTTCTGCAAGTTACATCTCAATCACAATCCCCTCCCTACTTCCCCCTCCAGTCCCATCCTTACACCCTCTTCCTCCTCAACACACCCATCCCCTTCCTTTATTTTTTTTTAAGTTTAAGGTATATCTTTTCCCCCCCAACAGCTCCCCCTTTCAGTCCAACAAATGGATCTTTCTCTTATAATAATAAATACAATACAAAACAACAGAGGCAATAAGGCCACAATTATGAGAGTTATATGGTGTTGCATACATCCCCAATGTCCAGTCCATATGTATTTGGCACCTGACTTTAATATTCTATTATCTAACCATCTCCATGAGTTTAAAGTTCTATATCTAACTCAGTTTTCATACTAACTTGCATCACAATTTTAAAAACATCTTCTTAGATCCAGAACACTCTGTTGGTTCCTAAACAACTCAAAATTTAATTATGAGACTCTAGCTATCTATTCTTCAACCACCTCAGAGACCTGAGAGGGATAAATATATCTGATTTTATAGGAAGTACAGGGCCTGCAGCTTCCAAAACTAAGAAATGACATAACAGTGGCTGCCTGGACAGTTCCCATTTTCTCTCCATACATTACAGCATCAATCTTTAGTCATTTGGCTCCGTTTCTCTGACATATATTGATTGTAGAGCAGGAATTATGATGGACTTGCCTACCCTGTCTTGGCAGAGCTAGGTTGTCAACTTACCTGCTTCCAAGTTTTGTCCTTTTTGGACAGCATTCTGTCTACAGTTGGAGCAAGGGGGTTTTCCTGCCAAGAGATAGGCTTGCCGCTAATTCAATCATCTCCCACTGGAGATTCTTCGATGCTCATCTTCTACTTGGAGTAGAATAGGGGGTGCTGTCAGGAGTTGACATGCCTCGATATAAAAAAAAATCTAAAGTTAAGAAAACATCTTTGAATGCCATATTCTGCAGATCTCTTAAGGTTTTTGAAGAGGCCCTATGTATCTCTTATATTAGGATAAGCAAATGTTGCTTGTCTCTTAGCAACTTGATTTCTGAATAGCTTAGAAAATAAGTATAGTAGACTGTCATAGTACCTAACAAAATGACAAGCTTGAATGACTATTAGTTTGCATTTCTTAATTATCCTAAACAGTTTATGACAATTAGTAGCAAAAGGCCAAAATTTCACATTTCATTTTTTTTCCTTTACCCCCTGACCCTTCCATTTCACTTCTCTGGAGTGGAGTGTCCCTATATAATAGTCCCTCATCCCAGTTCAGAGGTCATATGAGGGCCAAGAGCCTCCTCATACAATAGGGTCTACAAGGCAGTAACACCAGTGAAAAGTGTCTCATTGCCAGGGAGAGACAACTAAAAAACCAAACAAACAAATAAGCAGACAAACAGATAAAAAAGAATAAAAAAAAGGTCTATGTCCATGTTCCCTTTGGTGTGTTGGTTGTAGTATCGATATCTTCTACTATATAGCTAAAATCCTACTATAAGTGAATAGATGCCATGTGCATCCTCTGAGTCTGGGTTAGCTCACTCAGGATGAGCTTTTCTAGTTGCATCCATTTGGCTACAAATTGCATAATTTCATTGTTCCTGATAGCTGAATAATATTCCATTGTGTAGATGTACCACAGTTGTTTAACCAATTCTTTGGTTGAGGGACATCTGGGTTGTTTCCAGTTTCTAGCTATTACAAATAAGGCTGCTATGAACATAGATGAGGAAACTTCCTTATGACTCCCTGAGGAGTCATTTGGGTGTATACCCAGAAGTGGTATGGCTGGGTCCTGAGGCAAAGCTATTCCCAGTTTTCTAAGGCCATACTGACCTCCATAGTGGTTGCACAAGCCTGAGGTCCCACCAGCAATGGAGTAGGGTTCCCCTTTCTCCACATCCTTGCCAGCATGTGCTGTCATTTGAGCTTTTGATCTTAACCATTCTGACAGGTGTGAGATGGAATCTCAGAGTTGTCTTGAGTTGCATTTCTCTGATGATTAAGGATGTTGAGCATTTCTTCAAGTGTCTCTTGGCCATTAGGGACTCCTCCTTTGTGAATTCTCTATTTAGCTCCAGTCCCCATTTTTTGATTGGATTATTTGGTTTCTTGGCATTTAATTTCTTAAGTTCTTTGTAGATTTTGGATATTAGCCCTCTGTCAGATGTGGGGTTGGTGAAGATTTTCTCCCAGTCTGTAGGCTGCCATTTTGTTCGAATGACAGTGTCTTTTGCCTTACAAAAGCTTTTTGGTTTCATGAGGTCCCATTTATTGATTGTTGATCTCAGGTCCTGAGCTGTTGGTGTTCTGTTCAGGAAATTGTCACCTGTGCCAATGAGTTCGAGGGTTTTTCCCACTTTTTCTTCTAGTAGATTTAGTGTGACCAGCCATATGTTAAGGTCTTTGATCCACTTGTACTTAAGTTTTGTACAAGGTGATAATTATGGGTCTAATTTCTTTCTTTTACAAGTGGACATCCAGTTGGACCAGCACCATTTGTTGAAGATGCTGTCCTTCTTCCATTGTGCTGTTTTGGCTTCTTTGTCAAAAATTAGGTGGCCATAAGTGTTTTTGGTCTATTTCTGGGTCTTCAATTCGATTCCATTGATCTACTGGTCTGTTTCTATACCAATACCATGCTGTTTTTACTAGTATTGCTCTGTAGTACAGCTTGAAATCTGGGATGGTGATACCTCCAGATGTTTTTTTATTGTAAAGGATTGATTTAGCTATTCTGGGCTTTTTGTTGTTCCATATGAAATTGAGAATAGCTCTTTCCAAGTCTATAAAGAATTGTGTTGGTATTTTGATAGGAATTGCATTGAATCTATATATTGCTTTTGGTAGGATAGCCATTTTTATTATGTTGATCCTACCTATCCATGAGCATGGGAGATCTTTCCATCTTCTAAAGGGCTCTTCCATTTCTTTCTTCAAGGGCTTGAAGTTCTTGTTGTACAGGTCCTTTACTTGCTTGGTTAGAATTATCCCCAGGTATTTTATATTGTTTGTGGTTATTGTGAAGGTGGTTGTTTCCCTTATTTCTTTCTCAGCCCATTTGTTTTTTGTATAAAGAAGGACTTCTGATTTTTTTGAATTAATTTTGTATCTAGCCACCTTGCTGAAGGTGTTTATCAGCTGTAAGAGTTCTCTGGTGGAATTTTTGGGGTCACTTATGTATACTATCATATTGTGTGCAAATAGGGATAATTTGACTTCTTCATTTCCAATATTTATCCCCTTGATCTCCTTTAGTTGTCTTATTGCTCTACCAAGAACTTCAAGTACTATATTGAAGAGATATGGTGAAAGTGGATATCCATGTCTTGTCCCTGAGTTTAGATGAAATGCTTCAAGTTTCTCTCCATTTATTTTGATGTTGGCCACTGGCTTGCTGTATATTTCCTTTATTTTTTTCTATGTACAGTCCTTGAATGCCCATTCTCTCCAGAACTTTTAGCATGAAGGGGTGTTGGATTTTGTCAAATGCTTTTTCTGCATCTCGCGAGATTATCATGTGTTTTTTTTTCCTTCATCTTGTTTATATGGTGAATGACGTTGATGGACTTTCATATGTTGAACCATCCCTGCATTCCTGGGATGAAGCCTACTTGGTCATGGTGTATGATACTTTTGATGTGTTCTTGAATTCGGTTTGCTAGTATTTTATTAAGCATTTTAGCATCTATGTTCATGAGGGAGATTGGTCTGAAGTTCTCTTTCTTTGTTGGGTCTTTGTGTGGTTTAGGAATCAGGGTGACTGTGGCCTCATAGAATGAGTTTGGCAATGTTCTTTCAGATTCTATTTGGTGAAAGAGTTTGAAAAGTATTGGTGTTAGCTCTTCTTTGAAGGTCCTGTAGAATTCCATGCTAAGGCCATCTGGCCCTGGGCTTTTTTTGGTTGGGAGATTTTTAAAGACTGTTTCTATTTCCTTAGGGGTTATAGGGCTGTTTAATCTGTTAATCTGATCTTGATTTAGCTTCGGTAGGTGGAATCTATCAAGAAAATTGTCCATTTCGCTTAAGTTCTCACATTTGGTGGAGTATAGATTTTTAAAGTAGGATCCAAATATTCTCTGGATTTCCTCAATGTCTGCTGTTATTTATCCCTTTTCATTTCTGATTTTGTTGATTTGGGTTTTTTCCTTCTGCCTTTTAGTTAATTTGGCTAAGGGGCTGTCTGTTTTGTTGATTTTTTTGAAGAACCATCTCTTGGTATCATTGATTCTTTGTATAGTTCTTTTTGTTTCTAAGTTGTTGATTTCAGCCCTAAGCTTGAAGATCTCCTGCCTTCTGCTCCTCTTTGGAGTGCTTGCTTTTTTTCTTTTCCAATTCACCCAGTTTATCTGTTAATTAGCTAATATGAGCTGTCACAATCTTGTTTTTGAAGGCACTTAGTGCTATGAATTTTCCCCGTAGCACAGCTTTCACTGTGCCCCATAGGTTTGGGTATGTTGTGCCTTCATTTTCATCGGATTTTAAGAAGTCTTTGATTTCCTTCTTTATTTCTTCCCCGACCCAGTAGTCATCTAGTAAAGAGTTGTTCAATTTCCATGTGAGTGTAGACTTTCTGTTAATTCTTTTGCTATTGATGTCCAGCTTTATTCTATTGTGGTCTGATAAGATACAAGGGGTTATTTCAATTTTCTTGTATCTGTTGAGGTTATATTTGTGTCCATCTATATGGTTGATTTTGGAGAAGGTTCCATGAGGTGCTGAGAAGAATATGTGTTCTTTTGTGTTCGGGTGAAAAGTTCTGTAGATATCTGTCAGGTCCTTTTGGTTCATGATCTCTGTTAGACTCATTATTTCTCTCTTTGGCTTCTGTCTTGATGATCTGTCCATTGTTGTGAGTGAGGTGTTGAAGTCTCCCACTACTAAAGTGTTGGGATCTATGTGTGATTTAAGTTTTAGAAGCGTTTCTTTTACAAATGTAATTGCCATTGTATTTGGGGCATAGGTGTTCAATATTGAGTTGTCCGCTTGATGAATATTTCCCTTAACAAGTATGTAATGCCCTTCTCTGTCTTTTTTTATTAACTTCAATTGGAAGTCTATTTTTTTGATATTAAGATGGCTACTCCAGCTTGCTTCCTGTGCCCATATGCTTGGAAAACCTTTTCCCAGCCCTTTACTCTGAGATAGTGTCTACCTTCAATAGTGAGATGTATTTCTTGTATGCAGCAAAAGGAAGGGTCTTGTTTATGGATCCAGTCTATAAGTCTGTGTCTTTTTATTGGCGAGTTGAATCCTTTGATTTTGATGGATATTAGTGACCAGGGGTTTTCATTTCCCATTATTTTTGTATAGGTGGTTTTCTTGTGCTTCTTTGGTTTAGTTGCTGTGGAGTTTTCTATTTCCTCCTTTTTCTTGGGGGTAGTTATCTTCTCTGGGTTGGAATTTTCTTTTTAGGATCTTCTGTAGGGCTGTGGGTAGATATTGTTTAAATTTGATTTTGTCGTGGAATATCTTGTTTTCTTCATCTATGTTGACAGAGAGTTTTGCTGGGTATAGTAGTCTGGCTGGGCACGTTTGTTCTGTCAGGGCTTCTAGGACATCTATCCAGGCCCTTCTAACTTTTAAAGTTTCTGAGGAGAAGTCCGGTGTAATTCTGATGGGTCTGCCATTGTATGTGACTTGGCCTTTTTTTCTTTCAGCTTTTAATATCCTTTCTTTGTTCTCTACATTTGGAGTTTCAATTATTATGTGGCAAGAGGAGTTTCTTTTCTGATCTAATCCGTTTGGTGTTCTGTAAGCCTCTTGGATTTTTATTGGCATCTCTTTCTTTAGATTTGGGAAGTTTTCTTCTATGATTTTGTTGAAGATATTTCCTGGACCTTGGAGTCAGGAGTCTTTTCTTTCCTTTATGCCTATAATTCTTAGGTTCTCTCTTTTCATTGAGTCCTTGATTTCTTGGATGTTGTAGGTGAGAGATTTTTTAGCTTTCTTATTTTCTTTGGATGTTGCATTGATTTCTTCCATCGAATCTTCCATGCCTGAGATCCTGTCTTCCATCTCTTGAATCCTATTTTTGGTACTCGTATCCATAGTTCCTGTTCTCTTCCTTTGATTCTCCATTTCCACTTTTAACTCTGACTGTGTTTTCTTTATTGTTTCCATTTCCATTTTCATGCCTTGAATTGTTTTATTCGTTTTGTACATTTCCTGCTCCAATTTGCTTGTCTTTTCCTGGAAGTCTAACATTGCCCTGTCTTTTTTGTATTCAAGTTGAACCACCTTGTTTTAAAGTTCTCTAATGGTATTATCCATAGCTTTCATTTGTGAAATTGTGGCTTCTTTGAATTCCTTCATAGATTAAGTTCTTCTTGAAGCGACTCTAACACTTCCCACAATGTAGAATTGTTATCGTTTTCATGTGTTTCAACTGTGCTGATGTGATCCGGGTTGCCTGAAATAGCATCGCTTTCTTTTGTTGGAGTCACTCTGCCTTGATTATTGTTTTTTTCTGGGGTCTTTGGCCATTTGGATGTTCTTAGCTGTCTGTTCCTGTTGTCTTCTGGGCTTGGATCCAAAGGGGGCGCTTTGGTGTAGCAGTCGGACTGCCTGACTCCACTCCTGTAAGGTGTGTTTTTCCGCCCCACCTTTCAGGTGGAGACTTCACTTATCCAGGGGGTGGAGTTGTATACACTTAAGCTCTGGTTCCCTCCGGAAGTACCCTTAGTAGCAAAAAAGTCCAATAATAATAGTAAAACTTCACAGTTTGCCCAGGGTTGGATCCTGTGGTGGATAAATCCGCCTTCACCCCCTGTAGCCTTGCCTTTCCCACAGTCCCGCTTAGGGAGCTGGCTCTGGGAACTGGCAAATGGCGTCATGGTCGACCAAGTTCTCATACACCGCAGTGGATTGCAATCTGCAACTGGATGGGTACTCTGTAGCCAAGCCGGCACACTTCCACGGGTCCGCAACCCTTTGCCAGATAGCCGGATCATCTGTGTGGGACCTGCAGGGGCCCAGCAGGCTGGAGAGTATCCCTGTGTGGGGTCTGAATCTGCCTGCTGGGCATTAGATTGGAACTTAACCGGCGTGTCTCTCCTGGTTGGAGGGGGGATCCTGATTCCCGGATTCAATGGCTTCCATGTGTGTCTGAGAGTGGGAGGGAGCATCCTGTCCAGGGACTTTTAATGGTCCCTGGGTAGTTGGGTGAGACCCAGGGGGGGTCGAGTCTCTCAGATTTTTTTGTACAGCGTCTTATAACATTCACGGTTTTGTGTCTGTTTTCCCCAAGATTAAAATGCATCTGTGCAGGCTGCCACCATCTTGGATCCCCCTCCTCCTTTTATTTATTTAAAGACGCTGTTCTCCTCTGTTTAAAACAAATTTCTTTTCGTTTAGAATTCTTTCAGTACATTTTAGCAGACATTTTCTTATATATGTGTTTAATAAATTTGAGTTCTATGGTGTATGCTCTTAAAGCACTCCTGATCTATGATGTAAGGTGGGTGATGTATTCATATTCGGTAAAGTACATTGAAAGTTATTTATATTCTGCAGCAGATATCACACAGACAGAGCTGGCGAAGGTTCTGGTTACGCATGGACATCCAATAATCCAGTGTGGATAAAGGAAATAACCATAGGACAGGGAGCTACCAGTCAAGGCTGGGTTACTCAGGAGCTCCAAGACTTCCAGAAGGAAGGGTTTTCAGAGGTCCAGCAAAGAGGAGGAACTAGGTCTGTTGCGATATAGCCCTGGAATTGGAAAGCAAATGTAATAGCTCCAACAGAATGCCTTGCCTTCGTGCTTGAACTTCCTATTAGAGCCCCAGCTAACACATGAGATCATGTTCCAGAATTTCATCGAATTGAATATGGAGAAGTCACCCTGAGTTGTTCCATGATGGATCCCAACAGTCTGTTTTTCCATTTATGGGTATTTTAGCATGAATAGGTTCATAAATTTTATGTGATTCTCAAAGGAACTCATAACTCCAAAAAGCAAAATAATACCTGTGCATGTTCAGAAGGTGACTTTGTGTTACATATAGGAGAATGGATTCAGATTAATGATGTATTTGACATTGTATTTTGTACCTAATCTAGCAGGGGACTTAAAAACATGTAGCTTAAGGGGGGTTGAAAGAAAAGTTTTTTAAAACTAGATACAAAATGTGTCCTCCAATGATATGTTCCAAGGAGGTGATTGCAAACTAATTAGAAATAGGAAGTAATTGAATATTTTGTAGAAAGATACAGAACTTTCATTTTAATATAAAAATTAGAAATTAATGTAAACTTTAAAAAATGTAGTTTTCAAATTTTCTTTTTGTTAATGAGACCATGAATGTTCTTTTTCTTTCCTCATACTTTTTCTTCTTTTAATTTTAAATTATCTAATGATCACATATATTTTTAAAATAACTTTTTACTTTTTGAGATAATAATACAATCACATAATTTTTCTCTTTCATTTTATCACTCCAAAACCTGCCATGTTACCTCTTCATTTTAAATTCATGGTCTTCATGGCCTCTTTTTCTTTAGTCGTTGTTGTTGTTGGTATGTGTGTGTGTTTGTGTGTGTGTGTGTGTGTATTTCTATACATAAATCTAACTTGCTCGGTCTGTTTACTGTTACTGTGTTTCTAGTATGTGTATGTTTTCAGGGCTGGTCATCCATTTGGTATTGGATACCCAATTGGTGTAATCTTCCCTGTGGAAGACTATTTCTCTGGCTCTCAACATTCCTTGGTTGCCGGTATTCTTTGTCTAAGGTTCAGGCCTCCTGAGCTTTCCCCCTTCCACACTAGCATGTCTGTTAGCACAACTGCCACTTTACTAAAGCAACATAGTCTGTGACTACATTCTTACTACTTGTTCTTATGCCCACAGCTAAGTGTACTCCTCACTCTTCATCAGGGAAACTTCTCTTTGCAGCAGAGACTATTATATAAATCACAACCAATCAAAATGCAGAGCTGTGGAGCCTAGTCCCAACTGATACACCTACAACACAACCCTTGCACCTAAGGCTCAGGGATCTTTGCAGAAGAGGTGGTGAAAAGTTGGTGAGAACCAGAGGATTGGGGAGTTTGCTCTGGGATTGTGTCTCCTAAAAGTATCAACAGCTACATCCATGAAGCCTTATCAACAGTGTTGCATAAACATGGTTGGAACAAGCATGACAACATATGATTTTATAATCAGAAAAATGGTGAGCCATATTTTATCTCACTGGAATTATGATTTACCTAGAGGAAAATTTGTTCTTATTTTTTCTAATCTTTTTATTAATTTTTCCATATGATATATTTTCATTATATTCTTTCACATCTCCCAACTTCTCCCAATCCCTTGCCAAGCTGTATCTACTCACTTCATACTCTCTCTTTCTAAAACAAAACAACAATAAAAATTATAGCCAAAACTATATAACACCCATATGGCAAAAAACATCAACCCCCCCAAAAAACAAATATCCTAGTCATGTGGCCTACCCTAGAGTGTAGTTGATATGCCTAGTGTTAATCCATTGAAGAAAAATGATTTTCCTTTGCCCTGTAATTATCATTTCAAATATCTTTTTGGTTAGGAATGGGATTTTGTCCCTGATTACCCTTCTCTACGTTGAGATTTTGTTTGCCTTGAGCTTTTACATGCATTATGTATGTTGTCACAGTCTCCATGAATTCATATGTGTAGCTGCCCTGTTGTGTTTGGAAAAGGCTGTTGTTCCCTTGAAGTTATCCACCACCTTTGGCTTTTAAAATCTTTCTGTCTACTCTTCCACATCAGTCTCTGAACCTTGATGGGAGGAGTTTGATGATAACATCTAATTAGAGCTGAGAGCTCCAAAGTTTCTCATCTCTGTACATTGTCCAGTTGTGGGTCTCTATTTTAATTCCCATCTACTGAAGGCAGAAGCTTCCCTAGTGATGGCTGAGTAATGCACTGATCTATGGATATGGCAATATGTTATTAGAAGTTATCTTATTGTTATGTTCCTTTAGTAGAACAATAGTAGTATGTTCCTCCGAGTGCCAATGACCTATCTAGTTTCAGGTTATTGGTCACTTTAGCAGATATAGGTTCTATCTCATGGAATGGCTCTAAAATACAATAAAAATGTAGTTGGTTACTCCCATACTATTTGTGCAACTATTGCACCAGTATATCCTGTAGGTGGGTCACTGGTATAATCAGTAGGGTGTGTTACTGGGTAATATTAATGGTTAATTTTTTTCTGCAATAGCATCCAACGTACCTTTCAGTACCATGGATGCTAGAAGTTGGGCCCCAGCTCCATTCTCTGTGGTCTGAAACATAAGTGGTGTCTTCAGCAGGAGTACGTAATGGTCAGTCTGTGAAGGATAACCAGTAGCCTTGACATAGCCTGTGGTGTTTTGAGGGGGCAATGTCTATGGGAACCTTTGGCCAGCAACTTGACTTGATGTAACCCATTCCTAGCACTGGAGGTTTTACTTGGTGACACAATATGTCTCATTGGGGCCCTGTTTCCCCTATTATATGGTAATCCCCATTAATTAGTGTCTACATTTCCAAATATCCTGTTATTTATATAAGATGAAATGCGCTATTTTTCACTCATTATAAAGCTCCTTTTCTCTCAATAGTATCATTTCAACTTAAACCTTTGTGCTCAGATTTTTATCCTTTCTTTTTCTGAAACTTAATTTCTGTCTGCGTTTTAATTGTGGCTTGATATCTTCCATACTCTGGATGTGGTTTGGATGGTTTGGTTTTGTAGATGTCCACACTAGTCCTTGCTTCATTATACTGGCTCTTTATTTTGTATAGGAAATACTCCTAGAAAAACCTCTTCCAATCCCCAGAGCCTTGATGATACACATAAATTATTTTACATTTTTTAAATTCCCTTTGGGATTTCATTAATATTTCCCCATTATATTTACCTACATTAGGAACATGTGTATATTTCTATATTCATGTATAAATATACACATGTGGATGATATAATGTGCGTGAGTTAATATTTTTATGTGCACACCTATCAGTGCATGTAAATGCATGTTCTGATTCTTTCAGGTTGGGCACACCACATCCTACATACTCTGCAGGAGCAGACACTCAGTCATTCTCAGTGCCTTTACTTGTCTCTTTATTCCATGTTCAGAGAATGCTGTCAAGGCCCCAGGCTGCATCGCAGAAGACTAACCTACAAGATAGCAACTATACTTTGAAATCTTGATGAAGGCAATGAAAATAGAGTAGGGACTGTGAGCTTTGCAGCTGGGCCAGAGATAGGCAGGGTGACATGTAGCTACTCCAAAAGCCTGCCACTTAACAAACAGAGGCATATAATAGATGGTGATGGATGTCCATTCATATGCTATAAGTATAATTGCAGACTGTATTAAAATGCCACCTTGGAGAAAGTGCTGAGGGCCAAATCAGGAGACTCTCTGGATCAAAAAAAAAATCAATAGCAGGATTTACAGGATGCATATTTTTGAGTGTCCACTGGGATTCAAAAGTAGGTATGTGTAATTGAAGTACCATGCTTACTTTATTTCCATAAATCTAAGGTCTGGCTTTGAAGTTGGCTCCAGGACATTTCCATTAGCACTGAGCCTTGAAAGTCTGCCTGCTGAATCCATGGTATGATGAAAAGTACAGGACAAATATGACACTGGCTTACAATGGGCAGACACCTGTAACAGGGTCACAGGGCTGAACTTAGTGGCTCATGGTGAAGAAAAATTTACACCGAGGGGCTTTCTGTGGCTGAGAGTTGTTCACTGACCACCTAGAACATGAAAATAAGCAGAAAGAACTAGAACTAGCTAGACAAAAGCATCTCCCTTTGTTATTGTCTTAAAATTCAAAGTGATGTGAAATATGTGTTTGATAAAGCTTTGCTGGTAGAAGCAAGCAGGCAAAGGTGGCTGTGGGAGGCTCCACGATGTCAATACTCTAAGAATGGTTGTGGCCATGACTGGGCTCTAAAATACTGTAAAACCATTGGTCTTCTTTCTCCCATTGAGTTGTTCTTTGCTGCTCCACTCTCTCTTTTCCACATCATCTTACAGTTTGCCCTCTCTTTTCTCCTTCCACCTATCATTAGTCTCTTTGCTGAGAAATACTTTCAGGAAGGATCACTCAAACATACTTTCATGCAATATAAAATTTATATTATTCCATTTATAGCTGAATTTGGCATTGTATGTGTTCAACAGGCAGGTGTGTGGAGCAGTGTTTGGGCAGGGCAGGATTGGGGGAGGTCTTGCATATGTAGCCTGTTCTTCAAATAGTAACCGGCATAAAGAAAAAAAGTAAATAGAAACTCTTCTGCTACAGGAAATCTGGCTTCTTGTTTAAAAACATTACTCCTTCTTCTTTTCAAGATGACAAATTTTCAAGTAACACTCACTTCATCAACTTTAATTTCAAACAGGACGATGCCAAGTTGCTGGAAAAGACAGTGAGAATGATTATGTATTAGGCTTGGACCTTATTGATTAAGAGGTCAGGAGATTCAGATTCATTTAGGTGATTTCCCTTTGGCTTCCTAACTTCTATATGAAGGAAAATATATTTTTATAGCCTGATCTCTATAGAAAGAAAGAACAAGGTCTTAGCCAGGGATGAAGCAAGGTCTCTAAGGCAAATACTGCAGAACTTCCCTTAAAAAGTTACTTTTTTTCCTTTATTTTTTATTTCTTCAAGTTACATCTCAATCGCAGTCCCCACCCTATTCCCCCCTCCAGTCCCACCCTCCCACCCTCAACCCCCATCCTCTTCCCTTTTTCTTTTAAGTTTAAGGTATATCTTATTTCTCCCTACAGTTTCCCCTTTCAGTCCAACAAATGGCTCTTTCTCTATAATAATAAATACAATACAAAACAACAGAGGTAATTAGGCCACAGTTATGAGGATTATATGGCTTAGCATACATTCCCAATGTCCAGTCCATATGTATTTGGCACCTGACTTTAACATTCTACTATCTAACCATCACCATGAGTTTAAAGTTCTATATTTATTTTTTATATATATTTATATTTTTTTTCTATTTTTTAGTCTTTTTTATTTATTTGTCTGCTTATTTGTTTGTTTGTTTTTTAGTTCTCTCTCCCGGGCAATGAGACACTTTTCACTGATGGTATTGCCTCGTAGACCCCCAATGAATGAGGAGGCTCTTGGCCCTCATATGACCTCTCAAATGAGATGAGGGACTGTGATATAAGGACACCCCACCCCAGAGAAATGGGATGGAAGGGATAGGAGGTAAAGAAAAAAAAAGTTACTTTTTAAAAAACACATACCAAAAAGACCAAAACAAACCAAATCAAAACAGATACCAACCAACCAAAGAAACCACAACCCTCAAGCTTCTGAAAGAATTAGAGTAATAGAATGTGATTATAACAAATCAATACTCCTTTCCTTTTAAAATTCACTTTTAGAAATCTTTGCCTAGTTATCTCAGATTTGTTTCTCTTTCTGAACTGCGATTATCTCTACACCATGTTGATGTTCCCTTCCATTGTTCATTGTGTGACTTGTTACTCTGACTTTTTTTTTTTTTAAAGGAAGAAAGGTTTATTTTGGCTCACAGTTTCAGAGGTTTTAGTTTATGAGTTGCTTGGCCACCTTAGCTTTGGGCCTGTGGACAGGAGTGTGTGGTGGAGAAAAAAAATGTCACTGTGAGGAGTTCAAGACTCAACGAGAAGCAGAGACAAAAGGACTGGGGTATGAAGATCCCCTTCAAGGACCTGCAATGCCCTTCCTTCCTTCCCCTAGGCCCACCTCCTAAAGATTGCATCTCATGTCTGAGGCCCCACAGGCTCTCCAGGCCTTTGGGTGGGGGGGAGTTAAAATCAAGACTGTAGCAGACATTCATGCAAAGTACACTTGGAGCTGGCAAAGAAATTCTGCTCAGCTTTTGCTGCTCTTATGTGAGTGTGCATTAGCTTTTTTTTATTTCTGGTTTTTCTTTTCTTTTTTTATTTTTTATTTAAATTAAACTGAATATTAAGCTTTCTTAGGTCAAAACCCACATCTTTAGAATTTCTTCTCTAGTTTCACTAGAATCACTGTATTTATAGATGATACTTAACGAATGCTGCTTGGCTCATTTAATACTTCTAGATGAAAAACATGTTGTCTGTATTCCCAATACTTACCTATATACTGATGCATACATACATACATACACACACACACACACACACACACACACACACACACAATATGGGTATAGATAATACCATATGATATATATATATATATCATGTGGTTATATCTGTACATAGATACAAGACATAAGATATAGCATATATGTATATATATTATCTATCATCTATGATAATTGTAGCTCTCATCGTTTTTCAAAAAGGCTTTCTTTTTGCAACATGTGGAGACCATTATAGAGACCCAGAACTGGTCAAAATACAGAGAATAAGAATAAGTGAATGTAGGGTGTCCAATTCCAAACAATATATCTGTGATACAACCTCCATAGTAAAGGCTCAGGGAAAATTGCAGAAGAGGGAGAAGAAAGCTTGTAAGAGCCAGTGGCCCAGGATGCCTGTTGCCTGATAGTGCCTTGTAGACATGACATGGAAAAGGCACCCATGAACTCTTCAATGGTATGATTGCATGAACGAGACCAGCATAATGACAAGACCAGTTGACATGCTAATGTGAGTGTGGGAAATCACATACGGTCTCATCCCTAGATGAAGAGCTGTAAGGGAATCAGTGTTGCAGAAAGAGGGAGAATTTTCTTCAGGAAGGAGCTCCCACACAGGATTTCTAATCCTAAGTGGCCGGCTGTGGACACGTGTGTGTGTGTTCAATCTTAAATGAACTCAGTAGGGCATGTGTCTTTGCGTGTGTATGTATGTGTGTGTGTACATGTAACAATAATTACTGAAAAAAGAGATCATTAATTTGGAAGAGGAGACAGGAGGAATTTGAGACAGGTAGACATTGTTCAGGATAATATTCTCAAAAACTTTAAAAACTATTAATGGAAAAATGTTCATCTCTGTTTCTATGATTAATATTTATATAGTATATTCTGGGAAAGCTGTAGAAGCCCAGGTAAGACAAGAAGCAGGAGGAAAATTTGTAGATATGAGAGAAGGCATTTAGCTATATCTTGACATGAGTAATAACATTGATAACAGTAATGATACCATATTCTTACATTTCTATGGATTTCTGATTCTTTGTCATATAACAAAGGACAGGTGGATAAATGGAGAGATAGAAATAATACATAGAATAGCAAAGAAATGCTAATATAAAAGCAATAGTTTTTAAAAAAGGACAATAAAAACAGTAAAGATTAAAGAAATGGAAAGAGAACTTACAACTAGGAATGGTTACTGGATAAATAGCTCACTGGGCAGAGAATCAAATAAATGTTTACAGTGTTGGCATACTTGTAGCTGTCTATAATGGCATATTTTGACTTGTTTTCTACCATGTCAGCTTGGGAAAGGGTGTACTGGATTCTCTCATACTCTTCCCTTGTCATTTTCATTCACTAGAGTTGTAGATAGTAATCTGGATGTCTTTGTTCCATATGCTGGTATCTACATGAACAAAAGGCAAGGAAGCATAAGACCCACCCTCAATATTTCAGAAAACCATAAGATGCTTGCTGAGTAGATTGCTATTATTGTGCTTTTTTCTAAGGCTCTAATCTGACGTTCCAGGTCTAAAATGATTGTCAATGTATTTAGTAACTTATAAGCAAGTTCCATTTGCACATGTGAACTCATAGTAGCTGGGACTGCATGCACACGACCGATACAAGATCAAGCCAACCGAAATGCCAGCATAGACAAGGAAGAGGCTGAAGTCCCACCTCTATCTGAGGATCTACTGATACCTGGTGACTGCTGGGGGAGGGAGAGTCAGTTTTCATCAAGGAGCAGACCCCGATAGGATGCCAATGCCCCAGTAGATGGTCCATAGTCACGCTCATGTAGGCTGCACTCAGTGAGTATACATGAAGAGTACAGGAAGTGAGAGGGTGAAAATGGTAGGGAAGATACGAGAGCAACTATAGTGGTTGATTTGATCAAAACTCATTATATACATGTGTGAATATTGAATACAATACTGTTAAAAGTTCTAAAGAGAATGTTCCATGTTACAGAATTCATATTTGTTAAAGAACTGGGAAATGTATATGAAAATGTTCTGCTTATCCCACGTCACATCACAGGCCATCAAAAGTCTTAAGATGTTTAAATCACTGCTTTGGGGTAATGGAGTGCTGATTTGAAATGACACTTGAACTGTGATCTCCTCTAACATCTGGCTGTGTTGGTGAACAACTGCAGGAATTATGGGTAGATGAAGGGACAGTCTACTGGTGCTGGTACCCACCAGTCTCTTCATCACTAATTTCTGGCAGAGGTGGGCAATGGCTGATAGTTCCCTGCTTCTCTAGTGCTGCTGCTCTGGGGCAGGCCCCTGGGGTACTTAATTCTTAGCTCTATTGTGACAGGTATTGCAGCTCTCACTCAGTTCTAGGAAGCTGGGACTCTCAGACTTTGACAGCAGATCCTAATACTGCTTCGGGGTCTTGGGTATCTTCTCTGTTTCTTGTTATTTATTTGTGCCCTGGACATTCTCTGGAACTCGTCAGCTGTCTCCATTCACTGAAGTCCCTGTCACCTCTGTCACCCTCCTGGTGGTGGCTGCTATTGATTTTGAAGTTGCTTCCCTTGCTACCACTGGTGTTTCCGCCTCTATACCTGTTGTTGCCGTAGTTGTCACTGCTGGCAGCATTGCTGTCACTACCACCATTGTCCCCACAGCTATTGTTGCATGCTTCTTCATGTCACTTTGAACTCTACTGACAATGATCAAAGGAGGCAATAAAAGACGACCCAAGAGAAGTCATCTTTTTATTAGTGCCAGCGGTTATAGTATCAGGGGGTGGACTGCATTTAGCTCAGGGTGTCTCCCAGCATGCTGACAGTGAACTTGCATTTATAGGTAGCAAAGGGGTGTTTACATTACTTGCAGAAGACCTTCATTCAAGTGAAGGACTGTGCTCATACCAGTCATGGGCTTGTTCCGTTTGCACCAGTCACAGATGGACTGAGACTTGTGAAGGTCACAAGTCCAGGACAATCTGTTTGAGAAAGTTGTGATTTGGACAGTGCACAACTTAGGAACCAGCGCTGTAATTCAGCAGTAAGCAGCTGTGGTTGTCATGTGGCTTCCACAAGGCATCTGTGGAGGAGTGTTTAAAGTGACGGGTGCTGGCTTGGTAGCTCACTTGGCAATTCAGTGAAAGTCTTCACTCAATGAAGCTACAAATTAGGATGTCAAATTGCCCCTGGTCCAGAGTTGTAGCTTATTTAAGGAAAAACATCACAAAGATATTTAAAAATAGACATTGTTAGCAGTGATTTTTTTTTTTTAACATTGTTTAATTCCTGCCTGACAACTCAGGGAGATGGGTCTCCTTTATCTCAGAAGGTAGAACCTTTCTTCAGGGTCTGTTTTATTTAGGAATGATACTGACCTCAGTTGAAGGATAGATGATCCACCTATTCAAACATGTCAGCATTAGTAAAAATTTGAAAGCAGGTCACAAAAGGACTGAGCAATAAGGTGTGACGTAAAACTCATGAAACCCTCAGAAGGCATTGGCTGACCTCAAGCGAGAAGAAAGAGATTCTTCCTACTTAAATAATGTTCCTATTGAAAACAATATTGTAGAAGCAGAGTTTTAATTTAGCAGTCTTTTGCTGTTGAAAGCTTGATCACTTTTTTAAAAATCAAGATACAGAGAGAGATTAATCCCTGATCTGCAAAAATTGTGTTGTTAACCCTGCATGTTTTTCAAGTGGTGCAGGGAACTCTTTCCTGGGTGAGAATGGAGACAGTATTCCAGTCATGGCAGAAATAGTGACTTCAGTGACAGGGAAAATCACCTCATGTCTCCCAGCCTCAGTCACCATAACTGTAAGAAGGGGACGTGGTATCGGTCATGTTTCAGAATGGTGATAATTTCCATTTCTAAGCACCCAATCCATGTCAGCTACTTGCAGTGCCTGTGGCATACATTATCATGAGTTTCTCATCTGTTCTGCATGCCAGGAATAATGGCACCATTCATGTTTTATAGCTGTGGAAGCTGTGGCTCCGATTACTTCAGTCGTCTTCCCCCATTCACCGAGCTAAAAAGTGGTTATGGCAGATTAAAAAAAAAAAACACTAATTTATCTTTGTCTGATGGGGTGTGGTGGGAAAATGCACTGTTATAACTATGCATGTGGAGGTCAGAGGGTAATGTGTGGGGAATGGTTCTCTCCTTCCATCATGTAGGTCTCAGGGATGGAATTCAGATTGTCAGTTGTAGCATTAAGTGCTTTTACTCACTGAGCCATCTTTCTAGACCCATACCTGATTATAACCTTGTGCACGCTCAAAACATCCCTGCCAAGTTCTCCATGGAACTTTGAAAGTCATTTAAAATCACACACACATGTGAGAACAGTTTAAAAACATCAAAGTTTTCTGAGAATGCATGTTGTTATTGTTATCATCCTGATCAATGTCGGTTAGGTAGCATGTATTCATTTGAGTTCTTTATAATAAATACTTAGCAGTGAGCCAGATTTTAAATAGTCTATGAAATTAGGGATTTCCCCTAATGTATATTATGTAAGGTATATTATAAGGAAATCTTAAACATACCCAAGTAGAAGTCCCTGCCATTCTAAGAATCTGGTGCTCATTTTCCATTTCATTGTTTTTAGAGGAAAGGAATAATGAAACAAATTTACTTATCAAAATTAAGTTAAAGTTTTAAGAAACAAAAGTTAATTGCATATAACACAGCCTTCATGGAACACTCCTCAAAACATGACTGATGTAATAAAAACTTTGGAGGAGACAAAAAAATATCCTACAAACCAACATATCTCCCCTGAAAGTTCATGCCTAATCTGTGCTACTGATCAAGAGTTTAATGCCCCTTCTGGCTCTTGGCTGTTTATTTTTAGAGTCTGTAATGACCAACAGGATTGTTAAAACTTACTTGAAAGTTTTACCCGTGGTTCAGAGTCACAAAACATCCTGTGAGAAGATGGCTGGGAATCCACAGAACTACCCTAAAATAAGTACCAAATTTTGGAGAAACAAACAAGGAAGCATACTATTTCCATTAAAGAGGCACCAGCATAAGATATCTGTCTGTGTTTCTTCCCAAGGAAGAAGCTATGGGAGTCAGGTTATCAGGCAGCCAGGAGTTAACCTCCATGACAGGTTAACAGTCAAGAAAGACTTTTCCCTTGATAGTTTCCAAGAACTGCTAACATCTCAATGCAAGTCAATAAAACTCTGCAGAAAATTCAGGTGAGCCCAGATGGGAGCTGTGGTTTCTGCTTCCTTGTATGTAAGGGTAAAGTTCAAATAAAAAGATCCACAATAAGAAGGAGTTGTGAGATTAAAGCTATGCATGTAACATATGTGTGGCTTCTGGCACAGACCAGTTTTCACTACTGTGTTACTGAACTTTTAAATTATTATTATGATTTATTAACTAACAATATTCGCCTATAACAAATACCAATAATTTCTTAACTATTAATCCTACAAATTCCTACAATCCCTTTAACTTAGCCACTAATCCTATTACAATTATTTTCCTAACCTTTTAGAAGGATACAGTCTCTGGGGCAGGTCCTCAGTCATCAGGAACACAGTCTTTGTTGTAGATTCTTTAACACACTTAGCAGTCCTTTTTCTGGATCTCTCAGATGTAGATTCGTCAGGGTAAGTTGGTTATTGCAGTCTCACCTTAAATAAGGCTTCATGCTTTCTTCTCTCTGGGAGACCCCAGCCCCTTCACATCAGCAACTCTGCTGCTCTGCCTCAGAGTCCTTAAAGCCAGGCACAGTTTCCTTTAGGCCACTGTTTGGACAGATCAAACCCCTCTAGGCAAAAACTGAGCCACAGGGTTTAGTCCTTGGCCTTTTGGTGTCTTTCTCAGGCTTTCTTTGCTCATCAGCTTCTTTCTGCCTCAGGGAGATCTGGCCATCAAATGATGGCCAGCACTTTTTTCAGCAGGACTCTCAGAGCTCTCATCAGAGGCCTCTTCTTTTTTTATGGGGCTCCAGGCACTGTCCTTAAATAGGAGGAACTCTGTTTCAGCTTAATTTGGGCTCCGCCCACTTAGCAGCTGAAAACAATGTCAGGCCAGATACTTTGTTTCTTTAAGTCCATTAAGTCTTTCCTGTTTTCCTGACTTCAACCTTGCTTTTCAGTCCATTAAGTCTTTCCTGTTTTTCCTGACTTCAATCTTGTTTTTTCAGTCTGTTAAGTCTCCTGTTTGTTTCCTGTTTTCACCTGACTTCATCCTTGTTTTTCCACAAGCTAAATCACTCACAGCCAAGTTGATCTTCATGCCCCGAATTAAGAGACTGTATCAGATACCCCTATGTATTTTCTAAATCTAATTTAGTTATTCTAACTCCCTACACTACTGAATCCAAGCCCTTTTCCTAAATATACCTTCCAGTTGTTCTTGAAGACTTGTGTGTTCTAGTATTCTGGCCTGTGCAGATATCTAAAGACTTCAGAGGAAAACACATTCAAATTGAGAAAAGGTGGAGTACATTTGATATTCAAGTCTTTATCAAACATCTTTGATGGGTGAGATATAGGTTTGTGTGTGTTTTATAAGACATTCATATTGGAGCCAGAATGAGTCTTAACAGAGTGAGAAATGATGCTGTTGGTAACTGACTTGCTATTTATTTTGGGTTTCTTTAGTTGTGTGAATGTTAGGACCACTCATTCATAAATTTAAAAAGAAATTTTAGGTGAGATGAACAAATGTGACATTTGTCCAGTTCTTCTGTCAGGGATTTGGCCTCATTCAGCGTGAAGGCATGAGACTGTCTGGAAGGACCTGATGCTTAACCAGGCTCAGCTTCCCTACAACCAACCTTGAATTTGGTTGAACCTTAACAGACAGGATAGACTAAACAAAATTAGTTATGCAAGTGATATCTACAAGGAAAATGATGGGTACCTACTCCATTTTCGCTATGTGTATTTTGTCATTAGTTTGGATTAGGGGACAACTTTACATTATCCCCAAGCTTTCTCTCCATTATTAGCCAGAACCATGCCATGCCTTAGAAATGAGGATGCTTGTCATACCGCTTGCCCACCTCTATGCAAATTCCTGGGTCTAGAGTAGAGGTACTCTTGACAGAACACTTTTTATTATGAACCCTTACTCTTTGGGAGTTAGAAATAATGTCTTAATCTTTGGAGACTTGACTTGGGTTCCGCCTAACCCTTGGCCAGTTTCTTCTGGTAGAATGAGCCTTGCTCTGGGAGTCAGCAGATTGCTCTCTGCCAGCTGATTTTAAACCGGTTGCTTGATGTGTGCTGCTTTTGTCTTCCTCAGAGTCAGGTCATCTCAGGGACGTTTCTTATCTACCTCTGTCTGACATATAGATGTGTGTGTATTACTACATGCATGCATGCGTGCATGTGTGTGTGTGTGTCTCCATCTTACTCCTGCTCTAGGTCTCCCTTTCTAGTGATATTTGTCCAAGCTGTGGTTGGCCTCTCTTCCTATACAAATGTCTCTGGGCATAAAAAGATTAGGTTTGAATGGGTCATTGTTTCCTGTAAGATAAACACAGCTGATAAAGGCAGCAGATGACCTACTTCTGAAGCAGACAAGCAAGGAGGAGTTTATGGCTTGGTGCTCTTTGGAATTAACCAGTTTTGCTTCTTGGAATGTATTTTATGGAACCTGAATAATCAGCCTGGCATTATGTTACCAAAGTCTTTTTGGCTGTAGATCAAAGTCTCTACTATTCCAGCTCATGAACTCTTGAGAACCCAGACAATAAAGGCATAGGAAGGAGACAGGGAAAGTATGTGTGAAGAATTTTGGCTTTAGACTCTGATATAAACGTAGAAAAAGAACAGGGATAATGAATTGGGGGAATAATTCCAAGTGGCCAATGCATAGAAAAAGATGCCCCAACCTCCCTAATAATCAAAGAAGTACAAATAAAGGCAATGATGCTAAATGCTGTCACCCTCCCCCTATCATGTTTTCCTTCAGTAAGGTAAATGTTTGGCCAAACATGGTTTGTCTCTCAGTCTAAGGAAATTTTTTTTTCAGCTGCCAGGTACAGTCTTTTTTGATATGTACAGCCCTGTGAAATATATAGTTTCTTCACTCAACAATTTTTAGTCTAGGATATATCTCTGGATGATAACTATACAATAAATGCACAAAAAAGTACAGCATATGATGTGTTTGCAGAAGTACATTCATGGAGGAAAACCAGAAGCAATGTGTATCAATAGCAGCTTGGTGTGAAGTAGAACAGCCAATATGTACTGTAAAATCCCAGGTAGTCACCAAAACCCACAGTGTAGCCATGGGAAATTATTCAGTGATGCCGAGCACGGTGTTAAGCAGGATCATATTTGTCCATTCCTCTAAGGTGATGGTACTAGAAGTGTGACATGTCCACTTAAATCTTAACAGGGAAAATTGGAGTACCTCATCCTTCCTTCCTAATTTAACTCCCAGCCGTGTGCCTTATCCACTCTGTCTTTAGGGAAACTTACAGAAACTCTCTTATTCTTAGTAAAAATGAAGATAATAAAACCAACCTCTTTGAGGTTTACTGTGTGAGTCAAGCCATAAAACACCTGGGATGGAGTAAATAAAAAGTACTTTGATTTCTTGTTCATTCAGGGTTTCAATTTTCTCTTCATTCTACAAGTACAAACAGCTGTGTTCTTATGCTCACAATTCAAAGGGAGAAAACTAAGTGGGTTTTGAATACCTTCCATTTATTTTAATGCAGGAAGAGCAGTGGTTCCAAATATGTGGACTAGGATTTTCCAAAGGCTATAGCCGGCCAGAAAATAGCCATATTGATTGATTGTGTCCTGAAGCCTGGAGAGGTGACTGAGCGACTGGCACCAATGGACAGCTTAAAATAATATCACATTCTTGCCCTCCTTAGGCACTTTAGGACCAAATGATTTCACATAGATCTACTGGTTTGGAAGAACAAAGCTTTTGTTATTGATGCTCTTACACAACACAGCTTTGTCCTTTGCCCAGGAGCACATAAAACAAAGAATTCCCTCATGGACCATCCCACCTAATGTGAAGAACTGTCCCAAGCACCTTCAACCACCTGCAGATGGCCTACATCATCCACAAAGGGAGACAGACAGGCTCACAGGAGCACAACAGTCAACCAGGGCTAGGACTCAGTTCTACCATATTGTACTGAAGTTAGTGGACTCAGCCACCTGGGAGCTCTCCTTTGGGCCCATTTATCTCTAATGAACAATCAAATAGCATCCCCCCTTTTTTTCTTTCTGTATCTGAGGTTGAAAACGAAATGGTAATATTTTGTATGTTTTTTTTTTCTTTGAAAAGTTCTGGCCCACGGATAATTATTTTAGATAATCTTGCATAATCTTTTTGGAACTGTTGACACTCTAGAATGAGGGATAATTGTGACTCAAGGATTTTCACCAGTGGTTAAAGATTCATTAGAGGAACATGAATTAGACTGTCAGGGTCCTATATTTCTCCTGCTTGCACAAAAAAAACAAAAACAAAAACAAAGACCCCTGGCTTGTTCCCATCTACCACAGCCATGTGTAATTTTTGTTTAGCAATAGGTCCGGTCTAAGGTAAATTTGTGAAGCTGGAATTGATTCTGGTTCCTAGTAGTGATCACTTGTGAGTATTGAGGACATAGGATGCTTCAGACTTTGTGTTACATGGTTTGCACATGGTAAGCATAGTTGGGAACTGGGCAGTGAAAATGCAGATTCCCATGCTCTGTCCTCTAGACTCATGGTATTGACATCCTGTAGTGGGGGCTAGGGATCTTCCGTTTTAACAAATACCTTTTGGTAATCCTTATGCAAATGAAGTTTAAAGGGTCCTTTTATTTCCAGTGTACGTGTGATTCAAATGTAATCTGTTTTTTTTTCTTTCCAGTTTATTATTTCTGTACTTACGTTTCAATGGCACATAAATAAAGAAATAAAAATAAAGTCTCATGGCTGTTAGATGGGAGCAGACCACGTCTCCTTCAGTTGCTGATGATTGCAAACGTGTTTCTATATGTTACCTTTTAGGAGATGCATTCATTACCTTGTTTTATCACAAGAGTGAGGAATAAGTGAGAAATCCGTTCTTGCTGGATGCTGTTCCACACTGTGAAGAAGACTCAAAGGTCACAGGGAAAGGGCGGAGCTATGCAGGGCTCCCTGTGGTGGCCTTGCAGGAAGACATAAATATTTGATATTCTCCTTGGTCCAGAGCTGTGAATACAGGACAGGTTTGCTCCTAAAAGAACACTTGTGATATTGTGGTGTGATTCTCAGGCCCAGAAAGCCCTGTCTGCCTTTTGTGTGTCTTCTTGTCATGCCTGACCCTATTAAAATGAAGTGCCACTTGGAAGTTAGCAGATTTTCACAGGCTTCTTCAGTGGAGGAAGTTGGGAACATAGGGAGGTTATGTTTGGAGGAATATATTGATCAGGAGAGGGTTTAAGATAAACTTTACTTGGTCCTAATCATGGGATTTCTGTACTTGTTATTCATCTCTGACACAAGTTATTTAGTTGGTAAAGAGAGACTTATTTTCACTTATATTTTAAACATTTGAGTTAAAGATCATGCAATCCCAGAAAAAGCATGCATAATCCACTTTGGCTGTACCCATGAATCTTCCACTGAATGCTGCTCTTAAATGCCCTTAGCATCTAATACTGCTACCTTGGGGACTAAGATATTATATACAGACCTCTGGGAGAAACTCCTAGCACTTGTTCTCCAGCATACAGATTTCTTAGAAATTTCTAGCCTTTTTCACACAATCCTCTCCCTTAGTGGGCATTCAGTGTAGGGAGCCTATGTCCTTGAACTGCAACAGTGCTTCAAATGGTATTATTGCCTCAGGGTCACAAGTGGGCTATGAGAAGGAGAAACATCGTGTCCTGTGGCAGCTGAATCAACCTAGGGGAACTGGGGGTTCATTGTCTGCTTCTGAGTCCTAGACACCCCTGACCTTGCAGTGTGTTCTGCCAGGAGCGGGATAATGTGAATGAATGAGATTTAGCTTAGCTTATTCTGCTCTTTGCCAGGTCCCACACAAAGCTTTAAATATGTGATTATTTCTAGCAAACAGTGAGCTTCTCAGCATTTCTTTATCAACTTGAGACAGAACAGCGGTGATTTTTTTCTAACTCTAGCAAAGAATTTGTCTGTATGTCTATTGATTTCGCTCTAATTCTGGCATTTGTATGTCTTTCTTTTGAAAAATTTTCCCCTAAATTGAAAATGGCCCCCAGTTTCCTTAATGTTTTATATTCTTTTAGCACTAAATTCTATGGGGAGAGGTGCTGACTGGTTTCTTAATTTACATTGAATGGAGTAGCCATCTTCCATAAAGAGGAAACGGACAGGAGTGGGCTCACAGTGAAGGAGTTCATTGTCATTTAGCTTGCAGGTGGGTTGTGTAGAGGGGTCTGCATTTCCAGAAGCTCATTTTAGGAACTAGAAGCAGGTAGATGTGGCTGGTGGGTATTTGTATGGAAGTAGAGAAAGGTAAGTGTGAAGGCCTACTATGAGTGAATAAGTGAATGAATGAATGGATGGATGAGTGAGTGAGTGAATGAATGAATGAATGGAGTCCACCCTGCTTCCTGAGGGAGACTGCTCCTTTTCCAAATTGACTCACTTGTTTTCCTTCCATTTCTCAGTGAGTATATTAAAACCTTAGTTAATATCTGCTTTGAGAAATCTCTCGTCAGAGGGAAGAAAGGAATAATTAGCTTCAGTGTTCTCTCATATTTAAGCTGGGAATTCAGTATGAATTGAGACATGGCTCATGTATTTTGGATAATCTGTTCAGTATAGACACTCCCCAACCCCATTCAAATCTTTTCTGGTTAGGCTACCATGAATGACGATTAATGGCTCCATTATTATTTTTCCTTCATACAAGACTATTTTATTTGCCTGGACTTCGTACCAACTATTCTATGAATCATATCTGCTCCAATTACTGTTTCTTTGTTGTATCCCAGGTGAGTGTCCTTATGTGATGCACCAAATGCAAGGCTGGTTTCAAAGTTCATGTGACAACCAGGCAGAAAAGTGACAACAGTGACTTATCATCTTCCTACTTTCATCTCAGAGACATCAAGACAAGCATTTATAAATTTACCTCAAATGCAATATGAGATGATAGTAGATTCATACCAGTGCACCCGGATGCTGATAAAACACCTTCATTTTGCATATGTGCACAATATACAATGATCATAATAATGATAAAAATAAAATGAGAATTCTTTTTAAAGAACTGTTAGATATTGTACCCAAATTCTCAGTGAAAGACCAGAGCTGGAATTTGAACCTAGGCATTCTGGCTTCAGAGTTTTTGCCTTCTCCTTCCATGTGATAATGCTTGGAGCTGTACTAGAAACACAGACGTGGTTTCAACAATGTATGTCAGTAATGCACCTCCGACATTTTCTCTTACTAAATCTCCAGTTTTGGCATATCTTATTTCACAACACTTCAGAGAAGCAAAGAACACAGATGGCCACCGAAAAATGGGTTTCTCTCCATCTTTCCAGGTCTCCTTATGCAGAGGAAGAATTCTGAGTTAACATGAATTCATGTTTAAGTAAAAAAGATGACAGTTTTCATTAAGCTTGAGTGTGCTCTATCATGTGATATATTTTGAAATCCTTTCCACATGCATTATTAGCATAATTCCATATGTTCACATTCTTAGAAAAGACTGAATTAAAAATCATTTTGTTAAGCTTAAATGTAATGTACTTTAGTAATGTGTCACATAGATTATTAGTGTGATTCCATGCGCTTGTGTTCTTAGAGACTGAATTAAAAATGAAGCCTAGGGCTGGGACTGTGGCTCAGTAGTAGAGTGCTTACCTAGTATGATATCCTGGATTCAATCACCTTCTACAAAAAAATAAAACAAACTGAGAAAACAAAGACACACAATAAATATAAAGCCCCCTTTCAAAAGTCCCTCCATATGGTGAGTGTAAATTTGATTTGAAATCTCTATGCCTAGGTAAAATGTTTTGTTACATAAATCTAGAACATAAGTCAGTCCACACAGTGACCACACAGTTGTGTCTTTAGTATTCATACTTTTAATTTCAATTACAGCATTTCTGGTTATGGCAAGGCAAGTCTTATTGACATTTTCTTTTTAAGAAAATTTTTCTTTTAAGTTTATATCATATAGTACTGGCTTTCAGCAGTTCCTTACCAGGGAACAGGTTCTGATGTCTAGGTTTCTTGGTAATGATTTTAGCATTGTGAAAATGATACATCTGTTTGTCCCTGTCACATAGAGTGGAGTTAATGTCCTGCCAGTTTTAATTGGTTTGATTGGCCAACATGGTAGATCAGTCACTTGTGAGCAACTTCTTTGGCTCTATAACTACAATGGCAGACAGATTACCTCATAAACCCATAAATCACTCTTGGCCCAAGTTTTGGGACATTTTTCAGTCAACCGTAGCTGCTCTGATATTTGAGATATGCTGACGCTTTTGAGTCAGAAGAGAATTTATATCCCCGAACTACCCTGGTTATTGGGGTTGTCTTAATCCCCATCTGTAGAGTTGAGAACAACAAAATATGAGCAAGCACTGAATTTAGCTGTTTGGATGGGTGACTCTTGGTTACACAGCCTTTCAATATCTGATGTAACCTCCGTCAGAATTGAACTGGTGGTGATGACATGGAATAGTCTCTCAAGCCAGAGCCTCCTGATACAAGCCTAATGGCTTGAGAGTGAGGCCTACTGAGGCTGACTCTGCCATGTTGGGCTAACAATTTTAGGCAAAAGAAAATGGTAGTACTGATGTATGTGTTTATGTGATTTTACAACTGGCTCAAATTGAATCATGCTTCATACCAAGACCTCTCTGTTGTTGTTCAATGTTGAGCCCACTAACTGTGTCATAGCACATATTTAAATGCCTAGAAAAATGTCCTGTTGCAGGAGCCATCTCAAGGTACTATGATTATTACAGTTCTGGGAGGGGGAAGGCTGTGGAGATATTTTTGAAAGCTCGTAGCATTAGTGTCTTTGGGGGGTTAACATTAATTATTTATTGATGAGCCACTTGGAATGAAATCAATCACAATTTGTAATATCTGTGAGGGTCAGGGAGCCAGGGATTGGTTGTATGTTGACAGAGTAGAATGTACAACTGTTGTAAAATCTCCACTCCTGGACTTGCTGTATGGCTGTTGACCACTGTCTTGGCTGGTTAGACAATGTTCTGCCGAGTTGAAGGTGGTGATCTCTTCCAGTTGGAAATTTCTGAATGAAAATAAACATGCAATGACTTCCATGTCTCAGTTTGCTACCAGGTATGTCTAGCCCATAGCCTCTGGGGCAGCATGCGTGCTGGGATAATTATAAATGTGATCCAACACAAGATTGTTGATGTACCTAAAACAGTATAAGATTCTTGGCAGTTTATTTTGTAATTCAATTGTGTAGTTTTTGAGTATGTATTTTGAGCACTGTCAAAAGGTTGAACAGACCTGGTGACTAGGCTTGACCGTGTCTGATGACAGGGGGGTTTGAAATGAAGATTTCATGAGGGATTTAGTGAGATTTTATTACTGGGTAAAATCAGGGAGTTTGAATTGAAGATTCAACAACAGTAAGAGTATGTTTTCTTGGGGCAGTGGTGGGACATGCCATTATTGCCAGCACTCGGGAGGCTGAGACAGACGGATCTCTATGTATTCGAGACCAGCCTGGTTTACAGAGTGAGTTCCAGAACAGCTAGGACTACACAGAGAAACCCGGTCTCAAAAAATAAAACCACCACCACCAGCAGCAACAACAAAGAGAGTTTGTTTCTTTATTTGCAACTAATTAATTTATGTTCTCTTTGAGCCAAAGTGACAACAGTTTTTAACATCCTTATTTAAAAATTTCTGTTCTCACATGGTCACCATAGGGAGCAACACTGTCAAAAAGCCTAAGGAAATTAAAAAAAAATTAAACAGAGCATAATGTTCTTTTCTGGCTAGTCACAAATTGGACAGGTTAAAGAACAAATCCTGGGAAGAAATTGCCCATGGATTTTTTTTTCCTATTCTTTGTATTCTGCGACTTTTGAGTTCAGTCAGTTATCTATAACAAACCAAAAGTATGCAAGTATCTCTTCTGACACTAATATCCTTTATACTTGGTCATCAATAAAGCATTTTTTTTCTCTCCAATTTGGGAAATTGTTAAATCAAAACACAAATCAAACATTTCATAATTTCTCTTGCCACCTTGAAAACATAATTATTGATTTAGTGATTTGAAAGTTTTTTCTTTTGGTAAGAATTTTAGTTGTTGCTAATGTTACATTTGCTATAAATTTTTTGAAGCTGGACATTTGCATTTGTTACCAGGAAAAGGATATTAAGTATCTAAATGGTATGGGTGCTGTGTATCTTGTTTTCTCTTCTTTTTTGAATTTAAATTCTTTTTGCTCTTCTCTGTAGTAATTTTACATGTTTTCATAGATTCTTTAATAAATAAGAAATGTAGAAGAATAGCATAGTAAATATCAGGTGTAATTAGTCATTGGAATTTAGTGATAAATAAGGCAGATATTAGAGGGAGGTAGTAAAACCCTACCTAGCCTCTAAGAGCATTGCAAAGTCCCCCGATTCTGATTCCGGATACTCTCTGCTTCAAACCTTTCTCAATGGAACATTCTTGTGGTCCAAGAGCCAGAGGCCAGAGGAGCCGGGCGACAATTTATCTTCCAGCCTCATCCTGTGCACAGTTATTTCCTCTTTTACAGAAGCATTCAGTCGGACCTCTCCCCTCCCTGTCGGCCCGGTTGACCCGCGTTCCCAGGAGTGCATGAACAGGCAGGGAAGCTGTCCTGGTAAATTACCTATTTTCCTACCCCAGTGCATGTTATTTCAGGGACATAACCCTCTGTGCACTCAATAACAAGTGACCTCTGAAGAGCATGCGACAGAGAAAAAGAAAAGAAAATAGAAGCTTATTTAGTTGCTCAAGCAACTTGGTGGGTATCATTTCCTGTCAGCATTATTCCTGCTAACAATAAAAGGGAAGCAGAAGGTTAGTTACCTCAGGCTTTGGCTACAGGCTCGCCCTTTGGTGTCTGGGGTGGCTCTGGTCCTTTAATGCCGGTACTTGCTGGGACTGCCATGCCAGGAGATCCTGCTCCAGCTTCACACTCCCACTGTGCCAGATCACCTGTCTTCCCTCCTTGAGACAAAATGAAGTTGAGATTTAACCCCCTCCTCTGGCCTTTCCAGGCAAAGTAACTGTAGATAGGCGGTGTTGTGTGAAGTATCTCCTCTCCTGTGCTCTAGCACAACCCTTCAGCTGTCCAGAGCCAGTTAGACCTGTTATGAGGAGCTAACTGATTGGCTGGATCCGGGCTCAGTTTCATAGATTATAGCCCTGCGGTTGGGAAGCACCAGCCTTATAGTTGCTGTAGTCCCGAGGCTTGCCAGTTCCTGCCTTAATGCATATGTTGTTGTCACTGAGTCCTAGCACGGCCTTGGATGTTTCTGTCCTAAATAGCTGACATTGCATCTTCAAGACTGTGTGAGTAATCCCGATTTTTTTTTTTTTCAAAGCTCAGGAAATTAATTACATGCCCTGGGAGGGAGTGATTGTAAGGAGAAAATCTGAACTAGCAAATGATTCATTTTCAAGGTGCTTTGCTGTATGTATCAAGTTCAATGCATTGAATCTTAAAGCTTCTAGGACCTTGCAGGGGCTATTCCTGCTTTTCCCCAGGGCGAATCACAGCCGAGCTGCGTTTGAAGGCGGCTGTAGGAGGCATTTGTTAGCCCCCCCCCCCTTGCATTATGGGGGTCTATAAAGTGATAAAGTCTAACACTAGCGGGTTGAAAGAGAAGGCAGTGATCTCGGGAGCAGAGGTTTAGCGACCCGAGTCAGGCAAATTGCAGGATTTCCTACTCACCTGTCCAAAACTGTGAGCCGCAAGGAAAACCCTCCTCTGGGGACTTAGGTGTATATCAGAGTGCCGGGAAGGAGAGAAACGGTGGCTGGGGTGTTCCTCCTCTGCAATCTGAAGTTAATTTAAGACTCACACCACGAATAACTAACAGAATTATATGTGTGCAAAAATGCTCTTTGGTGGGTCTGTTTATTTGGTAGAAGGCTGAATGGGAAACCAGGAGCTTATTTTCAAAGGCTGTGTGAGAAGCAGATTAAACACACGCAGAACCCTAAGGGAGGAAAGTCTGTAGGTTGGATTCTGTGGTTGGAGCAGATCAAATTATACCAGGAAGCCTTTGTTAGTTCTGTGTAATTGCTGGGGTAACTTCTGTTGTTAACAAGGTTTAGGGTAAAGCTGGAGACACCGGAAACTAGGAGACTTCAGTCTCCGTTTTCTCCCGCAGCACATACTTGGGAGCTGAAATCACACTCTGTATGAACTGGTAAATGTAAGCAGTTCATATTTAACTTTTAAATCACTGTTGGTCTCTCCTGGGATTTAACACACACACACACACACACACACACACACACACACACAAAATGCTGGTAACAGGGCTTTGCTTTATAGAGTTAGTGCCCATGAAAATGTACATCCTCTCAAATGATTATATATACATTTTTTTTTCTGAATACAGCTCAAAGCAAGAATATTTTTTTGTAGTTTTGGTGGCTTTCCAGGTTGCTTTTCATCCAATTTTTTTCTCTTTAGAATTGTAGATTCAAATCCACATTTTTGTGCTATGTATGTCTCAAGCACCAATAATTTGAAGAGTTTTTAACCCTCTGTGTTCCCATGGCAAGTATAAACTCCTAATAGCTACAGAAATTACTTGCCAAGTTCTATTGAAATAACATTTATAGACTCAAAGAAGTTTAATTTTGGTCGTACATATTTAAACAGCGAACACGATTACCCTGTAATAGAGACATATTCACTGAGGGGTTTTGAAGGTGTTAATTTTAGGTTAGGTTTGTTGCTAGTATTTTTTTGATTTCTGAACTGCCATCCCTTTTAGATCATACCAGGGAATAAAATTCATCAAAAGACAACTCATCAATACAGAATTCTTGTCTGTATCAACCAGACGTACATAAGATAGTTCTGTTTTTTTTTTTTAATGGAAATCTAATATGGTCCATATAAATGCACTTACTTTGTGAAGAAATCTATAGTGAGTTCTTTTATTCTGGCAAGATAGAGAGTTCATTCATTAAAATAGCCAGGGATGCTAGGGAAGATGGTTGATGCACATTTAGTTATTCATTCCTAATCAACTGTGTCAGTAGGACAAGATGCTTGTCACTGGCAAGCTTCTGTGACAGTGATCCACCCCTTCCCCGGGTGTTTGTGGCCACCTAAGAATGGGAAGTAGTGGGTGGAAGCTGCCTCAGTGGAACTGGCTTTTGTCTCCCCGCTCAGCTCTTCTGATCCTAGGGTCACACCATATCCTCTGTGGGAGCCTTTAAAATATATCTGTTTTATTTTTAAGATTATACCATTTCCTCTCCTCTTTCCTCACTTTAAACCCTCCCCAATTTCTCTCTTTCAAATTTCTGGCCTCTTTTTCTTTTTATTAATTGTTGTTACGTGCATATACGTATATACATATATATATTCCTAAATGTAACTTGTTCAGTCTGCATAATGCTACTTGGATGACTGCTTTCAAGGCTGAGTATTCAGTGTTGGATAATTCACTGGTGTGCCCTTCCCTGGGTACTTGTAACATACAAAGACCATTACAGAAAATTATGGCAGCTTTGGGGTTCTTACGTTTCTTGCCTTTACTCCTTACGTTACCTTGCTTGGGCTTTTCCTAGGATAAGTTCAATAGGTTGTTATTAGTTATCAAACATTAATTTGTTGTGTATACAACTTACAGAGAGTTTGGAATCAGGAATCACAGAGAGCCTGGCAGGTCTGCACGGGCTCATGTGCGTCTTGTGTTGGCACTTCTTCTGGGTACTAGAATGTAACACCTTCATGCTTTCAGCTCTCCTGGGCATGTCTAGGTCCCAACCCTTTTGTAAAGGGCAAGAGATTAGCAAAGAGAGTTCAGAATTGCCAGGGGCCCAGGGGACAGTGGGCTGTGGGAAAAAGAAAATATCTCTTCAAAAGCAAGTGATCTTTCTTCTCTAAGTGTTCCTTTCTAAGTTTTTTTTTTTTTTTTTTAGCTAACTGTGGAACTTCTGTTGCAGAGAAGTTTCTGTAAAACTATGCGTGCCTGCCATAGGCAGATGGATTTGACAAAAGATGTATCCAAGAAGGAATGTATTACATCATGAACTTGCTAAGTGGCATTTGGAAAGTATTAACACTACCTACCAGTGCAGTGACATAAATCCACATTGAAAAAAAATATTATTTCTTGATTGAACTACATTTTCCAGTGTTATTTAAAATGTGGTCTTTGGAAAATCTTGCTCTTCCCTGTGACATTTTTCCCCCCTGTGGTATACAGAGGGCTAATGATTGCTTGAGGAATTAATGATTTCTAGTGAGTCTTTTCAAGAGTTCCTACTTGAGCATTCGTGAAAAAAAGCAGGAGCAAGACAAATTTAGTATACCACTCCACTTCACAATGTAATGCGCGCTACCAAATGTTAAATGCTTCAAACCTATATCATCTCAGCCATGTCTCCCATTTGCTACCCACTGGTCTAAGAGGAGCTCACACTCAACTTCTGGGCAGTTAATTAGCTCGTCTTTATGACATCAGGAGCTGACAGAGTTTCCAGTCATATTGGTGACCAGCCCAAACTGTGTTTCCCTAATTTCAAGAAGCAGTCTTCTGGTGCATTAGTATTGGTCTCAGTGGGCTCACACACAGGTCGTGAAATATTTCTAAGTCTCAGTCTCTGCCCATAAAAATCAAAATAGGATTAGTGTTCTGGAATTTGAATGGATTGTTGAATTGCAACAGGACAATGAGAAAGTACTCGTGAGAGAGCATTGCAACGTGTAATTTGTAATGCACCGTACAAGCACACATGGTTATTATTACAGCAGTTCGCTGCACCAGGGTCAGTGACCTTTCCTCCTGAAAGCATAGTTTCAGGAGTGAGGGGTACTGTCAGAGCAAATCAAGACTTCCTTTGGTATTGAGATGTTATAAAGGCTTTGGGGCGTCTGTCCTTATCTGTCCACCACCTGAGTCTTAAAATCGCAAGTGCCTTGGCTGTGTTCAGTAAATGTGGGGACGGTTGTGGAAACACAGCTAGTTAATGTGGCACCACATAAATGTCACCCATTGCAAGGACTATCAGTGTGTTAATAGAAGCTGTTCTAAATTTATCACCTTTAATGGGGAAATTCTACAATACGTTTCTTACTGACTAACTCTGTACACTACATCTATTTATCTCAAACAGGATGGATTTCTTTGGTAAGCTTGTGTGCTGATTTTTCTTCTACTTAGGTAAAGCACTATGGCAACAGTTGGGTAAGCATTCCCTTGCAGCCCAAGTTTAGAACTGTTAATGACGTAGTTTAGAGGACATCATTTCTTCACGGGGAAAAACTGAGTCAGTCTGAAAACTCAGAATGACAAATGTTCTTGGATTTCTTCTTTTTTAAATTCCTGTTTTGAGTCTTTATTAAATTTCTCCAATAGAGCAGCGTAGGTTTTAAGGCAAGACGTCTTCTTGGCTCTTTTTATTCTAACTATCAGTCGCAATTTTGAAGCCCCACTTTCTAGCTGGCTCTACTCTGGAAGGTTATCATCCCTTTTGGAACACCAGTCATAACTGTGTCCTATATTTCAGTGGTGCGAGGGAACATTCTAGAAACAAAGAGATTTTGTTAATACTAGTTGGGAAAATAGACCCAGGGCCACATTGTCTTGACTTTTCTTGTGCCTTGCTGATGTGATGAGGCTTTCTTCATTAATTAAAAAGTTTAGAAATTTTTTTAAGTGCTAACTTTTAGGAACGTTCAGTTTAGAAATGATCAATAGTTATGTGCTAGGAACATAAAAATGATTAGGATATGACTCTCTCAAGCAGCATCACCCAGTAGACATTCATTTCGTGTTTGCAGAACTTCCAGGTAACTCTGCAAAAAGGGCTTGCTTTGTGTCTATTGTTATTTGCCTAAATTTTTTAGTGTGACCAAAATGCTGGGTAGAAATACATTATAAAATTATGTTTTTTGAAGAGCTAGAATCTTCTTTAGTCCTGTTACTATGCTTTTCAGTCACAGGAATGGTGGCTCTAAGAAGTCACTGGACTTGTTTAATTTTCACACACTGTAGAATTTATGAAAATCTCTAGTATAATAGTTTTCTTCTTACCCGTGTTTTTTGAAGATTTCAGGTACTGATGGCCTAACATGATCTGAAAATGCTGAATAAAAATTCCATAAATAAAGAGTCATAAATTTAAATCACACACGTATAGTTTGTGGCACACATACTGTGTGTGGTCACATCAGCTCTGCCCCCCCCGGATGTGATCATCCTATGTCCAGTTCCCCGGGCTGTATGTGTATCCTTCCTAGCAGACAGTCAGTAGCCCACCTGCTTCTAGGACATCTGTGCAGATATTACAAGGCTTCTGTTCAAGTAATATCTATTTGACCAAATGATGGTCCCAAAGTACAAGAATAGTGTGTTGGAAAACTGGATATGCTAAAGAGAAGTCATAACTGCTTCCTTGAAGTGAAAAGATAAAAGTTTGTTATGTAGTGAAATAAGCAAATACCATACTGAGACTGCTAAGGCCTAAACAAAGAACAAATGAACGAATCCCTTGACTGTGAAACTATGAAGAAAAGAAATGAAATTGTGCTATGTTTTTTGTCACATATCAGACTGCAAAAGTTATGGTCACCATGCATGGTACATGCGTAATAAAGACCAGAATGGTGTTACACATTTGCATGTATGCATAGAAAAAAGAACAGTGTGGAAGAAGACTTGGTATCTGTTTAGTTTCAGGCATCCATGTGTCATGGAGATACAGTATATCTCTAATGTATGGGGGTGAGGAAGTGTTCATTATAACCAAGACTAGAACCCTGATCTCTTGCCTCATCTTAAGACCTCACATAAAACTGCACTTGCATATTTTGTGCTATGATAATCATTTGTGAGCATGATATTTAATGGAAAACAAGTGAATAAAATATAAGATATTTAAAATGATCTAACAATTTACAGGAAAAGAATAAAATTTTATCATGCCAGAAAAATCCCATCTTTATTATTTAAGTTTAATTATTTACTTCACATCAGCTTTGGTAACATTAGCTACTATGACATTTGCAATCTCAGTGACTTTGCCTAGAAATTTCCCATTCCTCTAATCCCAAAGTGGGTATTACCCTCCCCACATGGCATCTTTGTAAAGATTTAACTTTTTGACAATTTCTTACTTGTGTACAGTGTATTGTGGTCATATTCCTCTCAACCACTTAACTTTTGCTATTCCTCCTCATGTGCCCATTCATTACCTTTTTTTTGTCTCAGCTGGTTCTCCTCTTTCCATGTGGTGTGTGTGTGTGCATTATTGTGTATGTGTGCGCATGCGTTTATGCATGAACATATGTATGTGAATATGTGAGTGTACATGATGTTCATGTATGTGAGCATGTACACTTGTGTGTGAGCATATTTGAGTGTTTATGAGTGCATGTTAGCATGTGTGCATACACATGCATTTGTGTTTGTGCATTTTTGTGCATGTGTGAGGTGTGTGTACATCTGTGTGTATGTGAACATGGCATGTATGGGTGCATGTCTACTTGTGTGTGTGTATCTGTGTATGAGTGTAGATGCATATATGAGTAAGAATGTGTGATATTCATGTATTTATGTGTGTGTGCAAGAGATCATGGATGTATGAGTACATGTATGGGTGTGTACATGTGGGTTCATGTGTGTATATGTATGTGTTTGTGCATGTACACCTGTGTACCTGAGTACACATGTGTACTCACCTGAGTGAATGCATGCATGCTTGTGTGACTATGTATGCACACACACGTTTATGCACACATGTGTGAGTACAAAATCTGTATGCTTGTATGTGTGCATGTGAGAGAATGCGTGTGTGCTTACATATATGTGCATGTGTGTGGATATGCATTTTTTATGTGCACATGTGTGGGTGTGCAGGTATGTGTGTGCATGTGCCATGTGTATGCATAGATGTGTATGTATGGGCTCATGCATGTCCTTGTGTATGCACACCTATTTGTGTATGTACATGTGTAGGCATGTGTGTGTGATGCATGTGGTTGTATGTGTGTGCATATGTATGAAAAAGTCTTACGTAGGTTGTCACAAGTACTGTGTATTTGTGACCACAATTCAACACCCATGTTGTATCCAGAAGACTCTACCCTTGTGGCACTCCTTCCCTATTCTCTGGCTCTTGAAGATACTCCATCAAAATGTATTTAAATTAAAATATTGCTTTTAATGATGATTATGATAACAATAGACACTCCATGCCTGTGATGTCTAACCTTGAGTCCGATGATATATATGTCTCATTTGGGGCTGAGAACTTGGCAGTGTATTCTCGGCACTGATGAGTTATGAGCCTCTGCTTCAAGCACACTGGTCAAAGAGACTCCTCTAAGGCTGGGAGTTGCACCAGGTTTGTGGAATAAACATAAGCATTTAGAAGACAGTTTAATTACACATCCAAAATTTGATTGCACCATTGATGACTTTTCTGCTTTAAAACTTGTATCGCTGTGAATGTGAGTCAATAGGGACAAGGCTCCTAGCTTAGTTACAGTTGAATTCTTTGTCCAGTATCTACAGCGTGTGTTTTCAGCAATAACATCTTACATCTTACTGACTAGTTCTGGTGGGCAATAGAAAACAATGGAAGTAGTTTATGTTCTGGAAACCTCTGGGAGTTTCCTGACCAACAACTCATGGGGAGATATTTTACACTTGGCAATGGCTTTTTTTGTTTAATGACTTATTATCTGTGAATGCTGGAGAGTTCTAGTCTACCTCCTCCCATAGTCTTTTGATTAGCTTGTAAAGTAGTGGGTTCCCCTATAGCTTTCCCATACTTGTTTCATTTGGCTCTCCCTATCACTCCCACATTTTCCCCACTCCCTGACCTTCTCTTCATTTAAACCCTTCCACCCACTCTATCCACTCCTCTGTGAACTGCAGCTACTTGAGCAGATTTCTCTCATTTATCCAAATGATGCTCTTGTGATGACGCTTTCAGCATGTGCCACTGCCAGCTTCCATGTACTGTGCTCTGGCAAAGAAGCAACTGCCTGCTTTTGGTCACATGCCTCATCTAGTAGATGGGATACCAAGGCCATAGGCTCATTAGTGGCAGGAAGGAAAAGCAAGTTGGTTTGATATTTTCTTTAAGTTGGAATGTATGTATCAAGGTACCAGTGTACCAGAGTTAACGAGTGGCTTGTATTCAACAGAGATTTGTTTCTCACTTTCCTGCAAACTGTTCAGTCTGAAACCAGGATGCCAGCATGTTTAGGTTCTGGCAAGGGCCACCTTCTAGGTTGCAGATGGATGACATATTGTATCTTCACATTTTAGAAAGAGAAAGCTAGCTCTCTGGATTCTTATAAGGCAATGTGCCCTTTAGGAAGGCTCTGCTATAAGATATAATTACCTCCTAAAGGTCTCATGTCGAGATGCCATTACATTAAGCATTAGATGGCAACATATGAATTTGAGAAGAAATAAACATTCAATTCATAGTAGTCATGGACTAACACCTTCCTGTCTTACCTTCATTTTTATTTTTAAGTTTTCTCTTTTTTTCTAAATTGTTTAGCATACCTTTGTAAAATATAGTTCTTATAAACAGCAAGTTTAATAGGAAATATCCTATTTGTTCATTAGAAAAATCAGGGATATGATTTAACTTAAATTTTTTTAAATTCATGAACTATGTCTTTCCCCAAGGACAGTAAATATAACCCCACATTATGATTACAAAGACTGCTACAATTTAATGATCCTGTCCTATGGTGAAAGTGGTTCTGGGATGTTTCTCTCTCCCTACATGTCCCTCTCATGGTTCTGGTTATTTTAATGTTTTACTTTGTTGTCTAAGGAAATAGTTTGGAGAAAAGTAACAATGTTAAAATGACTTATCTAAGTGGAGCCATTTACTATGATTTTCTGAGTATTTAATAAACTTGGTGTAGATTTTTAATGGTAGAAAATGCTTGATTTTTTGCTGGGGAGCATCTGTACATCTGTACAGCTTTTGGCGACCCCCACTTTTTTTTTTTGCATGGGGTTCAGCCAGTGCTGACATATACTTGGTTCAGAGCCTTTCTGTTTTCTGGAAATTAAAGCTTGTCTGTTCTCTGAAATTCCAGGGTCTATCAAACGTATTCACACCACAAATATAAGAGAACATAGATATCTACTCGGTGAATAAGATACAGTTTTCAAATAGTTACTCAAAAAAATCCCCCTATAAATGTTCAATTTTCTTTAAATAAACCTCATAAACTGAATTTACCGCTTGTCTTGTATATAGCACATTTAGATATTTTGTTGGGTATTAAGCCAATAATAACTTCAACTGTTTTAAAATCCAAATTACTTTTCTTCTCTATAAAGCAAATTTACAATCAAGCCATTTATGAAATAAAGATGACAAGTAAAAATCCCTTTTAAGCTTTATATCCTGACCTAGAAAACCGAAGAACTGATTCATTTTAACATCCTCACATTTATCTGATTGAACTGAGAGTGCCTGAGAAGAATTTTCCCATAACTCCATAGACTTATTTATTTTCCTGGCTCATTCTAAATGTACCATTTTAAATGCACCACTGCAAAGGAGTAAGATCCCAACCTAACATCCAGGTAATTCTTTTATTTTGCCAGAGCTAAAAAATAATAATAAAAATGAAAATAAGAAGAAAACAAAAGACACTTAGAATCTTTATCCCAAGACACTGAAAAATACTGACACGACTCAATAAAGACTTTGAATATACATATTTCTTTTAAAATATATTTTGAGAATTTCATGCATACATACAATGTATTTTGATCATGCCTACCTCCCTCTCCAACTCTTTCTAGACTCTCCCCTCATATTTCCATCCAAGCTCTATGTCCCTTTTAAAAAATGAAATACATCAATGAGTCCATTTCTTTTTCTCCATATATACACGATTGTAGGGCTATTTACTACAGCATGGGCAATAGTAACAGCAGCCATGCTCCTGAAAAAAAAAAAAAAAAAAAAAAACAACTGTATGTCCCTATTGCAGTAGTCTCCAACCACTAACAGCTACTCAGTAGGTAAGGGTGGGACTTCATAAACCCTTCCCATCCATCATGAAATATTGACTGGCTTGATTTGTGGCTGCCATGAGTTCATGAGTGTAATATCCCTGTCATGTCCAAAAGACAGCAGAAGAAGGGTCAGCAGTTCTCCCTAGCCTCTGACTTTTAAAACCTTTCTGCCCCTTCTTCTATGTTTGCTGAACCTTAACAGGGAAGTGTAACCGAACTTTTAAATTATTATTTAACCTTTATTTATTTATTACTAAATTCACTTATAACAAACACCAACAATTTCTTAACTATTAATCCTATAAATTCCTACAACCCCTTTAACCTATCCACTAAACCTATTGATAATTATAAGAACTACTTTCATAACCTTTTAGAATGATACAGTCTCTGGGGCAGGTCCTCAGTCATCAGGAACACAGTCTTTGTTGTAGATTCTTTAACGCACTTAGCAGTCCTTTTTCTAGATCTCTCAGATGCAGGTTCATCAGGGTAAGTTGGTTATTGCAGTCTCACCTTAAATAAGGCTTCATGCTTTCTTCTCTGTGGGAGACCCCAGCCGTCTGCAGGCCAACTTACTTCTTTTGAATCAGGAACTCAGCTGCTCTGCCTCAGTCCTTAAAGCCAGGCACAATTTCTTTTAGGCCACTGTTCAGACAGATCAAACCCCTCTAGGCAAAAGCTGAGCCACAGGGTTTAGTCCTTGGCCTTTTGGTGTCTTGCTCAGGCTTTCTTTGCTCACCAGCTTCTTTCTGCTTCAGGGAGAGAGCTGGCCTTCAATGGCCAGCCCTTTTTTCAGCAGGACTCTTGGAGCTCTCTAGCATCAGGGGCCTCTTCTCTTTCTGGGCTCCATGCACTGTCCTTAAATAGGAGGAACTCTGTTTCAGCTTAATTTGGGCTCTGCCCACTTAGCAGCTGAAAACAATGTCAGGCCAGATACTTTGTTTCTTCAAGTCCATTAAGTCTTTCCTGTTTTCCTGACTTCAATTTGTTTTTCAATCTATTGAATCTTTCCTGTTTTTCCTGACTTCAACCTTGTTTTTCAGTCTATTAAGTCTTTCCTGTTTTTCCTGACTTCATGCTGATAATGCTCTTCATGCCCCGAATTAAGAGACAGTATCAGAAACCCCTATATATTTTCTAAATCTAATTTATCTAACCCCTACAGGGAAGGGTGTGATAGATATGTTCCATTTGGGATTAAGCCCTCCATACTCACTATTCTGTTAGTTGTGAATCATTGTAGTAAACAATATCCACTGCATAAAGAAACTTCTGTAGACTGAGAGCTGTACTAATCTATGATGATAGAGATAAACATTGAGAAGGCAGTTTGATATCATGCCAATTTAGCAAACTAATAGAATGTAAGACCTCCCCAAGCATGGATTCTTGGCTAAGTTACAGTACCAAGCACAACTTTCCTCCATGGAACAGGCCTTAAGTTTAATCAGAAAGCCATTGTCACTCATAACATTCATGCCACTATTTCACCAATGACCATATTTTGCCAGGGTGGTTGTCATTATACCTTACAGAGTTCACAGCTGGGTCAGACTGTTAGTGATTTTTTTTTTCTATCCTAATGACTTTTCTACTATGCTACCTCTGCATAGCACCTGCCCAAACTATTAGGATTGACTAGTAGGGAGGAAACTTCCAGGTCAGTACCAGTTTGATTTCTCTACATCTTATGACCCAAGTGTGCGATCATCTGTAACAATAGTGTCTTACTATCAAGTTATGGGGAACCAAGAGCAATAGCAATAGCCTATAATGCTTTTTGGGGGTCTATGCCCCTGTCCTGACCAACACTTGTATTTCATACCCTGTTTTAGAGTAGCTCTATTTAAACTCTTCGTGTGTGTGTGTGTGTGTGTGTGTGTGTGTGTGTGTGTGTGTGTGTGTTATAAGGAAGCTTATGCTAGGTTGCTATATGGACTTTATCTCTTAGTGTCACTTATCCCTCCTCAACCTGTCCTCTCCCCTTCACTTCACTTCCCCATTTAAACCTTCCACTCCCATCATTTTCCTTTCCCCTGTATCCCATTTTCATTCTTCTAGGCTCCCTCCCTTAAAACGTTCCTCTCCTCACCTTATGGCTCTTTTCTAGTTCCCTGTCTTTTAAAAATACTTTACATCCCAATGTCCAGTTTATACATATTTGGCCCCTGACTTTAACATTCTACTATCTAACCATCTCCATGAGTTTAAAGGTCTATATCTGACTCAACATTCATATTAACTTGCAACACACTTTTAAGAGTATCTTCTTAGATCTATAACACCCTCTTGATTCCTAAACAACTCAAAATTTAACTATGAGACTCTAGCTGTCTATTCTTCAACCACCTCAGAGACCTGAGAGGGATAAATATATCTGCTTATATAGGAAGTGCAGGGCCTGCAGCTTCCAAAACTAAGAAAGGACATACCAATGACTGCCTGGACAGTTCCCATTTTCTCTCCATACATTCCTGCATCAGTCTTCAGCCTTTGGGTCCTGTTTCTCTGACAGACATTTGTTGTAGAGCAGGGATTATGAAGGACTTACCTACCCTGTCTTGGCAGAGTTAGGCTGTCGACTTCCCTGCTACCAAGTTTTGTCCTTTTTGGACAGCAGTCTGTCTGCAGTTGGTGCAAGGGGTTTTTTTTCATGCCAAGAGATAGGCTTGCCACTAATTCAACCATCTTACAGTGGAGGTTCTTCGATGCTTATCTTCTACTTGGAGTAGAATAGGGGGTGCTGTCAGGTGCTGATATGGACATTGGGAAGGTATACTGGGCCATTTAACTCTCATAAATGTGGCATATTTATATCTGTTGTTTTGTATAATACTTACTGTTATAAGAGAAGGAACCATCTGTTGGACTGAAAGGGGAAACTTCTGGGGGGAAGAGGGTGGAAGGGCGGGATAGGGAGGGGTTTGTGACTGAGATGTAACTTGAAAAAAAAGTATTTATAAAAATAAAAATACTTTACATCAACCACATAAATCTAAAGATTTGACACTAGCATCCGCATATGCAATAGAACCTGAAGAATTTCTCTTCTTGTGTCTGGGGTATTCTATCATCTTGGTGTATAAATTAGGTTGTCACCATCTTGATTTAAGATAATATTTTAACAGAATGTTGTTCTTAAATATTTTTTCTTGAGAATCAGACTGTCTTGGTTTAGACCCCAGTTCTGTCACTTAGTAGCTTGTTACTCTGGAAAATTCATTAATCTTCATGTTCCTTCATTTCCTTATTTTTTTTTAAAAAAATGGAGTAGTTAAGAGTACCTACGTACTTTAAGTGGAGACTAAGTAAATTAATACTCACAAAACACTTGGAATGACGTGTATCTCATATGAACTGTTTTGCAAATGTTTGTTATCTTGCCTGTATTATAAGGGGAACTGGTTCTTTCACAGATTGTGTTGAATGATGCTTACTCAGCTAGCTTCAGAACTAGGCGTCCATTTCCATGGGCTTTCCCAGATAAATCTTACATAGCTCTGTGCTGCTCTGTTTCAAGCAGATTAAATGGAAATTTTCCTTTGTTGTTTCCATCATTGAGTTGCAGGCCTATTATTATGCATAAAGATGCAGCTATGGTATTGCTCATTGGTCTTGAGTAGGTAATGCAGATGTGCTTAGGGGACATCGACAGGTCCAGGCATACATAGTCTTTCCTCTATACTCACTGGCCAACATTACTGTTCCAACCTTCTGATTAGTTAAAAAAGATTTTGGTCTTCACTATTCTGTCTTACACTAACAACTCATGTAAAATTCCTGCTTCTGTGTAAGTAAGAAAATAGCCTTATTCTTTTTTTGCCTCCCACCCGTGTGTGTGTGTGTGTGTGTGTGTGTGTGTGTGTGTGTGTGTGTGTGTTATATTTGCATATGTATATGCATGCACATTTCTGTGTGTAAAATTGGACACACGCTTGCCGTGCTACTTGTGTAGAAGTCAGAGAAAAACCTTGGATGTCAAGCCTCACCTTCTATCTTTTTGAGACAGGGTCTTAAAAAAAATGTTTTCTACTACCCAAGCTGGAATAGCTGGTTTATGACCTTCCAGGAATTTTCCTTACTCTGTTTCTCGTCCAAAGGGCATTCAGCTTGCAGACAGTTCTGTTACATATTCTGTTTGTACCTCCACTCTAGGAATTTAATTTCAGGTTCTCACACTTGCACAAGTATTTTGACCCATTGACCTACATCACCAGACTTCCCCCAGTTAGCCTTGTTTCTAAAACTCCTGAATAAAATGAAAGAACAGGCATCCTATAGTAGTCATTCTTCCCTTGTGTGAATAAGAACATGGAGGTACATTTTACTTAGTTGTGAAGGTTATATTTTAGAGTAAGGGTCGGTAAAACTACTACTTGTGGCCCAAATTCTAGTCTATCTGTTTAATGATTTGTAATAGATATTGCATCCTGTAAGTGTATTTTAACAGAATTTAAGAATTTATTTCAGTAGTCCTCCTTGGGTCTGGAGTAAACAGCCCACAACAACATGTTTAGGGGATGTCAAGGGAAGGCAGAGGTGGGTTTGTCAAGTGACATTGTGTGGGAATCTTCACGTTGGTGTCTGTTGCTCTACTGTTATGGATACATAACATCATGTCAAGTTATATAGCATTCTGTTGTGTTCTGTAGAATGTTGTCCTAGAAATGCTACCAGTGGGTGGCTGATTATTTTGCATAATTATTCAAAGGAAATGTAAATGCTGGTATTGACTTTAATCCATATCACTCTATTCTTTTTCTTCTTAAGTATCTTCATCTTCTTTACCATGAAATAAGCCCTCTCCCCTTGAGTGATGTATTGTGCAGGAGTATAGTGCACATGGATTTGTATTCAGACTCATTTGTTTTACAAAAGAGAAAGCTGCCAGAAGTTGTATTGACAACACCATCCTTGGTTTCCTAGCATGTAAAAGAGAGGTAAGAACCCCAGCATTGCTTAACACCCAAGGGGAAGCAATGACACCATGTGCAGAAGACTGTATAGTGCATGTCTTTTCTTGTGTCTTTAACAGTATTTTCAGAATGGACTTTCTTCTTGCACAGGGCTACGTGTGTCTATGGAATATATTGTAAACTTACCCTGTATGAATTAAAATCGTCAGCTGTGCTGGGTGGGTTATGATTCTGCAAGCATGAGGGAGCTCGGTGAGAGAGACTTTTAAGTATGTTTTCCTCCGGTGTGGGTATGACTTTGCTACTCACTTCTTTAATGTGGAAGCCGCTGCTTTGGTGGGAAGCTCCTGGGAGGTATGCAAAGATAAAGGAAAGATGGTAGCCTTGGAAGGGAAAGAAGACAGGGTTTCTACTGCTGCTGCAAAAGACGGAAGAGAAGCAAATTCTGCAGGACTATTTCAGAAGCAATTCCTTTGCAGGAATCTGTCATGTAGCCAGTAAAGTTGTTAACTTTTTAAAGATAAAAGAAGGAATGTTTCCTCTTAACAGAAATAGACTCTAGTTGGTAGAAATGAGAAGTCTCCCAAGATAAAGCTGGAGCAGAGCTTCTGAAGGGTGAAGGGAACATATGTGACTCCATTTTGTTTTTACTGAACTGCACAAAGAAAGTCAACATTTTGCTCAGTTAAGACATTTGTGCTTCTAAGAGATCACTGCTTTCAATTTAATCACACTAAATAAATTTCCTTGTATTCACATTGTTTCCATTTGATTTGGAAAAACCTTAGAGGGAACATTTGTATAAGTAACATGGAATTTTAATTTTTTTTTAGCCATTTAGATATAAAGGCTTCAAATTATGATCTTGAAATTGAATTTAGAGAGACCCCGGCCTCTTCTTTTAATCTGTTGGTTATTTGGAGGGTAATTATCTTAGTTGTGTTCTTTACTTGTATCTATATAACAAAGTTCCCCAAGCCTATGTCTTCAAATGTCAACCAGGATTATTTTCCCACGCTTCCAATCAGCTTGGCTGTTTTACTTCTGTAAACCATGCTGTGATTATTGACTGGCAGTTTAAGAAGACCTTGATGGGGGAATTCAATGCTCCACACCTTTCTGAAACCTCTCCAGCAGACTAGTCTAGGCATGCCCTCAAAATTTACATAAAAGTCTAGGTGGCAATACACACACACACACACACACACACACACACACACACACACACACTTTTGACACTTTTGAGGTCTTGGTATCACATTTGTTAGCGCCTCCCGGCCAAGGCAATGCATGGTGGCTCTCAGAGTCCTAGGAGAAGAGAACAAAGCTAGGAGTTACAGTGTATATCCAAGGCAGTTGTGATGGGAAACCACTAATACACATGCAGTGTACCAAAAGTTATTTCAATTTTTTGTCTCCAAATATGTAGCCTCTGGTTTTCCAGTTGTCTTGTTCTGTGGTATTTCTAAAGACCCGGTAAAATAAAAACAAAACAAACTCCTCTACCTAGTTACTTCTCAGTACCTGTTCTTAATGCTTACTAAAGGGCTAGTACTCCATTAAATACAAATCTTGATTTACTTGTAGGCCCACTACCATTTAAATGTGTCTGATGGCACAAATACTCTAATTCCAAAGTTGTTTTCTTTTCAGTGCTGACTGTATCTGACTCTTGAGCTCTAGGCTACTTTAGGCACTTCCAGTATTTTGGAACCTATATTTGAGTAGCAGTTGGTGGGAGAATCTGTGGGTTTTACTCTGTTTCACATGGTACTGTTTCACTTTCTTCTGTCCAAAATTCCACGTTTGGATTACTGCCCACTGTATGTGTCCTGGAGAAACCTCAAATGAGCATGTTGTAAATACTCATTGTCTTCCTTTTCCTGGTGGCTAAAACCTTCCATTGGGAGCCCATTGTGTAGCTTTCATACTATTTGAATCATGAATAATACTGTTGTGTAAAAATAGACACAATGTAGGTCTTCTAGGAGGCTACAGTGTGCTTGGCCTAACCGATGTTAAACAAATGCTCGAATATGAAAATTAGTGTCTGGCAGCAGTACCTGTTGTGGAGAAAATGTAACAGTGTACAGATGGAGCGATTGTGGAGGTGCTTTTAGATTGGGTATTTCAGAGAAGCCCCTTGAAGTGAGGGAATGAGATGTGATTATATGGACAAAGTGTGTTTTCAACAGAGAAACTAGCAGGTGCAAAGGCTGCTGGGACTTGAAATGGAAAGAAAGGTAGGAAAGGGGCCAGATCCTGCAGGGCTCTTTTGAACAGTTATGCCTTGGCACTTAGACTCTATATTCAGTGGCAATCTGTAGGTCCTTTTGGGGGTTAGGGGAGAGATGTCAACTGATATCTGGCCATTGTAATAGGCTGGAGGGAGTCAAGCTTTGAAGCTGGGAGCCTGTGATGATTGTGTTGGGGAGAGATGCTGAGGGGCTGTGAGAGGAGGGCAGATCCTTCAAAATGTTTTTAATTTAAATAATCTAAATTTAGACACCATGATCGGCTCTGCAAAGCTGAACATATGGAGAGTGCTTCCCAAAGCAGACCCAGCATACATCCGGTGACATCTGAGTTAATTTTAGGTGCTCTGCCACATGAATGGATTTCTTAATTTTAACAGCTACTGATGAATTTGCTGCTCATTAGGAAACATAAGATTTGCATGTAAGTCCTGTGGTTTCAGATTTTTGTTTTGTTTTGTTTTTTGTTTTTTTTTGAGACAGTTTCTCTGTGTAGTCCTGGCTGTCCTGGACTCGCTTTTTAGACCAGGCTGGCCTCAGACTCACAGTGATCCAGTTGCCTCTGCCTCCCTAGTGCTGGGATTAAAGGCATGCACCACCATGCCTGGTGTCAGCTTTTATTTGCAGTAAGAATAAAGCATTAATTTCACAGTAGAGGTAATAAAAACAAGGAGAAATATTGGTTGTGTACAATGAGATGCTGATGGGATCATTCACAAGGTTCACTCCTGAGGGACAGCGATAATGACTCAGGTGGTTTTATGCCATGTGAGAGTCACTAGAAATGAGATTTTATCAGGTATTTGTTGAATCGTAGGCTACATATTAGGCAATACCTTATTCAGTCGCTCTATAACGGGTGAGATGTGGGTGGTAAAGCTTTGGCATTTTCACCTAAGAGATTAGGGAAATAACTCTTTCAGAGAGTAAGACCTTGTTCTCAGAGTCTCCTTCCAGTTCTCAGACATGGCAATGGAGGTCGTGGTGAGAGTGACATGCAGCTCTGGTGACGCTTCTGGAAATAAGGACTTAGTCTGACTTACAGAGTAGTGTATCATCAACTACCTGGAGTAGTTCGGCATGTGACAAGCTTGCTGAAAGGATGGAAGTAATGGTTCTCTTCCTCTGTGTTTTATTTTCCTCACCGTAGGGTCCTTTAAGAAATGATCACCTGGAATTTTAGTGGAAAGGCCATATTTGGGGACTTCATAGTGACTTCCTTTGCTTCCCATGTGTCCAGGCCTTGGTTACATCTTAGCTTCTTTTCTTTCTGGATGTGCAACTCACAAACCTCTGACTTGCATCCAAAACTAGTTGGAATGGATGACCTCACTAACAGCCTTAGAGCCAGCCTTGGAGCCACTATAAGGGAAGGTAAACCTAGGCATGTGACTTAGCCTCCTTTGTGCATTAGTTCCTATCAGTGACAGGAAGATACTGAGGAAGAATCCAAAGCCCCATGTGCACTGGAGGTTCAGTGACTCTTGGTGCTCAGGGAGAGCAGAAATAGGGGTGAGAAAACCTGAGGTCACGAGGAAGTGACTTCCCTTCCTCCTGGGTACATGTGCTCTGTTTTCTACTTGGAACTTTCAAAAGATCAGACAGACTTGTTGAAGATATTTTTTTAAAGTCTGAGATTATTTTTTTCCTAACATATCAGGGGCTGAAGATATAACTCAATGGGTGAATTCACACCTAGCATATGCAAAGCCCTGGGTATGATCCCTGGTACTAGGGATGGACACGCACACACACACACACAGACACACACACACACATACATGAGGGGGGAGGGTAAAGAAGAGAAGGGGGAGGAATAGAGGAAGAGAAAGAGAAAAGAGGAGAAGAAAGAGGAAAGATAGAAAGAAAAATAAAGGAAGGACCAAATCCTAAAAGCCCAGCTAAGTCCTTACATTGCCAGTTGGTAGGGAAATCCTTTTTTGTTTTCCATTAATTAATGTATTTGTTCATTTAACCTCTCAATCTCAGCCTCATTCTCTCCTCTTCTCCTAGCCCCAGCCTCCCACCTACTTCCCCCACCCCTATCTTCCACTGGGCCCAGAGAAGGGAACCCTGCTAGGGAACAACTCAAGTGGTTGGAAGAGGAGGTTCCAGGAATGGAGCAGGAACATTCTAAAAGACCACAATTCTAGGGTAAGTGCCAGCCTGGGTGCTTCTTCTTGGCCTCTCCTTGCTGAGATAGGAGCTGTGGAGAGCTGAGACTGCCTAAATCGCCACTTCTCAACCAGATCAAGAGCCCCCTGGCAAATCTCTGTGTCCAAAAGACATTTACATTACGATTCATAGCAGTCTTGAAGTAGCAACAAAACTAATTTTGTGGTTGTGGGTTGTGACAACATGAAGAACTGTGTCAAAGGGTAGCAATGTTAGGAAAAATGAAGTCCACTGGTGTAACTAATCAGGCATTTAGTGCTCATGGGAGCTGTTGCCTTTTCCTTGTCTCTCATGTCTGCTGTGCCAAATAGCTGGTCAGCCCTGGAAGTTCAGGCTGTTTGGATTCATTTCTACACAATCATGTAAAAATAAACAAACAAACAAACAAACAAACAAACAAATAAATAAATAAATAAAAGCTATGCCAATTCCAACCCCTACAGACTTCTGACTTGACGAGTGAAAGCTACATGGATTGAACGGTGAAAAAGATGCTCAATGGGTGTCAGAGTTTAGTTTAAAGATTTTGTCTCCTAGGCTAGTTAGCATTTTGTCAACTTGATACAAGAGTCATCGGAGAGAAAGGAACCTTAATTGAGAAAATGCCTCTGTAAGATCAGGCTGTGGGCAGGCCTATAGGGCATTTTCTTAATTAGTGGTTGATGTGGGGAGAGCCCAACCCATTATGGGTGGTTCCATCCCTGGATTTCTGGTCCTGGGTTCTATTAGAAAGCAGGCTGAGCAGGCCTTGATGAGAAATCCAGTAAATAGCACTACTCCATGAGTTTTCATCAGCTCCTGCCTCCAGGACCCTGATCTGTTTGAGTTCCTGTCCTGACTTCCTTCAGTGATAGACCATGGAGCCAAAGAGTAAGGCAAATAAACCCTTCCTCCCCAATTTGCTTTTGGTGTTTCATCAAGAAGTAATAATCCTATGTAGGACACATCACTTCTATCATATGTTGAAATTTAATTCTCAGATCAGTGATATTAGGAGTGGGGCCTTTGGGAGGTCATGATCTTGTAGGGCAAAGCCTTCATGAATTGAATTAGTACCCTTAACAATAAAAAAAAGTCATCAAATTGAGGGTTGTGAGAGCATGGGGGATTTGAGGGGGTTATCTATGAGGCGTTGAAGGGAAAGAGAAAGTGCTATAATTGAATTTGAACAAAAACATATATTTAAAAAATAGAACTCATCCATATAACTTAAATGTGAGTTAGGAAGCCACTGTGTCAGAGCTTATTGGTTGGGTAATCTTTGGCAAGTCACTTAGAGCATGGGTTTTCTGCTTTGTCGAGTGGGAATAGCACATGTTGGTTCACTGGAAACTTTTAAGTGAGATAATATATGGCAGCGCTGCATTTAGAATGTGTTAGATGACCAATAGATGATAAAAAAGAGAGAGAAGTCTGAAATAACTAATACCTTTTGCCCTTGTTTTCTATTAGAATTCATAGCAGGTGATAACTATTAGAAACAGGCCCTTCTTAGACATTGAATCTACTGGTGTTAACCAGTAAGGGATTTAAGACACAGCAGAAATGCAAGGATGTGCTTACATTGTAGATTATTCATTTAATAATGGTCTTGAATTCCCAAGCCTCCAGAACTGAGAGCAATAAACTTTTAAAAAATTGATTATGTACTATAGGCTATTTTGTTAAAGTACCACAAATGTACTAAAACGGTAAGCAAACAAGATTGGTACTTGCTTTGACAGAGTAAAGTAAATAAATTCTAGATGAATTGATCTTGGAAGCCATTTAGAAGAAGTTGCATTCAAGGTAAGTCTTGGAGGGAAGATGTGAAGTTGGTGTTGCTCTTCAGGAAGAAAATGGGCCCCAGCACAGAGATGACAGTCTAACCCTCTCCAAACACGTGGCAGTAGGAAAATGCTGAGTTGACTCTGGAGAATGTGGTAGCAGCTAAGGTCCATGAAGATGTCTGCATAGGCCCATCAGCAAGGATATTTGGTAACTTTTAAAGACAATTTTATTCTGAAATATTTTGTGTTTAGAAAAAAATTGAAGAATTGTCCAGTAGCTTTAAAGTATTTCCCAGCTGAATCTAGTACTTACTGATGCTTTACTATGTTCCTTTGTTATTCTCTACTTGTTTAACTCTCTTTCTCTATTTCTCTCTCTCATATATATATAATAATTTTTTTTTATCTAGAGCAATGGTTCTCAGCCTTCCTAATGCTGTAACCCTTTAGTACAGTTCTTCATGTCCTAGTGACCCCAGCCATAAAATTATTTTGTTGCTACTTCATAAGTACAACTTCACTACTTTTACTAATCATAGTGTAACTATCTGATACACAACCCCTGTGAAAAGGTTGTTCAACCGCACAGGGGTTGTGATTGACAGGTTGAGAACCACTGCTCTAGAGAATTTTAGAGTGAGTTACAAATACAATGCTTCTTTTATTTCTAAGTATTTCCTAAAAATTAAAAGCAAAGGTTTTCATTTGTATAACTTGTATACAATTATAAAAATAAGAAACTTTAATATCATTATACAAGTGTTATCTGATTTTAAGACCTTATTCATATTTTATAAATTGTCCCAAAGACAGAAGGCTCATCTTCATTCCTTCTTTCCCTTCATCCATATCGACTTCCCTCTCTGTTTCTGCCTTGATGTCTCTCCTCTATTTCTTTATTGACATCATGAAAAGGGCTCAAATGGAAATATCAGTCATGGGAACAAGATATCCCTTAGAGAAGTAGCCCCAGGGAACAAGGCAGCCTTTTCAGAGGATTTGGCAACAATGTACTCTGACGATAAGAGACAAGTCAAGCCGACGATGAGGATGGAAACGAGAAATACAAAGATGCTTATGTTTTGGGTTTTTCATTTAATTGTGGTAATGAGATTTCTATGCTGCTTTACCAGGAAGGAATGCAGGGTGGTTGGAGGCACCTTGGAGGAGTGGTTTATGGCACAACAACCCCATATGGGTTGGAATCAGACTTTGCTGCTTATTAACCGTGCGATTTGGGAAAGGTAACTGCTGTGCTTTTGTCTTTTCATGTGTGAAATGAGGACCATAAAACACAATACCTTGCGGGGGTTCTTGTGAGGATCACGGAGGCAATAGTTGGCAAACTGCTGTATTGCAAGCCACCTTGACATATAGTGTTATAGGCGTCTGACAAATCAACATAAGTAAATGATTTTCCTACTCTTACGTACTCCATCTTTATCATTAACTTAAAACAGTATCACTGTTATTCCTAGTTGGGACTCCAATGTCAAGTGATTTTCCCAAAGTCACATAGCTGTTGGCACAGAAAACATTTACATTATTCTTCAGACTTTCCACATGATGGTATACACTAGACAATAGAGATGAGCTAGTAACTCCAAAATAGGCTAGAGACTAGAGGCCCCAGAGTCAAAAGTCCTCTACATAGAAATAGTTGAAGATAGGAATGTGTGTGTTTGCTAAGGGAGAGGCTCTATATGAGAGTGAATACTGCAAATGGTTGCCTATGAGATAAGAAGAGAAAAAAGAACCAGTGAATAAAGCTGAGTAGGAACAGCCACAGAGGTGGGGGACAATGCAGGGTTGACAGAAAGGACAGGACAAGAGGGTCTAGGGAGGGTTGCATGTTTTCTTGTTTTTGTTTGTTTGTGTGTGTGTGTGTGTGTGTGTGTGTATGTGTGTGTGTGTGTGCGCAAATGAGGAAGATACAGTCAGAGCTGAGACCTGTGACTGATGAAGGGGTCCCTTAGAGAGCTTAACAAGAACCTTGCCACTGTTGAAGGCAGGGATCTATTTTCATTGGCTCAGGAAGAGAGTAGAAAGAGAAGCATGACTTCTTGGGAGTAAGTACTTCTTTCAAGACACTTGGAGTGTGGAGGACTTTGGTGGAAGAAGGAGGGTAAAAGCAGGATCCTTATCTGGTAGAGGTGATTTCCTTTGTCATGTAGCAGGGAAAGGACAAGGCCTGAGGATAGAGACTAGTAGGGAGGCTGGAAAGATAGGTTGGGAAAGATAATATTTTTGAGTTACTGGCCAATAGAGTCCCACAGATTCCTCCCCCCAACTATTATAGGCTATAGGCTATTGTGAAAACTATTGGTTACCCTCCACAACCTGGTAGTAAGATGCTATTGTTGAAGACGCCATATACTTATGTTATAGGACACAGAGAAATCGGACTAGTACCAAATTGGAAGTTTCACGCGTAGTGAACAGTGTTCATAGTACTTGAAGGTACTATACACACTATTGGATGAGAAAAGTAATTATCAATCTTACCTAGCTACAAACCTTTTGGATTATAACAGTGACATGCTTGCAAGATATGCACATGAATACAATAGTGTCATAAATATTATGAGAAACCAACCACTTGTTTTTATTGGACTTAAGGGCTACTCGATGAGGTGAAAACCATACCTGACACTGTTAATGAGCCTAGAACCTGAGATTATATAGGGAATACCTATTGCTATTATTTGTCTAAAGATAGGAACTATGCCACATATGCATAGCTCAGTGCATTACTCAGCCATCATCAGGGAAGTTTCTTCTGACAGTAGATGGGATCTAACACAGAGACCTGCAACTGGGCAACATTCGGAGAGTGAAAGACTTTTGAATACTTCCAACCCAAATGTTTTTATTATATCCTTCCCTTCTAGAATCATAGACTGATGGAGAAGAGGGGGGCAGAAGGATTGTAAAAGCCAAAGGTGATGGACAGTTTCAAGGAAACAGAATTTTCCAGTCCCAACAGGGTTGACGCATACATGAACTCACAGAGACTGTGACAGCGTGCACAAAAACTATAGAAACACAAGCCATACAAAATCCCAGAATGAAGAAGGGGAAGTAGAAACAAAGCCTCTCTCTTAACCAGGAAGCTATTTGCAATCAGTTTCTGCTGGGAAGGAGAAAATCAGTCTTCTGTAAGGGAGTGTCATTGAGTATACCAACTGCACTCCAGGAAAGGTTCTATGCTCAAGAATATTTGGGTAACACAAATGACTTCATATTATTTTGTGCTTTTTTTTGGTTTAAGTTTGGGGTTCAGTTTTTAAATTTTTATTTTTTAAATCGAAATGATTTTTATATATTTTATTCATGCTCCTTCCCCTTCCCCAACTCCTCTCAGATCCCCCCCACATCTCTACCACCTCAACTTAATATTGTTTCTCTTTCTATCTTTCAATCCAAAACAAAAAACCCAAAATACAAATAAAACTCATAAAAACACAAAAATGAAAATCAAAATAAACAAGCAAAAGACAAATAATACAAAAAAAGCCAAGACACAAAATACATATAAACATCACACACACACACAAACACACACACACAAACACACACACCACACACACACACACACACACAAACACACACACACCACACACACACACACACCACACACACACAAACACACACAAACAAACACACACACACACAAACACATACACACACACAAACACACACACACCACACACACACACTCAAAACAAAAACAAACAAACAAAACCATGGTATTCGTTTTTGTTGACCAACTACTACCTGGGATGAGGCCTGCCCTGGAATGTGGCTGATATACACACTTGGCACTTGGGGTCCTACTCCTAACCAAGTAGCTATTTGCAATTGATATCTGTTGGCAAAGGGAAAATGCACTTTCTTCATTTTTTTAAGAGAGAGAAAAATCATGAAGTTGGGTGGGTATGGAGGAGAGGAAGAATATGTGTCGCGTCCCTCTTGACCGGCAAGAACGACGCAACTCGCAAAAGCT
>CAJQZJ010032856.1:1671645-1719228 GCA_907164525.1 Lophiomys imhausi
AGAGAGAGAGAGAGAGAGAGAGAGAGAGAGAGAGAGAGAGAGAGAGAACTGGATCAAAGGGAGAGGACAATGAAGGTCAGGGCTTGGAAACTATAAATGCAACAGATACACTGAAGCTGTCTATAAAGGGGCATGTTAATATGACAATTTGAAAATGAGACAGTTCCAGGTGCCAAGAGGCCCAAAAGCAGCATCAGGCATACCACGGAGTGATGGAGATGGAAGCTGTCTAGGCTGATTTTTATTTTCTTGAGTTTTTTTTTTTTTTTTTTTTTTTTTTAGATCCTCAACGCCAATATCTCTCTTGAGGGGAACAGAAGAAAAATTAATATTTCAAAAGGGAGCATTTGCGAGACGTTAAAGCCAGGCATTTATTTTTAAGCATTGTCTTGAAGTGAGAGGCAGAGATTAATAGAGCCAATTTAAATCCTCTTAGGGGATACATCTAATGTCTGCCACTTGCTATATAGTCTCCATTAAGTGTAGACACAGGAAGGCCTATCCAATTGAAATGTTAAGTGTGACACTGAGGAGTTTTAAAAAACGTATCTTCAATGCATTGATAGAAGTCTTTATTTACTTTATCTGTGAAGATGTCTGTCTCCAACAATGAGGAGGTGACTTGTAGAATCCGTGGCTATTTCGGGAGATTAAGTTATCATCTGTGCTTATCTTGTTTCTATGTTTTAAGGTAAAGTTGCAGACACAGATTTTGATTCATCATAGAATAGGTGGGTGGAGCTTAGCAAGGGCATGGAACACAGACAGTTAGCAATACCACAAAAAGAAGTGATAAGGTCACAAGTCCAATGTTACTCATTTATTCTTAAAGTTTTGAAATAACACCTGGTCTTGATTGCTCCCGTTGGCAAATAGCTTCAGCGTTTTTCACGTCTACCTTGACTTACAGGTTGAAGAGCATGTAAGTAGCGTTTGAAATAGAATGGAGAGTAGCAGGAACAAAAACATCCAACCATCTCAAACCGACCAATGCGAATGTCATCCTGCATTTTGTTGAAGCTTGTTCCAAGTGATTCCGTGACTACTTGATGTGCGCGTTGATGGGATTAGGTGCAGTTTATGTCTAACTGCAAAGGGTGGACATTTAGCTTCATTTTAAAAGTTATCCTGGAACATTGTGAGAAGCTCAGTGTAAAAGAACAATAAAGAGGAATGAGCCATAAGTTAGTAGATCGGCAGTGTGAGGACTAGCATTCCAATGAGGTGTTCCTGAGCAGAGCAGTTCACTCGGAAGCGAGTGAGCGGGTTTGTTCCCCACCCTTGACTGGCCTTTTTGTTTTAATTTTCCTGCTCCCTGGCATCAAAGCCATGTCACTGTGATGACTGTAAATCTGGGTAGCATGCTCAGCGTTGACTTGTTCCATCAGCAAGGGGGATCACTATCACACAGCGTTGGGACTTCAGACTGTCAAGATCAGAGGGCTTTCATGGAAGAGCTCCATCCCTGTGATCAGTAGGACATTCAGAGACAGGTAGTGGCTGCTCCCTCGGGGGACTGTCACTCAGTGTACCTACTACCTTACTAGGCTGTGAATCACTGAACTGCAGAATGATGCCGAGGGAGTAAGGCTCTTTAACATCTGCTCTGTCAACAGCTCATTCATCTTCAGTTTGCTAGTGATGGTACCATCCAGGATGAGCCTGACTCCCATGATCTATCCTTTCACAAACAAGGAGGGCCTTCTACCTGACCACAATTCTCCAATTTTAGGTTTTTCAGCCATTCTCTAAAGACAGTAATATACAAATTTAAAGTTACTTATGACTGTGCCACATTATTTGTTAAACACAAAATTTGAGTTGATTGATTACTATAATTTGTCACTGTTTGTATTCCAGATGAATCAATGACAGAGGAAGCACTATTCCTTAACCCTTGAAAACATTTGGTTCATTTTTCAAAATAGAAAATTACCTGGTTACCAGATATATTATTGTTCTAGAAGCATACTCTTCTAGACGCATAGTGCATCCATTCATTGATAATCATTACTTTATAAAAATACACCTTACAGATTGCAATATGCCTGCTAGTGGGATGAGGAGGAAGAGGGGAAAAAAGGATGAAAAATTTCATTCAGGAAATGTTTTTGACATTACTTTAGGAATGATGTGTGTCAGTATGAGTTCATTCTGAAGCTTTCTTATATTGATGAATGTATGTACTTTATGTTTTTCAGTGTGTGTGTATGTGTCGCATGTCTCTGTGTGTGTGTGTGTGTGTGTGTGTGTGTGTGGCATGTCTGTATATAGGGCTATGGAGGCTAGAATTTGATGTATGGTATTTTTTTTCCTTTACCTTAATTTTTTCAGAGACTATCTCACTGAACTCAGAATTGACCACTTGGCAAACTGGCTTGCCAACAGACTCCTGAGATCCACCTGTGTTTGCCTCTCCCACAGCACTCGGGTTGCAAATATTTTCTGTGGAGATACGATCACAGGCAGGCCTTCATGCTTATCTAGCAAGTACTTTACTTACTTTTATTTTTTACTTTACTTATTTTAAAAAATAATTCTCAAGTCATTTTCATGAGAGAGAAGGAAGAGAGAAATCTTTCAGGGTGTGTTGGAATTGGCAGTGAATTAGAGCTTGGCCAAGACAAGGAATGGTGACTATTTATTGTCTTCATTGCCATAGTGTTGGGCCGTACATCTTCAGATGTTTCTAGAAAGACTCCATTAGGGGAAGAAACTGAGATAAACAGTGTGAGGATGTGACAGCATCCTAGTCTGACAGAGTTCTCCAGGGGTTGAATGATCTTGCTGTCACAGTCTTGATTGTTCAATAAGAGTGGAATTATCTCGTCATCGTTTGGGACCTCCCGATTCCGGCTCCATGGCTTGTTGCTTGGGGAATCCATGTTATGGAGATGCTTCCAGGACAATTGTGATAGAACCTTGGGTTTGAGAACTGCTGAAGTTGATGGTGGTGGAGAGTGGGACAGCTTGGAAGTACCATGTGTCAGTGTCGGGGTGTGTCATGTAGCTTCTGCATGATGAAGGAGCAGCATAGAAGATGGATTAGCTGCATGCTGAGGATATGGCCTTAGGGTTTCCCAGAAACCCCCTCCTTTAGGGTGTGAGCTTCGGAACACTCCATCTGATTCTGATTAAATCCTGCAGTCAGAGACCAGGGCAGGCTTGACTCCAGGAAGGTCATGTACAATGTTTTCCTGTAAAGTTCTTCTTCCTCTTTGTCTTTGATTATTTTTCTCCTTCGGGAATTCCTCCTCCAGTCCTCTCTGGGGTATTTGTAAGGCTTCCTGAGGGTTCTCTGGTCTCTTAACGTTTCTCATTTTCTATGCTTCTATTTGGGATGCCAGCCTACCACCTTAACAGATTAACCCTTGTAGAAGCCCACAGAAACTGCAACTATATGATTCTTTTTGTTACAAGCCAAGGCACCACCATCCTTGAAAATAGTTGAGTTTTATTTACCTCCTGAGCATATCAAGCATGGCATCCTCTGATGGGGTAGGGAATCTAATAGGGAAAAATATGGTTCCTGGCAATGTGTGGCAATTCTTCATGAAGCTGTGGGTTCAGGGTCAGCGAGGGCTCATTTCAGGGGAGGACGAGCTGCTGTTTGGTGTGGATGAATTGTACTTATACCCCAGTTTTCAGAACTATCTTAGTTTTTTCTTTTGAGCTGCTGTTCATTCATCTAATTTAGGCCCTTTCATGTCCAATAGGGTCCTGGCTTACATAATGAAGTATATGGTCACTGTTAATCTGAGGGGGGGGGGGGAAGAAGACTTTTCTTGAAGACCCTGAATAACATCATTTTACAGTGTGATTTAACTGAATCATTGAGGCCTGTCCTAATACTTGTAGATCAATGTAAGAAACCCTATTATCCCATAGCTTCCCACTTCCTCTTCCTGCCCTAACTCCAGTGTATTCTCAGGGAGGTCTCCTAAGAGTTTATTTGGACATTCCAGCTTGGTTATTTTTGCTTTATCCATATCCACAGTCCTCCACGGCCATACTGTATGACTGGGACATGTTATCTGGTTTCAAGGTGGACTGCTCAGAGAGAGCAAAGACTCACACATTCTTGGATGCAAGTTTTGGTCATCTGAAGTGTGGAATTCTAAAATCATGAGTTCCTGGGAATAGCCTAGGAGGAAAGATGTTACTGAAGATATGTCCTTCCCTTTTGAAAACAGACTGTTGGCTTCATGCAGAGGCAAGGCCTGAGGAGAGACTGGAAAGCACCATGTACAAGTTAGGGTCACTTGGCTCCAGAGTGGCCCTGTTCTTCATATTCCTACTTTTCAGAGATCCTGCTTCTAATATATTCTCAAGCATCCTACGCTCACTATGGCATTTTAAAGTGTTTAGATAAGAACACTTCACCCATAGGTAGTTGTTTGGCTATTTAGTTGAGGCCCATGGGTTTACTTCCAACTGGTCTTCTAGAAATCCCTTATTCAATGTCTAGGTATCTTGATCATCAAAAGACAACTATAGGTTTATCTCCCTATTGTTAAGAGTGAAGTAAAGCAAATAATGTGGCTTAAAGTTTAAAAGTCAACCAAAGGGGAGGCATCACTTCCTGGTATATTTCATTGATGGAAATTTGTTGAATCTTTTCTTTGCTTGTTGATACGCTTCACCAGATGTGTGGGTGTGAAGACAGGAAAACTGTTTGATCAATCATTCCCACTGTGACTTTGTTTGTCTGAAGATCAATCAAATGAAAAAAAAAACTTCCCTGTCTGAGATCAGAGGATTAAATATTTTAACATCTCAGATATGTCTACACCTAATTCTGGCACTTCTTAACTAATTAATAAGACAAGCATATACTTATTCTTTTCTTATGGTTTCTTAGCATTGAATAAAGGCAACAAGGTGTTTCCTAGTTAAGAACACTTTCCTGAAGATAGAGTTATGAGGTAAATAGCCCACAGACTAGACACTGTACAATCCTAGAAGTAAAATTTCCAGAGCTTATTCATGGATCCTGTAGAAGAACAGCAGCTCTGCATGTGCATGTGGGTCCTCCCTCAACTACATATTTCCTCAGTGGTTCTGATCTCTTCCTGTATATCTCATCACTTGAAAACCATGATATTTCTATATTTTCTGCCTCTTTCTTTGGATATTAATGTGATCTAGGAAGGGAGAAGCCATTGGGGACATATAGAACCAAATACTACCCAGACAATGATCTTCTGGTGAACATACCCTCATGTTTAAACACTTGGTCAGTTTATGTCATTGGGATTTCTATTGGTCAGATTTTCATCCCTGCAACAAAATATCAAGGAGAGTTATGCCATAAGAATTTTTGTTCTTTAAAAAACCCAGTTATGATATGAGAATGTTTTTGTTTGAATCCCAGGTGTGGAGTATGGGCTGCTTCAGTTTGTCCACAGGTGTTAACTATAATTGTCTCTTGTGCTCTAGCAGGGGCATGGTTTAGCCAACTGCAGAAAGTTTAGTTCTGAGGACTTTGAAGAGGGAATAAATGCTAGAGCCCAGAGAGGGATGGGGTGGAGGGCACTCTGAAGGAGGAAGAGGTTGCTGCTCTCCATGCTGGTGCTCCCCAGCACTAGTACCAGTTTGTTCTGCTACTGTGTTTGTTGTTACTGGTTTGTTGGACTGCTGGATATCCTGGCTACTGAGATTTGCCCCAAAAGAACCCGATGGCCCTAATCAGTAGGCAGTAAATAAAAGAGACCTACATCCCTTTCCCCTCTAACCTTCTTTCTCTCCTACTTAGGGTTGGGGCATTGGAAGGTATAAGGGTTGGAAGGGAGGTAGAGGATCAAGTACAGTAAAATAAAAGAGTGTATAAAATAAAATAACCAAAGCTACCTACAACAGAGTTAAGTAAAAAGAGGGAAGATTTAATTTGGCTTATGGTTTCAGTTCATGGTTACTTTGCTCAGTGTTAAAGCCTGTGGTGAGGCAATACATGCTGCTGAAAGAAAGCATTTTACCTCATGACAACAAGGAAGTGGAGTGGGGTGGGCATAAGCTGAAGACAAGATGTCCCAGGGATATGCTCCCCAGTGACTTACTTTTACCAAGCTGGGTCTCAACTCTGAAAGTCACCATCTCTTCTCAGTAATGCCATCAAATTATGAATCCACCAGGGAGTTCGTTTGTTCACTATGTCAGAGCCCTCATTATCCAATCAGTTCTCAGAGATTGGATCCACCATCTGGGGACCCAGTCTTCAAAAGCCAGTGAGCCTCCTTTTTGCAGAGGAAAGGATTTAATATTTAAGCCATAACTAGTTGTATGAAAAGTTATGACTCTTCCATTCTAGTTGATAGTTTAACATGTGATTGCCCAAGATTAGTAGTGTGAATAGAATCCTTCAAATGCTCACGTTATTGCTCATTTGTAAACAATAAAACTTGCATCAACTCAAACTGTGTGGGGGTGATTAATTATCTACAAATAAAATGATTTTTCCATTCAAACTTCACAGAAACTTTGTCTACTTTTATTTCTCTGCAACATGGGGCTCAGCTGAGCAGCATCACTATCTGGATATTTGCCCCTTACTGTTTTGGTTTGCAGTGGCCACAGAATAAGGAAAGGTACATTTATACTGTAGAATAGGCATCATATAGGTCCTGGTGTATGTTTATACTCTTAATATTTATGTAAAGCTCATGACTACATCTCTCCTTTGACTATTGGAAGCTTCTGTTCTTAATAATTTAATTTCTCTCTATCAACTGCAGCCTCCCACAACAGCCTGAATCCAGACTTGATGAAGTCCAGATATATTTTAATTTTCTTTTATTAAGCTAAGGAGAACATTTCTTGGAGACTGTGCTGACTTCTGCATCTTGAAAGAATACCAACTGTGGGAATTTTTATGCATAATGAAGCTCAGGGAGCAATGGGCTTGCTTCCAAAATGCTGCAGATAGTTACAGTTTAAGCAGGCAAACATGACACACATTCTTAACTATTTTCCAGAAGGAAACTGCACTAGAAGAGAGATGATTTGAAAAGAAAAAAAACATATCCAGTAGTAACTGGACACTGCATGGCTACAGTAGTTCCTACAAGTGTTCAGTGGAGAGTCCTGATACACAGTCAATGTACAAGCAAATATTTTAGCCAAATAAACAAGTGGATTGTTCTGAGAAGTTCTAAGTAGGAAATTCTTTTTCCATGGATACTCCAGAAATTGTAACTGTTGAGCACTACTGTATTGCTCATTTTACCATTCATACTTTACTTTTGTATCTTCTGAAACAAGCCCCACTTTACAGGTGATATTTGGGTACAGAGGATAACTTAATCATTTCTGCCTAGAAACTGAACATTAGGAGCAGGATATATTACTATGGAGCACACATTTTATGCCTTGGAGCCTGGGGTTCTTCCTTGCATTTGAGGGGTTACCTGACTCTGATGTCACAGGCCACAGTACTGTGAAAAAGCATCTGAACACACCAAATCAGAGTCACCAGGAATTGTTATACAGAGATTAAAGCTAACACTTCATCCACTTCCAAGCAGCCTACAAGACATGCATGTCCTGGGGGAAAGAGTAAAGAGTTGGGTTGTAGTTAATTTCTTCCAAGATATTTCTCTTGGTATTTAGGTCAAGTTTTCTGTCTTTTAATCGATGTACTCAGGAAAGCTTATGGAAGGATGAAACATCTAGAAGTATGATAGAAAACAGGAAAGGAAGATCTTACTATCTGATTGAATCCACGTGCAACTTTGTAATACAACTTTATTTCTTGTAGAGAGTCTGTCTGTTGACCCAATCTGGGGATCTGTTACCACAGTCTTTTTCTTTATCTTATGAATTCCTGGTACTTTGTTCAACTACAGTGGCTTCCCAGTGGGGGCAGCCAATACCTGCAGTGTGTGTGTGTGTGTGTGTGTAGGTAGATATATTATAATATATAATATAATTTCTACATATATAAATATCACACATATATATGTGATATTTCAAGAAGCTTGAATATCACTATTGGTCTGGCCCCATTTTCAAAAGCATTATGCCTGTCTTTTATTGGAGGTCTTTCTACAAGTTAAAGAATGATGTATTCTCAAGAGGGCCTGTCTACAATGTTAATTAACTTGGATCAATGACCAGTTTTGCTGATAATATTAATCTATTGGTAAATGATAGCGTGTTTATTCTACTAGATAGCTGATACTCATTAGATAAAAGTACAACAATATAAAAAAAGTATTGGTGGTATGGAGACAGAAATACAAGCACAGAACACTTTTGTTAATGCTCAAACACTTTTGTTTGTAGTAACATTTTGTGTTACTACAGGAACAATTCCTCTTAGTGTGAGGTGTTACAAGAAGAGATAATGAAAGGGAAGGCTTACTGTTAAATCTGGTTTTTGGCTTTAATTCATTCTTTTTTTAAATGTTTAATTATTATTTCAAGTTACATCTCTATCGCAGCCCACTCCTTCTACCCCAGCTTTAGTTCATTCTTGATGCATGAGGTCTTGTAGTCTGAAAGTAGGGAAGAAGAAGCAGAGACAGAATATTTTCTTAGTCACAAATAGCCTCCCAAACTTTTTGTGCTGGCTATTTCTTCAAGGGAAGGTACTTGGCACTTTGTATTTTATGCTCATGACTTTCTGAAAGCCCATTTACACTGCAGAACACATCTAAAATTGAAAAAAAAAAAAAAAGATAAGGGCACCAGCTACCTCCAGAGCTTGGCTCCAAAATTTCAGGGATGGGCTACCATTTCAAACTTTCTAGAAAGAAAGTGTTTGAAGTGATCAACCTCTTCTCTGGATTTTAAAGCACATGGCATTGGGTAATGAGACTTTAGCTGATCACTGAGCTTTTGTCCTACTCTACATGTGGATCAAAGGTGGATTAGAACCACAATTGATTGCTCTGTAGATGCCAGTAGAATACGGGTGGATATGATTGTTCTCCAGAGTGTTGCTTCATGTGGTTGTGGTGGTTGCTGTTATTCTTTCACGAGGTCTGAAATTTTCTGTTTTCTTATGATTTCAAATTTTCTGTTTTCTTATGATTTCATTTCTTTCTTTAAATACTATGTGAACACATTCTAATAAAATGAGGATTTTAGTTAGCTGAGTTATGGTTACTTAACCTATTATTATAATGAATTCTTTTTTTGTTTATTTATTACTTCAGGTTACATCTCCATTACAGTGCCCTCTTTCCACCCCTCCCAGCCCCACCCTCCCACCCTCTACCCCCTAACCCTTCCATCCCACTCCTCTGGAGTGGAGTGTCCCTACATAACAGTCCCCTACTCCAGTTCAGCAGTCATATGAGGGCCAAGAGCCTCCTCATACACTGGGGGCCTACAAGGCAGCCCCACTAGGGCAAAGTGTCTCATTGACAGGAAACAAAGTCTATGTTCATGTTCCCTTTGGTGCATTGGTTGTAGTATAGCTATCCTGTACTATATAGCTAAAATCCAATTATAAGTGAATAGATGCATGTGCATCCTTCTGAGTCTGGGTTGCTCACTCAGGATGAGCTTCTCTAGTTCCATCCATTTGACTGCAAATTGCATGATTTTGTTGTGCTGAGTAGTATTCCATTGTGTAGATGTACCACATATTTTTTATCCATTACTTAGTTGAGGGACATCTGGGTTGTTTCCAGTTTCTAGCTATTATAAATAAGGCTGCTATGAATATAGATGAGGAAATGTCCTTGTGGTTTGCTGAGGAATCATTTGGATGTATACCCAGAAGTGGTATGGCTGGGTCTTGAGGTAGAACTATTCCAAGTTTTCTAAGATATCACCAGACTGACCTCCATAGTGGTTGTACAAGCTTGCACTCCCACCAGCAATGGAGGAGTTGTCCCCTTTTTCCACACCCTCACCAGCATGTGCTGTTATTTGAGTTTTTGATCTTAACTATTAATTCTTGATGCACGTTCAAAGCTTAAGAGATTTCACAAGGTTATATTTTATCCCTCTTTCCATTTCTCATTTTATGATGTGGGATATTCAAGCTCAGATGATTTGTATACCTCTTTACATTGTAGCTTTTGGCCAGGCATGGTGGTGCATACCTTTATTTCTAGTTCTTGGGAGGCAGAGACAGACAAATCTCTATGTATTTAAGGCTAGTCTGGTCTGTATAACAAGTTCTAGATCATCCAAGGTTATTCAGTGAGACCCCATCTAAAAACACAAAAAGCCCTTTTAAATCCATCTGTCCCTGTTCTTACTCTCTAAAAAGTGGTAGACTTTTTCTTGATCTATTTTCTATGATAAAACAGCATTATATAAAATGCTGTTATCCACTGTCTAGCAAACCATAACAGAAAGTAATTTTACCACTTTGTACATCTTTTCAGAGAATTTAAGTTAACATTATATTGTACCAATATTTTGATTTTTTTCGGGATAAAATAGCAACAAAATACCTGTAGTCGTTATTGGTTTGCAAACGGTGCATGTGAAGCAATTTTAAATTTTGTATCAAACTGTTATTAGACCACTTTTTCTTACTATATATAGAATTCACTTTAAATTTTCTTCTTGGCTACTTAGAAGACTATACTCAGGAAATAAGATACAAAGGTATGAAAGTACAACATTCCCATAGATCTGTGTGTTTAAATAGTTTCTCTCAAGAGGGTAGCACTGTATTTGGACATTATGTAAACCTTTGGACATGGAGTCTAGGTACCTAGGAGATTCTGGAACATATGGGTGGTACTGGCAGGTTCTGGCTGAAGTCTATGGTTCAAGATCTTCCAAAATGTAGTAGATCACACTGGAAGCTTCTGCCACAACCGATGGAGTTTCAACCAGCTTGCTCTCATTGTCACAGATATGTGAACCCAAGGTAGCCTTCCTCCTAACTGCTTCCATCATGTATTTTGTCCACACAATAAGTGAAATATATAATTCAGAAAGTTGGTACTGTATATCAGGGATGTTGCTATGGTAAATCTGACCATGAGTCTTAGGCCTTTGGAACTGGTTTGCTGGATGAATGCAGAAGAGTTTGCAGCATACAGGATAAAAGAGTGATGAGATCATACAGGTTTGCACCAGTGTTTTAGAAGTCACTGATATCATAAAACATTTAGCATAGATGGATTCTTCAGGAGAAGGCTATAAACAGTCACTGAATTAATGCTGTGTAGATTAAATCTAAGCTATGGCGGGGAGCCAAGGATGTTGTAAATACTAGGAATACAGATGCCCACTAAGGAAAGCTGTTAGCTTAGCGAGTCATAGCCTGAGGGGCAGGGCTAACTAAATCCCTTGGAGCCCAGATGGTGCCGTGGATGTTGAACATCAAGTTGCATGGTTTGATGATGCCCTGGTGGATTTCAGTCTTGCTTTGGGACTGTCTTTCAGTTCCCCAGTCTTTCCTTTTGGACCAGGAGCATTACTTTGTTTCATAGGATGTTGGAAGTGTATATTTTAAAAATTATTTTCGAGGGGAATCAAGATAGCGGTGGCCTGCGCAGACGTATTTTGATTTTGGGGTTAACAGTCACAGGGCGGTGAGTGTTGCAGGATGCTGTACAAATGGCTCAACCTCCCCTGGATCTCACCCAACTACCCAGGGACCACTGGGGGGTCCCTGGGCAGGATGCTCCCTCCTACTCTCGGACACGCAAGGAAGCCGCTGAATCCAGGAATCGGGATCCTCCCATCTCCCACCAGGAGAGACACACTGGGTAAGTTCCAATCTAATACCCAGCAGGCAGTTTCAGATCCCACGCAGAGATAATCTCCACCCTGCTGGGCACCTCCCAGGTCTCGCTCAGAGGATCCAGCTATCTGGTGAAAGGTTGCGACCCTTGGAAGTGAGTGCAGCTCGGCTGAAAGTGCCTTCAGGCTGCAGATTGAAACCCACTGCGGTGATGTCACTGGCCAGTTTTTTGGCTGTGGGAGCGGCAAGGCTATTGGGGGTGAAGACAGATTTACCCACCAGAGAAGCCAACCCTGGGCAAACTGCGAGGTATTTGAAACTGTTGTATATCGGACTTTTTTACTAGTACTGGCCCTTCTTGCGGGGAACCAGAGCTTACTTGTACACAGTTCCACCCCCTGGATTAGTTAGGTCTCCACCTAGGAGGGGGGCTGAATGACTCACCTTATAGGGGCGTGGTAAGGCAACTCGACTCCTACACCAAAGCGCCCCCTTTGGACCCAAGTCCAGAAGACAGCTAAAAAAATTCCACATGGCAAGAGGCTCCAGACCAAAAAAAAAAAAAAAACCCAGAGTGAAATGACTCCAACAAAAGAAAGCAATGCTATTCCATTCAGCCCGAAGCACCTCACTACAACTGAAACACATGAAAACGATGACAATTCTACATTATGGAAAGCGATAGAGTCCCTTCAAGAAGAACTTAAATCTATGAAGGAATTCAAAGAAGCCACAATTGCACATATGAAAGCGATGGAAAACACCATTAGAGAACTTCAGAACAAGGTGAGTCAACTTGAACAAGAAAAAGAGAGGGCAATGGAAGACTTCCAGGCAAAGACAAGTAAACTGGAGCAGAAAATGTACAAAACAAATAACATAACTCAAGAAATGAAAATGGAAATGGAAACAATAAAGAAAACACAGTCAGAGTTAAAAATGGAAATGGAGAATCCAGGGAAGAGAACAGGAACTATGGATTTGAGTACAAAAAATAGGATTCAAGAGATGGAAGACATGATCTCAGGCATGGAAGATTCGATGGAAGAAATCAATACAACATACAAAGAAAATGAGAAAGCTAAAAAATCTCTCACCCACAATATCCAGGAAATCAAGGACTCAATGAAAAGACAGAACCTAAGAATTATAGGCATAGAGGAAAGAAAAGACTCCCAACTCCATGGTCCGGGAAATATCTTCAACAAAATCATAGAAGAAAACTTCCCAAACCTGAAGAAAGAGATGCTACTAAAAATCCAAGAGGCTTACAGAACAATGAACAGATTAGATCAGAAAAGAAACTCCTCTCACCACATAATAATAAAAACTCCAAATGTAGAGAACAAAGAAAGGATATTAAAAGCTGTAAGAGAAAAAGGCCAAGTCACATACAATGGCAGACCCATCAGAATCACACCAGACTTCTCCTCAGAAACTTTAAAAGCTAGAAGGGCCTGGACAGATGTCCTACAAGCCCTGAGAGAACATAGGTGCCCAGTCAGACTACTATACGCAGAAAAACTCTCTATCAACATAGATGGAGAAAACAAGATATTCCATGACAAAATCAAATTCAAACCCAGCCCTACAGAAGATCCTAGAAGGAAAATGCCAACACAGAGAAGATAACTACACCCAAGAAAACAGAGGAAATAGATATTCCACAGCAACTAAACAAAAAGAAACACAAGATGACCAGCTATACCAAAATAATGGGAAATAACAACCCCTGGTCACTAATATTCATCAACATCAATGGACTCAACTCACCAATAAAAAGACACAGACTTACAGACTGGATCCGTACACAAGACCCATCTTTTTGCTGTATACAAGAAACACATCTCACTATTGAAGATAGACACTATCTCAGAGTAAAGGGCTAGGAAAAGATTTTCCAAGCAAATGGACCCAGGAAACAAGCTGGAGTAGCCACAGTAATATCAAACAAAATAGACTTCCAATTGAAGTTAATAAAAAAAGACAGAGAAGGGCAATACATACTCGTTAAAGGAAATATCCACCAAGAGGATATCTCAATATTGAACAGCTATGCCCCAAATACAAAGGCAACTACATTTATAAAAGAAACACTTCTAAAACTTAGATTGCACAACGATCCAAACACTTTAATAGTGGGAGACTTCAACACCTCACTCACAACTATGGACAGATCATCAAGACAGAAGCCAAACAGAAAAATAATGAGTCTAACAGAGATCATGAACCAAATGGACCTAACAGATATCTACAGAACATTTCACCCAAACACAAAAGAATACACCTTCTTCTCAGCACCTCATGGAACCTTCTCCAAAATTGACCATATAGTTGACCACAAAGATAGCCTCAACAGATACAAGAAAATTGAAATAACCCCTTGTATCTTATCAGACCAACATGGAATAAAGCTGGACTTCAATAGCAAAAGAATAAACAGAAAGTCTACACACACATGGAAATTGAACAACTCTTTACTAGAGGACCACTGGGTCAGGGAAGAAATAAAGAAGGAAATCAAAGACTTCTTAAAATCCAATGAAAATGAAGACAGAACATACCTAAACCTATGGGACACAATGAAAGCTGTGTTATGAGGAAAGTTCATAGCACTAAGTTCCTTCAAAAAAGAAATATGTGACAGCTCATATTAGCGAATTAAGAGCTAAACTGGGTGAATTGGAAAAAAAAAGAAGCAAATACTCCCAAGAGGAGCAGAAGGCAGGAAATCATCAAACTTAGGGCTGAAATCAACAACTTAGAAACAAAAAGAACTATACAAAGAATCAATGAAACCAAGAGTTGGTTCTTCAAGAAAATCAACAAAATAGACAGACCCTTAGCCAAATTAACTAAAAGACAGAGGGAGAAAACCCAAATCAACAAAATCAGAAATGAAAAGGGAGAAAAAACAACAGACATTGAGGAAATCCAGAGAATATTTGGATCCTACTTTAAAAATCTATACTCCAAAAATTTGAAAACTTAAGCCAAATGGACAACTTTCTTGATAGATTCCACCTACCGAAGCTAAATCAAGATCAGATTAACAGATTAAACAGCCCTATAACCCCTAAGGAAATAGAAACAGTCTTTAAAAATCTCCCAACCAAAAAAAGCCCAGAGCCAGATGGCCTTAGCGTGGAATTCTACCAGACCTTCAAAGAGGAGCTAACACCAATACTCTTCAAACTCTTTCACCAAATAGAATCTGAAAGAACATTGCCAAACTCATTCTATGAGGCCACAGTCACCCTGATTCCTAAACCACACAAAGACCCAACAAAGAAAGAGAACTTCAGACCAATCTCCCTCATGAAAATAGATGCAAAAATATTTAATAAAATACTAGCAAACCGAATTCAAGAACACATCAAAAGTATCATACACCATGATCAAGTAGGCTTCATCCCAGGGATGCAGGGATGGTTCAACATACGAAAATCTATCAACATCATTCACCATATAAACAAGATGAAAGAAAAAAAACCACATGATAATCTCGCTAGATGCAGAAAAAGCATTTGACAAAATCCAACACCCCTTTATGCTAAAAGTTCGGAGAGAACGGGCATACAAGGATCATACCTAGAAATAATAAAGGCAATATACAGCAGGCCAGTGGCCAACATCAAATTAAATGGAGAGAAACTTGAAGCATTTCCTCTAAATGCAGGGACAAGACAAGGATATCCACTTTCACCATATCTCTTCAATATAGTACTTGAAGTTCTTGCTAGAGCAATAAGAAAACTAAAGGAGATCAAGGGGATAAATATTGGAAACGAAGAAGTCAAATTATCCCTATTTGCAGATGATATGATAGTATCATAAGAGACCCCAAAAATTCCACCAGAGAACTCTTCCAGCTGATAAACACCTTCAGCAAGGTGGCTGGATACAAAATTAATTCAAAAAAAGTCAGAAGCCCTTCTTTATACAACAATCAAATGGGCTGAGAAAGAAATAAGGGAAACAACCCCCTTCACAATAGCCACAAACAACATAAAATACCTGGGGGTAACTCTAACCAAGCAAGTAAAGGACCTGTACAACAAGAACTTCAAGTCCTTGAAGGAAGAAAGGGAAGAGGCCTTTAGAAGATGGAAAGATCTCCCATGCTCATGGATAGGTAGGATCAACATAATAAAAATGGCCATCCTACCAAAAGCAATATATAGATTCAATGCAATTCCTATCAAAATAGCAACACAATTTTTTATCGACTTGGAAAGAGCTAGTCTCAATTTCATATGGAACATCAAAAAGCCCAGAATAGCTAAATCAATCCTGTATAATAAAAAAAATATTTGGAGGTATCACCTTCCCCCATTTAAAGTTGTACTACAGAGCAATAGTTGTAAAAACGGCATGGTATTGATATAGAAACAGACCAGTAGATCAATGGAATCGAATTGAAGATCCAGAAATAGACCCACACACTTATGGCCACCTAATTTTTGACAAAGAAGCCAAAATGGCACAATGGAAGAAGGACAGCATCTTCAACAAATGCTGCTGGTCCAACTGGATGTGCACTTGTAAAAGAATGAAATTAGACACATACTTATCACCTTGTACAAAACTTAAGTCCAAGTGGATCAAAGACCTTAACATAAGGCCGGTCATACTAAATCTACTAGAAGAAAAATTGGGAAAAACCCTCGAACTCATTGGCAGAGGTGACAACTTCCTGAACAGAACACCAACAGCTCAGGACCTGAGATCAACAATCAATAAATGGGACCTCATGAAACTGAAAAACTTCTGTAAGGCAAAAGACACTGTCATTCGAACAAAACGGCAGCCTACAGACTGGGAGAAAATCTTCACCAACCCCACATCTGACAGAGGGCTAATATCCAAAATTTACAAAGAACTCAAGAAATGAAATGCCAAGAAACCAAACAATCCAATCAAAAAATGGGGGACAGAGCTAAATAGAGAATTCACAATGGAGGAATCCCTAATGTCTGAGAGACACTTGAAGAAATGCTCAACATCCTTAACCGTCAGAGAAATGCAACTCAAGACGGCTCTGAGATTCATTCCATCTCACACCTGTCAGAATGGGTAAGATCAAAAGCTCAAATGACAGCACATGCTGGCGAGGGTGTGGAGAAAGGGGAACACTCCTCCATTGCTGGTGGGAGTGCAGGCTTGTGCAACCACTATGGAAGTCAGTTTGGCGATATCTTAGAAAACTTGGAATTGCTTTGCCTCAGGACCCAGCCATACCACTTCTGGGTATACACCCAAATGCCTCTTCACGGAATCATAAGGAAATTTCCTCATCTATGTTTATAGCAGCCTTATATGTAATAGCTAGAAACTGGAAACAACCCAGATGTCCCTCAACCGAAGAGTGGGTTAAAAAAAAAAATGTGGTACATCTACACAGTGGAATATTATTCAGCTATCAGGAACAATGAAATTATGCAATTTGCAGCCGAATGGATGGAACTAGAAAAGCTCATCCTGAGTGAGCTAACCCAGACTCAGAAGGATGCATATGGCGTCTATTCACTTATAGTAGGATTTTAGCTACATAGTAGAAGGTATCGATACTACAACCAACACACCAAAGGGAACATGGACATAGGCCTTTTATTTTTTATTTTTATTTATTTATTTATTTTTTATATATTTTAAAAATATTTTTTCTTTTTTTTATTCTTTTTTATCTTTGTGTCTGCTTATTTGTTTGTTTGGGTTTTTTTTTGTTTTTGGTTTTTTTTTTTTAGTTCTCTCTCCTGGGCAATGAGACACCTTTCACTGGTGGTACTGCCTCATAGACCCCCAATGAATGAGGAGGCTCTTGGCCCTCATACGACCTCTCAACTGAGATCAGGGACAGTTATGTAAGGACACCCCACTCCAGAGATATGGGATGGAAGGGATAGGAGGTAAAGAAAAAACTGAAATGTGATGTTTCAGCCTTTTACTACTAATTGTCATAAACTGTTTAGGATTATTAAGAAGATATTTTTAAAATTATGAGGCAAGTTAGTATGAAAGCTGAGTTAGATATAGAACTTTAAACTCATGGAGATGGTTAGATAGTAGAATGTTAAAGTCAGGTGCCAAATACATATGGACTGGACATTGGGAATGTATGCTAAGCCATATAACTCTTATAATCGTGGCCTATTTATTTCTGTTGTTTTGTATTGTGTTTATAGTTATAAGAAAAAGAACCATTATGTGGACTGAAAGGGAGAGCTGTTGGGGGGAAAAATAAATACCTTAAACTAAAAAAAAAAAAAAAAGAATGGAAGAGGATGGTGGGGCTGAGGGGGAGGAGGGTGGAAGGGTGGGACTGGAGGGGGGAGTAGGGAGGGGATTGTGATTGAGATGTAACTTGAAGAAATAAAAAATAAATTATTAAAAAAAAATCAAAAAAAAAAAAAGAAATGCAAACTAATAGTTATGCAAGCCGGTCATTTTCTTAGGTACTATGACAGCCTATTATAGTTATTTTCTAAGCTAATCAGATAAAGCTGCTACGAGACAAGCAACGTCTGCTTATCCTAATATAAGAGATATATAGGGCCTCTTTGAAAACCTTAAGAGATCTGCAGAATATGGCATTCAAAGATGTTTCGTAACTTTTGATTTTTTGTATTGAGACATATCAACTCCTGAAGGCACCCCCTATTCTACTCCAAGTAGAAGATGAGCATCGAAGAATCTCCAGTGGGAGATGAGTGAATTAGTCACAAGCCTATCTCTTGGTAGGAAAAGCCCCTTGCTCCAACTGTAGACAGAATGCTGTCCAAAAAGGACAAAACTTGGAAGCAGGTAAGTCGACAGCCTAGCTCTGCCAGACAGGGTAGGCAAGTCCTTCATAACCCCTGATCTACAATCAATGTCTGTCAGAGAAACGGGGCCAAATGACTGAAGATCGATGCTGTAATGTATGGAGAGAAAATGGGAACTGTCTAGGCAGCCACTGGTATGTCATTTCTTTGTTTTGGAAGCTGCAGGTCCTGTACTTCCTATAAAATCAGATATATTTATTCCTCTCAGGTCTCTGAGGTGTTTGAAGAACAGATAGCTAGAGTCTCATAATTAAATTTTGAGTTGTTTAGGAACCAAGAGAGTGTTATAGACCTAAGAAGATGCTTTTAAAATTGTGTTGCATGTTAGTATGAATGTTGAGTTAGATATAGAACGTTAAACTCATGGAGATGGTTAGATAGTAGAATGTTAAAGTCAGATGCCAAATACATATGGACTGGACATTGGGAATGTATGCTAAGCCATATAACCCTCATAACTGTGACCTAATTATCTCTGTTGTTTTGTATTGTATTTATTATTATAAGAGGAAGAGCCATTTGTTGGACTGAAAGGGGAAACTGTAGGGGGAAATAAGATATACATTAAACTTAAAAGAAAAAGGTAGGAGGATGGGGGGTTGAGGGTGGGAGGGTGGGACTGGAGGGGGGAATAGGGAGGGGACTGTGATTGAGATGTAACTTGAATAAATAAAAAAAGAAAGAAAAAAAAGAAAAAATTACTAAAGTAAAAAAAAAATTATTTTCCACAGACTCCAAGTTATGATATTTTCTGAGTTTCAAAAGAGATCGCAGATTCTGGACTTTTAAACAGGTTTAGATCTGGAAAACAATGGGGACTTTGAAGTTGAACTCAATATGTTTTGTATTATGAGATATCCTGAGCCTATGGGAGCCAGGGCAAAATGTTCAGGTTTGAAGTGAAACATTTGCCACAAACTCATCTCTTTGAAATTTGGCTCCTAAATGATAATGTTGTTTTGGGAGCTTCTAGACCCTCCCCCCCTTTTGGCATTCTGCAACTTCATTTGATATTCAGTAGGTTAGATTTCATCCACATTGACCATTTGTAGATTTTTGAATGTGGTAACAGGCATGTAAGTTACCAATGTATAGAGCTTCTTTCATGAATCCTCATCTTCATTACATTTTCCAGATAAATGTACCAGGATGTGATATGGAACATTCCTTATTCCTTTGGCTCACATGGCTTTATTGAGCCTGGTATCAATGTGCACGTCTAGAGTCCCCAAGTCCTTCTTGGCAAATTTCTACATTTCTTTGCGTGTCCAAGGAGCATGCTTCTTTTTTTCAGTCTTTTTTTCCACTCTCTCTCTTTTTAATTTATTTATTTTTATTTCTTCAAGTTACATCTAAATCACAATACCCTCCCTACTCCCCCCTCTGGTCCAACCCTCCCACTCACTTCCCTCTCATCCCCCCATCGTCTTCCTCTTTTTTTTAAGTTGAAGGTATATCTTTTCCCCCCAACACCTCACCTTTTCAGTCCAACAAATGGCTCTTAATCTTGTAACAATAAATACAATACAAAACAATAGGAATAATTAGGCCATAATTATAAAAATTATAAGGCATAACATACATTCCCAATAAGTATTTGGCAACTGACTTTAACATTCTACTATGCAACCATCTCCATGAGTTTAAAGTTCTACATACAACTCAGCTTCCATCCTAATTTGCACCACCAACTTCCCAGATCCAGAAAACTCTCTTGATTCCTAAACAACTCAAAATTTAACTATGAGACTGTATCTATCTAGTCTTCATCCACATCAGAGACCTGAGAAAGATAAATATGTCTGATTATACAGGAAGTGCAGGACCAGCAGCTTCCAAAACTAAGAAAGGACATACCAGTGGCTGCCTGGACAGTTCCCAATTTCTCTCCATACATTAGAGCATCAATCTTCAGGCTTTTGTCCCCGTTTCTCTGTCAGACATTAATTGTAAAGCAGGAATTATGAAGGACTTGCCTACCCTGTCTTGGCAGAGCTAGGCTGTTGACTTATCTGCTTCCAGTTTTGTCCTCTTTGGACAGACAGCAGTCTGTCTACAGTTGAAGCAAAGGATTTTTCTTGTCCAATGACAAGCTTGCCACTAATGAAACTATTTCCAAATGGAGATTCTTCTATGCTCATCCTCTACTTGGAGTAGAATAGGGGGTGCTGTCAGGAGTTGTCACGTCTCAATATTAAAAGAAAAATCTTAAGAGAACATCTTTGAATGCCATGCTCTACAAATCTCTTGAGGTTTTTGAAGACACCCTATCTATAGGAGCATGCTTCTTGAAGCCCACTCTGTGGATGCGCTTGTGAATGTTGGTTCTGTATTCTTGGGTCACTACCTGTTGATGGAAGAAAGGCCCTCCTTCTTCTTGCCACACTTCTTTGCCGGAAGCCATTCTGTTGGGCCCAACTTGGAAAAGACAAGGTTGGGGTTCTTAATACTCTATCTTCAGAACTCAAAAGATGTTCAGGGGTCAGGGAGGCTGCTGGATGAAGGCTTCATCATAAGGTCTTCATTATAAGGTCTTCACATCTTCCGAGACCCATAAATCTAAGGAAAGATTACTCAGCAGTTTACATATTAATCATGAGATACAGCCTTGTGGGGAAAAAAGGAGAGGAAGTGAATCTGGACAAGACAATTTCCAAAGCACAGGCATTGTTACAATCTCCATCTCCAAACTGTAGTGTATCCTTTTTTCCTTAAATGTTTCCCTGATCAGCAACCCAACTCGACTGCATACCTGGTTTTCTATCTCTGTTCTTCTTTTCCTGACCTTCTATCTCTGCATCCTGCCTCTTCCACCCCCAACCTTTCTTCATGTTCGTTATAGTTTTCTGACTTTATATCCACCAAGGGAAAGATCAATTCTTTTTTTAGGTGACAAGTGATACCTACGTGTGAATTCCAAAAAGAAGCCAAAGTTTCAGTTATTTTCAGGGTTGTTAGAATCACAGAGAGTGATCAGTCATGTAGCAGGGTCCTTATTTGTGCCAGAGAAGATGGACCCAGTATATGACATAATTTTCCCAGTGGAAAGAAATAGCCAACCTTCATATTTCTGATTTCCCTTCCAATCATCTCTTCCTTTAGAAGAGCTTCTAAATGAGGTGAAGATAATAAGCTGCCATGAGTTGCAGAAAGAGTAGGGGTGAAAATAAAACATCACAGGTGTCCTGATAATCCCTTTCCTCAAAAGATCAGCATAAAAGTCTCCAGGGAACACTCTGTACAAGAAGTCCAGAAAAGATACTGTAGGGAGGATTATATGTGTGTTGAGAGGACAGAAGTACATATATTAACCTACACAGAAGAGGGGGGGTTTATGGATTTTAGAGTAGAAAAAAGTATTTTGAAAGAAAAATAGTCATAATCTTTCCCCTTGACTTTTCTTATTTTGAAATTTATAGAAACATGTACAACAAACCTATTTAATTTGATTAGTTAAAATTAATATGATGACATTTACTTGAGCTAATATAAATTTAAAACTTCAGAATAAGCAGACTGTAATTATATTCCCAAAGATCTCCTTTTATCATTATTTACAACTAACAAGACATTTATGTCCTCCTCTTGGTCTGCGTGGTGAGGCATTTTTGGCAACACTTTCCTGACTTGAAATTTTCATGTGTGTGGAAATCTAGTTAGGGAAATGACTATGTAAATAATGGCTCCTGAGAGTACAATCTCTCCTTTGTGACATAAATTAGATATCTATTCACATCTGTGGAATAATTCCCAGTTTTGCAATTAAATCCTGTGATATGCCTGAGCAAACATGCCAGTCTCTTCCGAGTCTAGGAGAATTTAGTCAACTTTCTGCTTGAACAGACAAACTATATGTGGTTTAGAACAGATGCCTAATTTTTTTCCCCTCCCGATTTGGCTGGGAAAAGATTGAGCTTCAGTGAGATGGATCATTAAACATCAAAGGTAAGAGACACCTCACTGTGCATGTTTAGTGTTAATAGAAAAAATAAAAATGTGAATTAGAATCTTGTGGGTAATTTGAAAATGTGCAAGTCTAATCAAGTGATATTCTTTCCTTCCCTTTTAATCTAAAGGTTGTTGGTTATTGGAAATTGCCTCTATTACAGAGCACAGACAAGTTTTATTGATGAAATTTGACTCCTTTTTGTGCCTGTCTGGGATATGTATAGCTAAAGTAAAACATAATGGGGTTACTTTAGATTCCTTTTTTAATGTTAATTTTTTTCACTGTTAGCTATAATGTGCTGTTTTCTTAGATCTATTTAATAATTGGAACTATTTCCAAGAGTGATTATTAAAATATTCAGAAATCTTTTTCTTTCCTGAACCAGCTGTTGCCTCCGGAATGCCATGGATGTGTGATCTCTCTTTCTTCTTAACTTTATTTATGGTAGTCATTACATTTTTTGATATTATGGAAATTTGGTGTACAAATGTTCCTTCCAAACCAAATTTTAAACTCTTCAAGGACAGGGTCAGTCTTCTTTACCCAGGGTGTTCATTTGGTTGATGGGATGCTTGTGGACTCAGGGAATATAGGGAATCTCTGAGGGTGAAGATATGTGTCTACCTGTTGTTGGAAAGTGGACTGGCTGGCCACACCCATCCATAGATGTAGAAACGGTGCACTTAGAATGCCCTTCAGCTGGTTCATTGAGTGTGTATGGAGTGCCATCAAGGATCTGTGCTCTAGCCTCTTTTTTCCCAGCTTGGTTGAAAATGTTACTCAGTGTGATTGATTGTATTGAAAATGAGAGGGCACTTAGTTAAGGGTGAAGAGAATTCTGGGCTTTTATTTCCTTAGGTATGTAAAATTTCTGGGAGCTGAGTATTCATGACTGTATATCATCCATGTCCTGAGGCATTTCTTCTTCTTTCTCAATTAACTGCTTGTTAATCATCCTAAGAGAAGAGATAAGAAACACAATTCTGATTTTTATTATTGAATTTTGTAATGCAATTGTTTAAACTCTTTTGACCTGAATAGATACTCTCCCAAACCCTATGTGGTCACCTTCCTAGACATTGAATATTGTTTAGAGGAATTCCTGGCTATTGTATTCTGTATTTTACAATAATATAAGTTTCATTTTGGTCTAGTGCAACACTGATTTCAGCAAGCAAAACATCATCTACATATCTTGGTCAGCAATACTGGGGGGAGAATACTCAAACTAGATACCAAATGCTAGCAAATGAGGAGACAGTATCAGGGATAGATTACTCTTGTGTTGAGTTACTGGCCCGTAGGCTTCCACAGACTGTCAAACATTTTAGACTGCTTCCATTGCTCTAGACCACTCTCTAGAAGCTGGCATTAAGACCATATTGCTAAAGACACTACATACTTATCGTTTTATCTTTAATTTTTGAGTTTATAACTGCATTCCCCCCTTCCCTTCCCTCTCTACCAAACCTTGCTACCCTACTCTTCTTCAAATTCATGGCCTCTTTTCCCACTGTTTTATATATATATATATATATATATATATATATATATATATATATATATAAAACACAACTACGTAACTAAGTATTCTCTGGTTGGATTTAAGGCCTGTTCCATGAGAATCTAATATATATATATATATATTATATTTCCTAAATGTGATCTGTTTGCTCCATATAATGTTACTTGCATGTATATTTTCAGGGTTGATCATATTTGGCACGGAACAACCAACTGATATGCTCTCTACTGGGGAAGCCTACGTCTCCAGTCCCAGCTATCCTTACTTGCCTATAGTTTTTTGTGTAGTATTAAGGGCTAAGGGTCTTTTCCTGATCCAGTTGGGAATGTCTGTTGGTGTCATCCTTGGTCAGCTATCATCTGGGAAATCGTGTGGGCCAGACTTTACATGTGTAGCTTCTTAAGTAATTAGAAGACATAATCCCACAGCAAACAAAACACCACATTCTTGAGTCAAAACAGAGAGAAATCAAGTGGGACCTGGAAGTTTTATCTTCATTGGATAGGATTCAGAGTGTTGGAAGGTGTTTCTGGAAGAGGAAAGCAATCTTCTGTCTTACTTAGCTGCTAATATTATGAGATACAATAATGACTGTGCTGGAAAGATACACCCACTAGTGCAACAGTGCCATGAATATAATGTGAGTAACTAAGTATTCTCTGCTTGGATTTAAGCCTGTTCCATGAGAATGAACCCATATCTCATATTGTCAATGAGGCCAAGAACCTGCCCCTAGGTAGGTCATTGACCTTCAAGGGAAACCTACTAATACTATTGTACCAAATGGATATACCAATAAAATGACTCCTAATGACTTACAGCTACACTTATAGATTAGTGTATCTCTCCACTTTCATCAGAGAAGCTTTTTCTTGAAGTAAATGATAATTAACATAGGAAGTCACAAGTGCTTCGTATAAAGAGATTGAGAGACTGTGGAATGCTTAGTTTTATTTATTTTTAAAATTATTTATTTATTTATTTATTTATATGTACATTGTTGTTTGCCTGCATTTATGTCTGTATGAGGGTGTCAGTTGCCCTGGAACAGGAGTTACAGACAGTTGTGAGCTGCCGTGTGGGTGCTGGGAACTGAACCCAGCTCCTCTGAAAGAGCAACCAGTGATCTTAAGTGCTTAGCCATCACCCCAGCTCCAGATTGCTTAGTTTTTCTTTATAACATCCTTACTGACAAGTTCAGGGGTGAACTTGTCAGTAAGGATGTTATATGCCATCCTTGTCAGTAAGGATGTTATATTTAAGCTTATATATACAGACTATATATATAGTTAGTTAGTTGCATATATAAACTAACAATCATTGTGAAAGCATGCACAAGACCTGTGAAGGCTCAAGCTAGACTAACTGCTAGCATGAAGGGAGGCAGGTAAGCATGAAGTTCCATCCATAGGCAAGGAGCTATTGGTGTTTGATAATTACTGGGAGAACAAGGGTTAATTTCTTTAAGAGTATGACACTTTGTTGACCATGCTCCAGGGCAGGCCCACTCCCAAAAGTTTTGGGGCAATACCAATTGGATTTCATGGAGAGGGAGGGAGAGACGGAGAGAGAGAGAGAGAGAGAGAGAGAGAGAGAGAGAGAGACAGAGAGAGAGAGAGAGAGAGAGAGAGAGAGAGAGAGAGAGAGAGAGATTAGGTGGGTATGGAGGTGGGGTGGATCTGGAATGAGTTGGGGGAGGGAAGTGAATAAGATCAAAGCACTTTGTATGACATTCTCAAAGAATTAATAAAACTATTATTTTAAGCAGTGCTCTTATCAGTAATGTTGTAGAACATGACTGAACTAAGGGTGCATTTGATCCATTCCTCCCTTTTGGCTCTGTAGAGAGTCCAGCAGAATTAGAGATGAAAGGGAACTTTTATTTTGGCATCTGCAACTGAATTCCATTTAATCTGGAAGTTTTGCCTTTTTGTAGGAGTAGAATAGTTTCAACATCATTAACACTGGAAGATTTTAGTCAAATTAACCTTTCATTCCTCCTCTGGATTGATAATTTAAGATATGTGTTATGGCTTTCTAAGGTTCTCTAGTTGTTGAGGGACGTGAGAAGTCAGCATCTATGTATTACAGTCAGATCAGTAGTGAGATCATCTACAGATGAAGATAGATACTATGCTTATGGCTCTACCTTTCCATAGCTCAATTCTATCACGTCAATGAACTTCATACTTACATTGTAATTTTCTAATGTAGGGAATAAAAAAACATAAGAAGACATTAGGTAAAATTGCAGTTATTTTTATCATTTTGTGTATGTGTGTGACTATTTTTTTCTGTTTTGTGTGTCTGTGATACCAGTTTTAGATGCTGTTTTCAGACCTCTACCTTGTGTTATCATTCAATCACCCCACAAAGTAACTGAATTTTAAATCTACCTTTTAAGATGGCTCACTCAGATTTCCCATTCCTTTCTTCCATGCCATATAAATTAAACAACTCTTATTATTTTGTTATGAGATTAACTATGTGCAAAATTGTCTGGGGGTGGATTAATTAAATGATACATACCATAATTAAGTTGGATTAGAGTTTATATGAAAAATGAAAATTTGGTAAAATGCTTTTAAGAGAATTAGAAAAATAGTAAAATATAATTCATATTAATGTTATTAGAGCAGCTTTCATCACAATGTAAGAATCATTTTGACACACATAAGAGTAATCTTTTGTCAAATTGCCACTGCCCATTCCCTCATTGTTCCTTTAAAAATATAAGTCTATAGACCACTTTGTTTAATGTTTATTTTACCTCCTTTTCATAAGTGGGATATGATAACTTTATGGTATATGGAGCAATTGTTTAGAGTCCAGTTCAACAGAATCTTTGTTTTTATTTTTTATTTTTATTTTTCCCTTTTACTAAAACATTATTTTCTTGCCCATTATATCCTGATTATAGTTTTCCCTCCCTCCATTCCTCCCAGTTCCCCCACAGGGCTCCTCCCATCCAGATCCACTCTTTTTTCTGTCTCTTACTGGGGGAAAAAAAGGCCTTCTAAGAATAACACCCAAACACAACAAAATAAAATATAATAAGATAAAACAAAAAGCATCCCATCCGAGTTGGGCAAAGCAAATCAACAGAAGGAAAAGAGCCCAAGAGAAGGCAGTAGAGTCAGGGACTATGGTTCACACACCCAGGAGTCCATGAAAATACTAAACTAAAAGCTATGATATGTATTTGGAGGACCTGGTATAGACCTATGTTGGCCCCATGCTTGCTGCTCCAGTCTCTGTGAGTTCATTTGAACTTATGCTCAGTTGGTTTAGAAGACCTTGTTCACCTGCTATTCTCCATCTCCTCTGGCTCTCATCCTCTTTCCACCTCCTCTTCTTTGGGGTTCCTTGAGCTCTGAGGGGAGGGATTTGGTAGAGAAATCACATTAGAGCTGTGTGTGCCAAGGTCTCTGTCTCTCCCCCCTTTTTCTCTCCCTCTCTCTCCCTCTTTCTCTGTCCTCTCTCTGAGTAATATCTAGATATCTAGCTATGGGTCTCTGAATTTCTTTTCTGAGGGGAGGGATTTGGTGGAGAAATCACATTTAGAGCTGTATGTGCCATGGGTCTCTCCTCATTCTCTCTCTCTCTCTCTCTCTCTCAGTAATATCTTGCTGTGAGTCTCTGTATTTGTTTTCATTTGCTGCAAGAGAAAGCATCTTTGATGATGGGTGAATAAGGCATTGATCTATGCGTATAGCAGAACACCATTAGGAGTAATTTCATTGTTACTTAAAAAAAAAAAAACTAGATGTATATGGTTTTGTCCTAGGCCTCTGGGCTATTGGTCTCTGGTTCTTGGCCACCCAGGCAGTGCCAAGTAGGGATATTATCTCCTTGAGGGGGTGTTAAGTAAAACCAGACATTGGCTGTTTACTCCCCCAAGTTTTATGGCCTTGTATATTTTGCAGGCAGGACAGCATTGTAGATCAAAGGTTTTGTGGCTGTGTTGGTGTTTATGTTTCTTTGGTAGACTTCACAGAACCTTTCTGGAACAAAGACATTAGAAGAGAGGGTAATGATTCTATGTAGGCAGCAGCTTGACAACTCCATGTTCAATGAGTTATGTGGGTGATGTCTTCAACAATGGGGTCTTTCTGTCCATTTGCACAGAGCAACCTATTATCTTGGTAACTGCTTAGGTTGTTTGGGGATTTTGATGGGACCCTTTTTGTTAGCAACTCAATTGGATATAACCCTGTCCTGGTACTGGAAGCTTTGTTCATTTATTATTATTAGTGTTGATAATGGCTTCTCACTTTTCAATCCCGTTTATACTTGCTTTTTTCTTTTTCTTTTCTTTTTTTTTTTGCACACCAATAAAGCCCTTTACTGACTGTCACATGGGATATTTGTTCTTCAATATCTATTTTTGAATATGAAACATTTTACAAACTTTCTTAGGATTCTTTCCAGATGTTTAAGAAAATTGGATACAGAAAGATTTTGACGGACACATTCATGATTTCTGCATTAAAAACTTTTAAGAAACTTTCGTGATGCAGAGGTGGGGGTGGGGAAGGCAAACGATAATAACACATGTAAGTTGTACTTAAAAGTGTTTTTTGCTAATTTGTTTGTTAATAATTATACAAGCAGTTTTATGTAAGCACTTTGGAAATTCTAGAAGCTTTTCTATTTCAGGCTTAGCATAGTTGGATCATAAATAAATATCAAATACGTTTTGGAGACACTAGAAACTAAATATTATGCAAAGGCCACCTTCTGTTACGTCAGGGGCTTGAATTGTTTTTGTTAAAATATCTGGCATGAAAGCACTGAGATTAGATGGGGTGTTAGCTCCCTGCATTTTCCTGCTATCAAATGTTGAAGATTTCTATTGTTGGCAGGAACTGAGCTTTCATTTCCCTTAGCCACATTCTGATGCTGGTTCACAGAAGCAAGTCTCCCTTTCCAGATTTTCCTGCTCAAGGTAAGCTACAGAAGGAATTCAAGAGTGAGTCGTGTTTGTTGCTGGAGGGTAGGAGAAACCAAACGAGCATCCTCAGAACAAAATGGTACTTTTTTTTTTTTTTTTGCCTGAATATATAAAAACAGAAAACCTTCTCACACAGTGTAAGCCTCCTACTGGTGTAATTATAAAGATGTGTGTGAGTGTGAGTGAGTGTGTGTGTGTGTGTGTGTGTGTGTGTGTGTGTGTGTGTATGTGAGCACACGTGTGTGTGGTCAAAATAGAATTGAAGGGTTTATTTTTTTCCTGTAGAGTAAAATGCATGATATTTTGTGTGGATCAGGCATCTATGTGCCTGCCTTAAATTTATGAACTAATAATTTTGTTCCCAGAGATGCTATCAGGTCTTACAACACTATGGTTTGTTTTGTGTTATTCTGGTAAGTGGATAGCTTTGCTTTAAAATAATCATTTTGGAATTTCTGAATATGAAGAAAAGTCAGATATAATTAATGTGCACGATGCCTTCTTCACCAAACACAAGCTTCTGAAATTGGCTAATAATTACATTTTCTCTTTACAAAATATTATTTGTTATTTTCTCCCCTCTGAAGTGGCTATAAATGTCAACAAAATAGAATCAAGTGAATTTTATGAATGAGATAAAAAACAAACAGTAGTAAGTAAAATTATGATGGAAACTAGCTAAAATAATTGAGCTAACGTAGACTGTAATAAATTAAAAATCCATATTCCCAAAGAATTTTGCTTAGTTATATAGGTATCTCTGAGGAATATAGCAGAGCCCTGTATGTAGTTCTGCTGAAAGCCTTGTTACTGTTGAACATAACTGTGCACTGCTGACTAAGGAAACTGGATCCTGTAGCCTGGAGCCCTCAGTGTTCCTAGCTCACCCCTGCTAATGCCCACTGGTCTTAAGTAAAATAGAGCAGCAAATATTTAATGAGCTTTTGTATCTTAGAGATTTTTTTTCCTTCTACACCATTGGTAAATAGCATAGTTCCTACACCAGTCTGTAACCTTTGAATAACTTCCCGTGTTAAACACACAATCATTTGCGTGGGTGTTTATGTTCTTTTGTTTTTTTTCCCTCCTGTTTTAGAAAGCTGTTCTCACTCTTAGGTTGCTTTCAGTATAGAGCTAGTACTTCTCATGATATCATGTGTGCAGTTTGGCAAGAGCAGCACCAGGAGCAAAGGGATTAACAAAGATAACTGACCTCGAAGCGTGAATTAAATTGAAATATACCTTTTCCACTGATATATGTAAATGTAATTGGTTGTAAGTGCCAGGTAAAAATGACAGAATAAAATACGGGGTGGCTGAGATGCTGTTCTAGAATGTTTTAAATATGATTTTATTGATTGCTGAATTTATCTGTGTGTAATTTTGAGGCCTTCAGTGACTCCATAGGACCTTTGAAAATGAAACATTATGTTGGAAATTATTGAGAACTTGCCACTTTCCTTGCTCTGTACAAACTTGTATTCTTAGTAATTAGCATGTGATGAGGGAGATAGAAGCCACTAAAGGTGTTTGAGTATCCAGGGTTAAGTAACATTAGGGCTATCACTGCAGCAGCACTCCCAGTTCAAAGATCTGGGTCAGTGTTTCCCTATTTTCTTCAATCCATTTCACTCCTGGGGAACTTGAGCAGTCTTCAGGAGAGCATAGTCATGGCCTGAGTCTCTTACTTCTTCATTTCTATATCAAAGGGCATGAAGTTTGTCTGTGTTCTCCTCTGAGTCACAGTTTAGCAGGAAGGGAGAAGGACCTGGTAGAAGACACTGGTATAAGGAAGTATACCAGGAATGACACCAGGCACATTATGTCACAACAGTGGAAGGTTTGCAGAAACCCAACTGTTTGAATTTTATTAATATGAGAGTCAATCTTCTTGCTTAGTTGCTGTGTATTTTTTATGTAGTTATTTTTTTAGATTTCCTCCACCACTATTAACAATATGCCTATTATCGACCACATCAATACAAGTGAATGATAACTCAAATTAATATCTCGGTCAACCTAACTTTTCTTGATTGGTAGTATGATTTTATACTCATTTACTCATTTTTTTCCCTCCTTTAACACACTAGGCTGAATATCCTTCCTTACCATTAAATGTTCTTCACCAATACAAGTTGTAGAATAGAATGTTCTTATGATTAGAGAACATTCATTCATTTATGCAATCAAATTTAAGCTTCTAGCTATGTTAAAAATTATCATATGCTCCCGGACAGTTGAATTAGAAACATTTCTATTAGACACACTTCTAAAAGCAGAAACTGTAAGCTAGTGTATGGTTATTTATGTGTTTTTCACTTTTTATATAATTGTTCTCCAAATATTTTCTTCTCTTCATTTATTTTTCCATGAGGAAGGTAGAAGAGGACATAGTTCCCATATCTCAGGAGTTAAAAACACTGTCAACTTGACTCAGAAGAAATAGTGTCTCACTGTGGCTTTATTTGCATTTCTTAAATTGCTAGTGAAGCTGGGTAATTTTTGCCTCCTGGGAATTTCCTAGTTCTTTGTTTATTTTACTCTTGGGATGCTTATTTTCTAGTTAGCTTTACTGATACTTAAAGATAACACAGGTAGGAATCTGTTTGTTTACGGATTGTTTACAATGTAAATACTTTCCCCTTTACTCTTTGACATGTTTCCTTTAATATATTTTTAATTGAGAAGTCTATCTGCATAGGTTTCAATCTTATGTTTTTGTTTAAGAAAAACCACTTTATCATTATTAGATGTATGTATGTGTACACGATAGAAGGGCACATACATGCTGCAATTCAGTGTAGAGGTCACAGGACAGTAGTGTGGAGTTGGTTCTCTTTCTGCTTGTCTGTGGAGTCAGGGGATGAAACTCCAGTCATCAGCTTTGCCCCACAAGTGCCTTTACCAGCTAAGCCCTCTCTACCCTCCCCACTTTAAAAATGAATTTCACTAAGAGGAAGAATTGCTTTTTGTTTTAGATAGAGTGCTATGTAATCTGGCCATGGACTTGCTACTTTCTTCTCTCTGCCCCCATGTAGGCCACCACAGGAGTGTGCCACCATGCTGAGAGCTAAGCTATATGTGTAAACTAGTGTGTGTAGAACGTGGGACTGTACAATAGATTTCTGCGGCTTCATCATTTTGCACAATTGGAACTTGGTAGGAATTGTTGAGTATCCTCCCATTTCCTCCCCCTCAGCCAGGGTAGCAGATGAATCTTTCCTGTTCCCCTTTGATGTTTCTGATTTTATTGTTAATCCCAGGATTATATATACCTTTTCTACATTTTGTTGTTTTTGTTGTTGGTTATTTTGCATTTGAATCTTAACCCATCTGGATTTCCCTGCCTCTGGTGTTTAGAAGTATAACAGCTTAACTGTGGGTGACTTCCAGGAAGTTTTCTACTTATCCTGACAATGATTCTCTAAATAATTTATTTTTGCTTTTTAAGTTTTACCTTGAGAAATCAACACAAAATTTCATGTCTTTTCATTGGCTTCTCTACCTTTTGTTGGCTAGAATCCTAGCATGCATTTAAATGTGTGATGGTTGAATCACTCTAACTTTGACAATCTCTTGGCAAACTGTTTCTTTAGTCACCTTCAGTCCACGTGGTGTCCTATTGTCCCACCAGCCTTACCTGATTCTAATCCATTTACAACACTGCAGATTGGGTTATTGTTCTAATTCAGAAACTGGATCATATGACTTCTCTGTTTGTTGTATTGCTTCCAGTTATTTTATTATTATTTTAAGATTTACAACATATGTAAATAAAATGTGTGTGCCTCTGTATGTGTGTATGAATATGTTTGTGTGGCTACAAAGACTAGAAGAGAGCATCAGATCCAGATCCCTTGAAGCTGGGGCTATAGGTGGTTGTGAACTCCTGATGTGGGTGCTAGAACTGAGCTCTTAACCACCACATGACCTCTCTATCCCACTTCTACCTATTTTCTTCTTTCTTCCCTCCCTCCCTCCCTCCCTCCCTCCCTGCTTTCTTTCTTTCTTTCTTTCTTTCTTTCTTTCTTTCTTTCTTTCTTTCTTTCTTTCTTTCTTTCTTTCTCCCTTCTCTTTTCTTTCTTCTTTTATTTGGTTCTTCCAGATAGGGTTTTTCTGTGTAGCACTGGCTGTCCTAGAACTCGCTTTACAGAGGAGACTGGCCTTGAACTCACAGAGATCTGCCTGCCTCTGCCTCTTTGAGCACTGGGATGAAAGGTTTGTGTCACTACACCTAACTTCCAACTATTTTTGCTTTTTTGTGATTTTCACATCATGCACCCCAATCCCACTCATCTCCCCTTCCTTTTGTACTTGGCCTTTTCCCTTGTAACCTCTCCCCCCCAAAAAAAAAAATCTCATTGTGGAAGCTGTAGTGTGTTACAGCGTGTTTCATAGAACACCTTTTGTCCACACTTCCTTGCTTGCAAATGTTTATTACAATAAGCCATTGGTCTGGTTCTAGGCCTCTGGCTTCTGCTACAAAATCAATACTGGAACCTCACCAGGACTTCTCTTGGATAACCTGTTGTTACTCTGTGTCATGGATATCTTGCAGTTTTGGATCTGTAGGACCAGCCTTTTTACATGCTCCAGCAGCTTATTTATGGGGTAGATCTTGGGGTGGGTCAATTTAAAGCCCTGGATCTGGGCCTGGGTTATAGGTGATCTGGGCAGCCTGCTGGCTCTCCTGTACCCACAGCACCAGGGTGACCTCTCCAGCACTGGTATAGTTAGCTAATCCAACACACACTTGGAAAGAGACAGAGACAATTCTTCTGCTACCCTGCCTTTGAGCTGACTTGCCTGCACCCTTGCCAGCAGGGACAGCTCCATTTAGCTGCTTAGGAGAGGTGCCAGGCCTGCTATTCCTAGTGTTGCAGCAGATGAGGGGCTGGGCCAGTTCTCCTGCTCCCACACCCTCAGGGCTGGCTCACCTGCAGCACCTGAACTATCCCCAACACCCAGCCTGCACTGCTTACAGTTTTCTAAAGAGGTCTTCAGATTCCACACCACCATGCGTTTGTACATACTATTCCTTCTGCCAAATTGCCATCCCCCAAATACCTCACTAATCTGGAAACTTACTGAATATCCTTCAAGCGAAAAACCAAGACCTTCTTTCTCTCTGAAACCTCATGTGGTCCCTCCCCTCTCCTTTATTTTAACAACTTAACCCATGTTTTGCTTTACTGCACTTTACCTTCTGTTCTTCTTTCCTACCATGGATTAAATCCCCAAGGGTATATGCAGCACAGAGGACCAATTTCAGAGTTACTAGGGTACTAACACATATTAAATTATGAGTCAGTTACCAAGAGTTATTGTTGATTAGAAGCAGTGGAGCTTTTTCCCTCTTCCTCTTATTGAAAAGTATGTAAATACTTTCCCCTTTACTCTTTGACATGTTTCCTTTAATATATTTTATTTCCATACAATCTATTCTGATTACAGTTTCCCCTCTCAAACTCCTTCCAGATACCCCCTGACTCCCCACCCACCCAAATCTATACCCCTTATTTCTCACTCTCATTAGAATACAAACAGCACATAAAGGTGGTAAAATAAGATAAAATAAAATAAGATAAAATAAAAACAAATGTACTGGAATAAGACAATGCAAACAAACTGCCAGGAGAAAGAGAGACCCCTCTGCCCTCTGAAAAAGCACAAGAAACACATAAAGACACAGAGGCACACATTGCACACATAGATATTATATAAATATGTATAACCAGAAACCATTATATATATGAAAAAGAACTATTAGAAAATGAAAAATAATAAAAATAATGCCAGACAAAGCATTATGAGTCAAGGAACCTTCAAAAAAATCTTTTTGGTTTTGTTTTGTGTTGGCTAGGTATGGGGACTGTCCTTAAGGGTGGTTTGTATACCTGTGAGACTCCATTAGAAAGAAATTAAATTTTCCTTTGTGAGCGGTTATCAATTGGAGATAGCTTCTGAGTTAGGGACGGGCGCTTGTGTCCACTTCCCCTCAGCACTAGACCCAATGTAGCTTAGACCCCTGCAAGGACTGTGCGTGTTGTCAGTCTCTGTGAGTTGATACGTGTTCTGTTTTTGTTTTTTAAACTAATTTATTTGTTTATTCACTTTATATCCTGATTACAGCCTCCCACCTCTTTTCTTCCTAGTCACCTTCCTCACACAACCTCTCCCTCTATAACACCCATCCCTTCCCCTCCAAGAAGGGGGAGGTCCCCCATGGGTACCAACCCACTCTGGTTCATCAAGTTGCTGCAGGAAAGGCTTCTCCCATTGAGGCCAGGCAAAGTGGTTCAGTTAGGGAAATAGGATCCACAGACAGGCAACCAAGTCAGGGACAGCACGCCCAGCAGCTCCAATTTTTTGGGGAACCTACATAAAGACCAAGCTGCAATCTGCTATGTATTGGGGTTAGGGGAAGCTAGGTCTAGCCCATGCATGTTCTTTAGTTGGTGGTTCAGTCTCTGTGAGCTCCTGAGGGCTCAGGTTTGTTGAATCTCTTGGTCTTCTTGTAGAGTCCTTGTCCCCTCTCGGTCCCTCAATCCTTTCCCCAACACCTCCACAAGACTCCTTGAGCTCTGTCTAATGTTTGGCTGTGGATCTCTGCATTTATTTAGATCAGGTGCTGGGTGGAGCATCTCAGAGGACAATTATGCTAGGCTTTTGTCTGAAAGCATAGCAGAGTATCATTAATAGTGTCAGGGATAGATTTTTACCCCTGGGATGGATCTCAAATTGGGTCAGTCATTGGTTGGCCATTTCCTCAGTCTCTATTCCATCTTTGTCCCTGCACATTTTGTTGGTAGGGCAAATTTTGCATCAAAGGATTTGTGGGTGTGTTGGTGTCCCCCTCCCTCTACTGGAAGTTCTGCCATGTACATCCTCCACTGTTATTCTTATAAAAATGATAAGTGGGCTGAGAAAGAAACTAGCGAAACAACACCCTTCTCAATAGCCACAAATAATATGAAATATCTTGGTGTAACTGCAATCTAGCAAGTGAAAGACCTTTATGGCAAGAACTTCAAGTTTCTAAAGAAATAAATTGCAGAAAATATCAGAAGAAAGATCTCCTATGATCATGGATTGGGAAAATTAACATAGTAAAAATGGTCATCTTACCAAAAGCAATCTACAGATTCAGTGCAATTCCCATCAAAGTCCCCACACACTGCTTTACAAACCTTGAAAGAACAATTCTCATCCTCATATGGAAAACAAAACAAAATAAAACACCAGGACAATTATAACAATCCTGTACAATAAAAGAACTTCTGGAGGTATCACTATCCCTGATTTGAAGCTGTACTATAAAGCAATAGTAATAAAAACTGCATAGAAACAGACAGGTTGATCAATGGAATTGAATCAAAGACCCATAAATTAATCCACATGCCTATGGACATTAGATTTTTGACAAAGAAGGCATCTTCAACAAATGATGCTGGTTTAACCTGGATGTTTGCATGCAGAAGAATCCATATTTATTACCCTGCACAAAATTCAAGTCCAAGTGTGTCAAAGACCCCAACATAAAATACTAAATCCAATCAAAGAGGAAGTGGGGAATAGCCTTGAATGCATTGGTACAGGAGACAACTTCCTGAACAGAACACCAATATCTCAGGCACTAAGATCAGCAATAAATAGGATCTCAAAAAACTGAAAATGTTATGTGAGGTGGAGTTCATATGTGTTAGCCCTGCTGCTTTTGGAAGGCCCTATTTCCTTGGTGTTCTCTTCCCCTCTGGGTCTTATAATTCCTCCTCTCCCACAGATTTTCCTGAGCTCTGATGGGAGGTATTTGACCAGTTATGGTTTTCTGTGCTGGTGTACTTCCATTAGAGAATTGATGAAGTGTTAATGCTACATCTCCACTTTGGAGGAAGAATAGATATTTAGAACTCAGTTTGGAAGTATGTTGATTTAGTAAAGTGGCAGCAGTAGGACCTCTCAGATCCATTACCTCACTAGCCCTTGGTGATTGGCCAGGTTTCCAGTACTAGATATGATTACCCTCCTGTTGAACAGGTCTTAAATCCAATTAGAGAACAGTAGCTCTACACCAAGATATGAATGCCACTATTGCACACTTAGGGTGACCTTGCCTGGTAGATCATCACTATGTCTCATAGGGATCTCAGCTGGGTAGGACTGTGAGATGTTTACCCTTCCTTTGAAGCTTCCATAGCGTCTTTTTGGTTATTGTCAAAGCTAATCCTCAGGGAGAAGGCTTTTGAGTCAGAACCAGCTCAGATCCTCTGGATGCATGGTAGAAGCCTGCTTCTGGGGAAGTTGAAGTCAGGCGCATCTTCATTACTCAGGTAAAAGACCTGCTACCATTTGGAATAAGGGCATCCAAGTTGATATGTGGCCATGCTTTTCATGATTCTGGTACCTCACTCAATGAGTGGTGCCTAGTGGATGTTTATAGTAAGTATATGGTGACTGAATGAATAAATGAGCATCTCCTGAAATGATAGAGCTAATTTCTCTGGAGAGATGTACATTATTATTCTAGTTGGTTCTGTCTATTCACAGTAATTGTGTAATTAGTTTTTCTTAATGCTTTCTCTGCTTGCTTATTTCTTGTTTCTTAGATTCCAAACTTCACAGCCTTCAGTGTTAGCTATCATTATCCTTCAGCAGCCAATCCTTGTATTCTTGAGGAAGTAGTTATTATCATAGTCTCGAACTTAGGAAAAACTTCTTTTTTTTTTCAGTGTAATATTTTGTTCATCATTTGGGAATTTCACATAATACACCCTATCACACTAACTTCTTAGTCCTGCCAGGTCTGCCTCCCGACTCTTGTGATCCTTCCCCCTAAAAGAATAAAAAACCCACCACCATCCCCAGAACCCTAAAAAGTCCAATTTGTGTTGCCCATATACTCACTGGAGCATAGTCAAACTCCCAGTGGCCAGTTTTTAAGAAGAAAACTGAGTCCTTCCCTACCCTTCGCCCTTCCAGAAGCCATCAATTGTGGAAAGCTACACTTCAGCATCCTTATTACAATTTTTAAGAGTTCTTTTCAATAGGCTGTTATTAATTTGGGGGGGGGATAGGTATGAATAGGGGTTGTCACAGAAGCTTTCTTATTTAAATGTGTTTCCATTTCTTCTGATGTTGTTTAAGCAATGTTTAACAAAACAGTTCTTTGAGAATGTCATACAGTGAATTTTGATTATATTTACCCTCCCTTCTCCAACTCTTCCTAGATCTACCATGCCTCTATCCCTTTCCACCCATTTTGTATCCTTCCCACACACCCCCATCAATACCCACTGCCAAAATATTCTTGGATATATGGACACTCACTGGAGCATTGGTGTCATATCAGGGGCTGTACTCAGAGAAAACCAACCCTTTCTTTCCCCGCATCTAACAATTTCTTTTTTTTTTTACTTTATTTTTTATTTCTTCAAGTTACATCTCAATCGCAATCCCCTGCCTACTCCCCCCTCCAGTCCCGCCCTCCAACCCTCAACCCCCCATCCTCTTTCCTTTTTTTTTTAAAGTTTAAGGTATATTTTATTTCCACCTACAGTTTCCCCTTTCAGTCCAACAAATGGCTCTTTCTCTTATAATAATAAATACAATACAAAACAACAGAGGTAGTTAGGCCACAGTTATGAGGGTTATATGGCTTAGCGTACATTCCCAATGTCCAGTCCATATGTATTTGGCACCTGACTTTAACATTCTACTATCTAACCATCTCCATGAGTTTAAAGTTCTATATCTAACTCAACATTCATACTAACTTGCAACACAATTTTAAAAGCATCTTCTTAGATCCATAACACTCTCTTGATTCCTAAACAACTCAAAATTTAATTATGAGACTCTAGCTATCTATTCTTCAACCACCTCAGAGACCTGAGCGGGATAAATATATCTGATTTTATAGGAAGTGCAGGGCCTGCAGCTTCCAAAACTAAGAAATGACATACCAGTGGCTGCCTGGACAGTTCCCATTTTCTCCCCTTACATTACAGCATTGATCTTAAGTCATTTGGCCCCATTTCTCTGACAGACATTGATTGTAGAGCAGGAATTATGAAGGACTTGCCTACCCTGTCTTGGCAGAGCTAGGCTGTCGACTTACCTGCTTCCAAGTTTTGTCCTTTTTGTACAGCATTCTGTCTACAGTTGGAGCAAGGGGTTTTTCCTGCCAAGAGATAGGCTTGCGACTAATTCAATCATATCCCACTGGAAATTCTTCGATGCTCATCTTCTACTTGGAGTAGAATAGGGGGTGCTCTCAGGAGTTGATATGTCTCGATATAAAAAGAATCTAAAGTTACAAAAACATCTTTGAATGCCATATTCTGCAGATCTCTTGAGGTTTTTGAAGAGGCCCTATCTATCTCTTATATTAGGATAAGCAGATGTTGCTTGTCTCTTAGCAGCTTTATTTCTGATTAGCTTAGAAAATAACTATAATAGACTGTCATAGTACGTAACACAATGACAGGCTTGCGTGACTATTGGTTTGCATTTCTTAATTATCCTAAACAGTTTATGACAATTAGTAGCAAAAGGCCAAAACTTCACATTTCATTTTTTTTCTTTACCCCCAACCCTTCCATCCCATTTCTCTGGAGTGGAATGTCCCTATATAACAGTCCCTCACCTCAGTTGAGAGGTCGTATGAGGGCCAAGAGCCTCCTCATTCATTGGGTGTCTACGAGGCAGTACCACCAGTGAAAAGTGTCTCATTGCCTGGGAGAGAGAACTAAAAAACAAACAAACAAATAAGCAGACAAACAGATAAAAAAGAATAAAAAATAAAAAAAATAAAAATAAAAATAAAAAATAAAAAGTCTATGTCCATGTTCCCTTTGGTGTGTTAGCTGTAGTATTGATATCCTCTACTATATAACTAAAATCCTACTATAAGTGAATAGATGCCATATGCATCCTTCTAAGTCTGGGTTAGCTCACTCAGGATGAGCTTTTCTAGTTCCATCCATTCGGCTGCAAATTGCATAATTTCATTGTTCCTGATAGCTGAATAATATTCCACTGTGTAGATGTACCACAGTTTTTTTTTAACCCATTCTTCGGTTGAGGGACATCTGGGTTGTTTCCAGTTTCTAGCTATTACAAATAAGGCTGCTATAAACATAGATGAGGAAACTCCCTATGATTCCGTGAAGAGGAATTTGGGTGTATACCCAGAAGTGGTATGGCTGGGTCCTGAGGCAAAGTTAGTCCAAGTTTTCTAAGATGTTGCCAGGCTGACCTCCATAGTGGTTGCACAAGCCTGCACTCCCACCAGCAATGGAGTAGGGTACCCCTTTCTCCACACCCTCGCCAGCATGTGCTGTCATTTGAGCTTTTGATCTTAGCCATTCTGACAGGTGTGAGATGGAATCTCAGAGTCATCTTGAATTGCATTTCTCTGATGATTAAGGATGTTGAGCATTTCTTCAAGTGTCTCTCAGCCATTAGGGATTCCTCCTTTGTGAATTCTCTATTTAGCTCCGTTCCCCATTTTTTGATTGGATAATTTGGATTCTTTGCATTTAATTTCTAATAGTTCTTTGTGTAGGGGTGGAAGTTTGTGTACAACTCCTCTCTTCATGCTTGGATTTGTGCATGCAAGGCCTTATGTATATTGTCACAGCTGCTGTGAGTTCATATGTGCCTCTGTGTCTGGAAGACAGAGTTTCCTTGTACTTATCCACCACCTGTGGCTCTTACCCACAATCAGCTCTCTCTTTCTTTTTTTTTTTAATAATTTATTTTTTATTTCTTCAAGTTACATCTCAATCACAATCCCCTCCCTACTCCCCCCTCCAGTCCCACCCTTCCACCCTCCTCCCCCTCAGCCACACCATCCTCTTCCCTTCTTTTTTTTTTTTTTTTAGTTTAAGGTATTTATTTTTCCCCCCAACAGCTCTCCCTTTCAGTCCAAATAATGGTTCTTTTTCTTATAACTATAAATACAATACAAAACAACAGAAATAAATAGGCCACGATTATAAGAGTTATATGGCTTAGCATACATTCCCAATGTCCAGTCCATATGTATTTGGCACCTGACTTTAACATTCTACTATCTAACCATCTCCATGAGTTTAAAGTTCTATATCTAACTCAGCTTTCATACTAACTTGCCTCATAATTTTAAAAATATCTTCTTAGATCCAGAACACCCTCTTGATTCCTAAACAACTCAAAATTTAACTATGAGACTCTAGCTATCTATTCTTCAACCACCTCAGAGACCTGAGAGGGATAAATATATCTGATTATATAGGAAGTGCAGGGCCTGCAGCTTCCAAAACTAAAAAATGACATACCAGTGGCTGCCTGGACAGTTCCCATTTTCTCTCCATACATTACAGCATCAATCTTCAGCCATTTGGCCCCATTTCTCTCACAGACATTGGTTGTAGAGCAGGAATTATGAAGGACTTACCTACCCTGTCTTGGCAGAGCTAGGCTGTCGACTTACCTGCTTCCAAGTTTTGTCCTTTTTGGACAGGAGTCTGTCTACAGTTGAAGCAAGTGGTTTTTCTTGCCAAGAGAATGGCTTACCACCAATTTAATCATCTCCCACTGGAGATTCTTCGATGCTCATCTTCTACTTGGAGTAATATAGGGGGTGCTGTCAGGAGCTGACATGTCTCGATATCAAAAAACCTTAAGTTAAGAAAACATCTTTGAATGCCATATTCTGCAGATCTCTTGAGGTTTTTGAAGATGCCCTATCTATCTCTTATATTTAGATAAGCAAATATTGCTTGTCTCTTAGCAACTTGATTTCTGAGTAGCTTAGAAAATAACTGTGATAGACTGTCATAGTAACTAACAAAATGACACGTTTTCATGACTATTAGCTTCCGTTTCTTAATTATCCTAAACAGTTTATGTCGGTTGGTAGCGAGAGGTCAAAACTTGACATTTCATTTTTAAGTATTACTACAAACAATACCTTTAAGAAGCGTTACCCTTAATTTTGTATCAATATACAAAGATCAATAACAATGTGGCCAAATATAATCTTAATTTTGTATCAATATACAAAGATCAGTACCGATGTAGCCCAATACAATCTTAATTTTACATTAATATACAAGGGTCAATACCATTGTGGCCAAATATAATCTTAATTTTGTATCAATATTCAAAGATCAATACCGATGTAGCCCTATACAATCTTAAATTTGCATTAATATACAATGATCAATACCAATTTAGCCAAACATAATATTAATTTTGTATCAGTATACAAAGGTATAAAGCTATATTCAATAATCTGTCCTTTTTTCTTGTTCTTTCCTATACTATGTCTATGTCCCATTTTTCTCAAGTCTGTTCACTCCTATATAGGAGAGAAAGGAGGATACAGAAAAGCAAAAGAGAGAAGTCCCTTGGTCTAACCTCCAAAACCCATTTAACAAGACCATTTAACAGCTTGTAGTCTTTTCCCCTAAATAACAAAATTTTCTATTATCTATCAAATAACCAAAGGGGAAGAACACCCTCCCCACCTTCTGGGGATGGGACGTTGTTCTCTTAAAATGACTTCCTGCTGATTTGGGACGTAGTAAACCTGTTTGGGGCCCAAATAAGAATGGAAAAATGGTTAAAAACGTTAATAGAATCATTTGATGTTCAGTCCCTTTGTGCTCAGCTATTTAGATGTCCTACGAAGTTCATAGACAGAAGCTGATCTTCAGAACTTTACTGAAGATCTGGCTGGAGTAGTCTGTGGAGCTGAACGATCTTAGCGATTTTGAGTTGTTGTGGTTATAGACTTTTGAGGAAACTGCTATTGAAGAAGTCTGCAAGGCCGGATCATCTGGGCCACTCGTCTTCTTTGGTGTCTGATCTGTTTTCTGCTGAGGTTTCCGTTGTCCAGTTGTCCCTGGATTCCTTGAATGGATGCTTTAAATCTCCTGGAAAGATAAGAACAGAGCCCTGCCCTAATCCTAACTCTGGGACAATTACCTTTTTTTAGGGGGGGTTCAGGTAATATTTTTCCTGGAGCAAATTTGGTTTTTTGATAATATATAAAGTATTACCTTTCAATCCGGATTAAAGAAGAAATTATTTTGATATTTTGGAGCTAAACAAACCTTTAGTGTATATATTTTGAGATCTCAAAGGACAATTTGTTTGAATTGCAGCCTGCCTTTTGTAAGTAGCTTTTAAACTTAAATCTTTCCAAATCCTATGTGCCTGTCTCTGCATTCTAAATTTTGGGATCAAAGACATGTGGTTTCCAACTGATGGGATTAAAGATGTGCTCCTCCACCCCTGGATCAAAGTTTTTCTCTGTTTAGAGTTTGTTTTGTATCAGGTGGCCTTGAGCTCTGAGATCTGCCTGTTTCTGTCTCTAGTGTGTTGGGATTAAGGATGTATTCTTCCCCAATGATGTGACTAAGGGTGTGCACCATCACCACCCTGTTTCTTGTAACTCTAGAATTTATAAGACAACTAACTCTATAGTAATCCTCCTGTCTCTGCTGGAGGTAAAGGCATGGGCTAACACGATGCATTATTTTACCTTAGCTCTAAGTTTTTTCAACTCTTGGAGGTTTGTAAAACCAGGTTGAACAGCTGTCACCTTTAATTTATTTACAGTGTTTTAAACCTGTTACCTGCTTTTTAATGCCAAACCATGGAAATAGCCTATACCTCTACAAAAAAAAACCAAAAAACAAAAAAAAACTTTTAAGCTGCTATCAAGTTTGTGTAATCTCTGTAGCCACCTGCAGTCTAACATTCTAATCTGAAATTAAGGCCATTTTCTTTTCATGCCAGTAAGGTAAATTATAGTTTGAAAATTTTATATTGTATTTTTATTATATTTTTAAGCTTATTAATTCTTTTCTTAAAATAGTATTATTTATTTTTAGAACATAGTTTCCTCCCTCCTCCCCTCTTGGCCCCTCCCTTCATCTCTCCTTCCCTCCCTCTCTCCTTTCCTCCCCCCTCCCTTCCTCCCTCCCTCCCTCCTTGTTCCTCTACTTGGTACTCTCCTTCTCCTCAGATGAGGTGGGTCCTCACATATCATACTCCCTCAGATCTTGCGTCATGTGAGGCCCAAGAGCTTACACTCGTACTGGAGCTTGATAAGGCACACCATCTAGGGTGTGGGGTTCCACTAACCTGCAGCAGATTCCATGACTCACTGGTGGGTAGAATTTTTCCTAGGATAGATATGCTAGGTTCCTGTCTATTTGGGTGTGTGGGTTGTAGGATAGTTATCCTCTGATGTATGGTTAATATCCATTTGTAAGGGAATACATACCATGTTTGTCTTTCTGGGACTGCGTCAGCTCACTTAGGTTGAGCTTTTCTAGTTCCATCCATTTGGTTTTGAATTGCATGATTTTCTCATTTCTGATAGCTGTGTAGTATTCCATTGTGTATATGTGCCACAGTTTTTTTATCCATTCTTCAGTTGATGGACATCTGGGTTGTTTCCAGTTTCTGGCTATTACAAATAAAGCTGCTATGAACATTGTTGAGGCAATGTCCTTTTGGTTTCTTTTCAGATCTTTTGGATATATACCCAAGAGGGGTATGGCTCGGTCTTGAGGTAGATTTATTCCCAATTTTCTAAGATATCTCCAGATTGATTTCCAAAGTGGTTGCACAAGTTTGCAGTCCCACCAGCAATGGGGGAGTGTTCCCCTTTCTCCACATCCTCGCCAGCATGTGCTATCATTTGAGTTTTTGATCTAGCCATTCTGACATGGAATCTCAGAGTTGTTTTAAGTTGCATTTCCCTGATAACCAAAGATGTTGAACATTTCCTCAAATGCCTCTCAGCCTTTAGAGATTCCTCTTCTGTGAATTCTCGGTTTAGCTCTGTACCCCATTTATTGATGGGGTTATTTGATTTTTTGGTGTTTAATTTCTTCAGTTCTTTATATATTTTGGATATTAGCCCTCTGTCAGATGTTGGGTTGGTGAAGATCCTTTCCCACTCTGTAGGCTGCTGTTTTGTTCTAAGGACAGTGTCCTTTGCCTTACAGAAGCTTTTCAATTTTATAAGGTCCCATTTATTGATTGTTTGTTTTAGTTCCTGAGCTATGGGTGTTCTATTCAGGAAGTAGCTACCAGTGCCAATGATTTCAAGGCTTTTTCCCACTTTCTCTTCTATTAATGTTAGTGTGTCTGGATTTATGTTGAGGTCCTTGATCCACTTAGACTTAAGTTTTGTACAGGGTGATAAGTATGGATCTATTTGCATTCTTCTACATGTTGACATCCAGTTAGACCAGCACCATTTATTGAAGATGCTTTCCTTTTTCCATTGTATGTTTTTGGCTTCTTTATCAAAAATTAAGTGACCATAGATGTGTGGGTTTATTTCTGGGTCTTCAATTCGATTCCATTGGTCAACTGGTCTGTTTCTATACCAGTACCATGCTGTTTTTATTACTATTGCCGTGTAGTACAGCTTGAAATCCGGGATGGTGATACCTCCAGATGTTCTGTTATTGTACATGATTGATTTAGCTATTCTGGGTCTTTTGTTATTCCATATGAAGTTGAGAATTGTTTTTTCCAGATCTGTAAAAAATTGAGTTGGTATTTGGATAGGAATTGCATTGAATCTGTATATTGCTTTTGGTAAGATTGCCATTTTTATTATGTTGATCCTACCTATCCATGAACAAGGGAGATCTTTCTATCTCCTGATATCTTCTTCAATTTCTTTCTTCAGGGTCTTGAAGTTCTTATCATACAGGTCTTTCACTTGCTTGGTTAGAGTTACCCCAAGGTATTTTATATTATTTGTGGCTATTGTGAAGGGTGTTGATTCCCTTATTTCTTTCTCAGCCCATTTATCTTTTGTGTAAAGAAGGGCTACTGAGTTTTTTGAATTGATTTTGTATCCGGCCACCTTGCTGAAGGAGTTTATCAGCTCTAGAAGTTCTCTGGTGGAATTTTTGGGGTCACTGATGTATACTATCATATCATCTGCAAATAGGGATACTTTGACTTCTTCCTTTCCAATTTGTATCCCCTTGATCTCTTTTAGTTGTCTTATTGCTCTAGCTAAAACTTCAAGTACTATGTTGAAGAGATATGGAGAGAGTGGGCAGCCTTGCCTTGTCCCTGATTTTAGAGGAAATGCTTTAAGTTTCTCTCCATTTAGTTTGATGTTGGCTATTGGCTTGCTGTAAATTGCTTTTATTATTTTTAAGTATGGTCCTTGTATGCCTGATCTCTCTAAGACTTTTATCATGAAAGGGTGCTGTATTTTGTCAAAAGCTTTTTTCAGCATCCAATGAGATGATCATGTGGTTCTTTTCTTTCAGCTTGTTTATGTGGTGGATTACATTGATGGATTTTCTAATGTTGAACCACCCCTGCATCCCTGGGATGAAGCCTACTTGATCATGGTGTATGATACTTTTGATGTGATCTTGGATCCGGTTTGCAAGTATTTTATTAAGTATCTTTGCATCCATGTTCATAAGGGAAATTGGTCTGAAATTTTCTTTCTCCGTTGGGTCTTTGTGAGGTTTAGGTATCAGGGTAACTGTGGCCTCACAGAATGTGTTTGGCAGTATTCCTTCTGTTTCTATGTTGTGGAAGAGTTTGAAGAATATTGGTGTTAGCTCTTCTTTGAATGTCTGGTAGAATTCTGTGCTGAAACCATCTGGGCCTGGGCTTTTTTTGGTTGGAAGACGTCTAATGACTTCTTCTATTTCCTTAAGGGTTATAGGACTGTTTAATTTGTTTACCTGTTCTTGATTTAACCTTGGTAGGTGGAATCTATCAAGAATATTGTCCATTTCATTTAGATTTTCCAATTTTGTGGAGTACAAGTTTTTGAAGTAGGACCTAACGATTCTTTGGATTTCCTCAATGTCTGTTGTTATTTCCCCCTTTTCATTTCTGATTTTGTTGATTTGGGTATTTTCCCTCTGCCTTTTAGTCAGTTTAGCTAAGGGCTTGTCTATTTTGTTGATTTTCTCAAAGAACCAGCTCTTGGTTTTGTCGATTCTTTGTATTGTTCTTTTTGTTTCTAAGTTGTTGATTTCAGCCCTGAGTTTGATAATTTCCTCTCGTCTTCTCCTCTTGGGAGTGTTTGCTTCTTTTTGTTCTAGCTCTTTCAGGTGTTCTTTTAGGTGGCTAGTATAGGAATTCTCCAGTTTCTTTTTGAAGGCACTTAGAGCTATAAACTTTCCTCTTAGCACTGCTTTCAATGTGTCCCATAAGTTTGGGTATGTTGTTCCTTCATTTTCATTGAGTTCTAAGAAGACTTTAATTTCTTTTTTTATTTCTTCCCTGACCCAGAGGTCATTGAGGAGAGAGTTGTTCAGTTTCCATGTTTTTGCAAGCACTCTGTTGTTTTTGTTACTGTTGAAGCCTAGCTTTATTCCATGATGGTCTGATAAGTTACAAGGAGTGATTTCAATTTTCCTGTATCTGTTGAGGCTTGCTTTGTGACCGACTATATGGTCGATTTTGGAGAAGGTTCCGTGAGGTGCCAAGAAGAAAGTGTATTCTTTTGTTTTTGGGTGAAATGTTCTGTAGATATCAATTAGGTCCATTTGATTCATGACATCTGTGAGGTTCATTATTTCTCTGTTTGGTTTCTGCATTGTTGATCTGTCCAGTGGTGAGAGTGGTGTGTTGAAGTCTCCCACTATTAATGTGTGAGGTTCAATGTGGGATTTGAGC
>CAJQZJ010032856.1:1719628-1743733 GCA_907164525.1 Lophiomys imhausi
ACCTTTGCTCTTGTGGTGCGGCTCGAGTGCAGGCTGGATATCAGGCCAGCTCTCTCTTTCATAATGATCCCTTAACCTTTGGAGGAGCAGGTATGATGTGGCCTCTGAACCATGTGCCGTCTCTTGTGCCCTGCCTGTTGGTCAGTTGTGTGTCTCTGTGATGGTCATCATTTGCAACAAACAGAAGCTTCCCTGACGAAGACTGAGAGGTTCCTTAATCTACAGGAATATTGATAAGTCATTAGGAGTTGGTTTAATATTATTTCACTTTAGCAGTACAACAGTAGATTCTCTCCAAGGGCTTAAGCAACTTTTTATAGTTTAATTTCTCTGTATCTACTTTCTATTGTTGCTATTGTTGTTTAGTTTGCAAGTATGCTCAGAGTCTAAGAAATAACACAGCAAATAAATCTCTGGCTTGAATTACTAATCACAGATCTTAATACTCATTTTTATTTACATCAGCAAACCTCTCTTGAATGATCTACTCATACCTACTGTCTGTATCTTTTTGTCATGTATTGTAGTCTAGAGTATTTATCACATGGCTTCTTGTTACAGTCACTAAATCATTTACAGGCCATATGTTATTGTTCTCCAGAAAAATATAACCAATAAATATATATGATTAAAGAGGACTTATTAGATTGGTGACATTTCTATCTTTTTCCCCCATACCATTTTCAATTTTACTCTAAATGTTTCTTTTAAGGGCTCGCCTATTTTTTTTTTTTTTTTTGTTCACATAGACTTAAGATTTTAGAAAGAGCTGTGGTTACTGTTTTCAAATCTTCCTTCATAGCAATGAATTTCAGTAGTTTTTTATTTTTTTTAACTCTTTTCTTTGTCTCACCCAGTATATTAGCTACTTTTGTTGTTGTTGTATTACTGTGACAAAATGCCTGACAAAGGCATGTTTAAAAAGGAAAGGTTTATTCTGGCTCACTATTCAAAAGTATTGCTCATCATAACAAGGAAGGTGCTGTGGCAGGAGTTAGTCACATCCTAACAGTAGCAGGAAGCAGTGAGCAAGGGAAGAAGAGTCTTCTGAGATCTGTTTCCCCTCTAGTTAGATCACAGCCCACAGAATGGTGGAGCCCATGCTCAGGGAGGCACTTCCTAACCCACATACAGTATCCTAACCTACTGTGCATTTTCCAGCTCCTATACTTTGTCTTGCTGCTGCCAGGGATTCCTTGCCAACCTGTATCATTTAGTTCCTATTGTTCTTTAAGTGAACTGCAAAGTAACTTGTTAGATAATCCCCATGCATTACACAAGCCAAAAATACCTGTTTAATTTTCTGAAAACATGTAATAGTATTTTAAACTTTTCTTATTTACTTAATTTACACAGACTTTTTTCCTTTATTTTTTATTTCTTCAAGTTACATCTCAATCGCAGTCCCTTCCCTATTCCCCCTCCAGTCGCCCCCTCCCACCCTTAACCACCCATCCTCTTCCCTTTTCTTTTCTTTTAAGTTTAAGGTATATCTTATTTCCCCCTACAGTTTCCCCTTTCAGTCCAACAAATGGCTCTTTCTATTATAATAATAAATACAATACAAAACAGCAGAGGTAATTAGGCCACAGTTATGAGGGTTATATGGCTGAGTGTACATTCCCAATGTCCAGTCCATATGTATTTGGTACTTGACTTTAACATTCTACTATCTAACCATCTCCATGAGTTTAAAGTTCTATATCTGACTCAACATTCATACTAACTTGCAACACAATTTTAAAAGTATCTTCTTAGATGTATAACACTTTCTTGACTTCTAAACAACTCAAAATTTAATTATGAGACTCTAGCTATCTGTTCTTCAACCACCTCAGAGACCTGAGAGGGATAAATATATCTGATTTTATAGCAAGTACAGGGCCTGCAGCTTCCAAAACTAAGAAATGACATACCAGTGGCTGCCTGGACAGTTTCCATTTACTCTCCATACATTACAGCATCGATCTTCAGTCATTTGGCCCCATTTCTCTAACAGACATTGATTGTAGAGCAGGGGTTATGAAGGACTTACCTACCCTGTCTTGGCAGAGCCAGGCTGTCGAATTACTTGCTTCCAAGTTTTGTCCTTTTTGGACAGCATTCTGTCTACAGTTGGAGCACGGGGCTTTTACTACCAAGAGATAGGCTTGCGACTAATTCAATCATCTCCCACTGGAGATTCTTCGATGCTCATCTTCTACTTGGAGGAGAATAGGGGGTGCTGTCAGGAGTTGATATGTCTTGATATAAAAAAATCTAAAGTTACAAAAACATCTTTGAATGCCATATTCTGCAGATCTCTTGAGGTTTTTGAAGAGGCCCTATCTCTCTCTTATATTAGGATAAGCAGATGTTGCTTGTCTCTTAGCAGGTTTATTTCTGATTAGCTTAGCAAGTAACTATAATAGGCTGTCATAGTACCTAACAGAATGACCGGCTTTCATAACCATTAGTTTGCGTTTCTTAATTATCCTAAACAGTTTATGACAGTTAGTAGTAAAAGGCCGAAACATCACATTTCCTTTTTTTTTCTTTACCTTCTAACCCTTCCATCCCATTTCTCTGGGGTGGGGTGTCCTTATATAACAGTCCCTCATCTGAGTTGAGAGGTCATATGAAGGCCAAGAGCCTCCTCATTCACTGGGGGTCTATGAAGCAGTACCATCAGTGAAAAGTGTCTCGTTTCCTGGGAGAGAGTACTACTAAACAAACAAACCAATAAGCAGACAATAGAAAAAAAGACTAAAAAAATAGAAAAAAATATAAAAAATAAATAAAAATTAAAAATAAAAAGTCTATGTCCAAGTTCCCTTTGGTGTGTTAGTTGTAGTATCGATACCTTCTACTATATAGCTAAAACCTACTATAAGTGAATAAATGCCATATGCGTCCTTCTGAGTCTGGGTTAGCTCACTCAGGATGAGCTTTTCTAGTTCCATCATTCGGCTACAAATTGCATAATTTCAATGTTCCTGATGGCTGAATAATATTCCACTGTGTAGATGTACCACAGTTTTTTTTTTAACCCATTCTTCAGTTGAGGGACATCTGGGTTGTTTCCAGTTTCTAGCTATTACAAATAACGCTGCTATAAACATAGATGAGGAAACTTATGATTCGGTGAAGAGGCATTTTGGTGCATACCCAGAAGTGGTATGGCTGGGTCCTGAGGCAAAGTTAGTCCAAGTTTTCTAAGATATTGCCAGGCTGACCTCCATAGTGGTTGCACAAGCCTGCACTCCCACCAGCAGTGGAGGAGTGTTCCCCTTTCTCCACACCCTCGCCAGCATGTGCTGTCATTTGAGCTTTTGGTCTTAGCCATTCTGACAGGTGTGAGATGGAATGAATCTCAGAGTCGTCTTGAATTGCATTTCTCTGATGATTAAGGATGTTGAGCATTTCTTCAAGTGTCTCTCAGCCATTAGGGATTCCTCCTTTGTGAATTCTCTATTTAGCTCTGTTCCCCATTTTTAGATTGGATTATTTGGTTTCTTGGTATTTATTTTCTTGATTTCTTTGTAGATTTTTGATATTAGCCCCCTGTCAGATGTGGGGTTGGTGAAGATTTTCTCCCAGTCTGTAGGCTGCATTTTTGTTCGAATGACAGTGTCTTTTGCCTTACAGAAGCTTTTCAGTTTCATGAGGTCCCATTTATTGATTGTTGATCTCAGGTCCTGAGCTGTTGGTGTTCTGTTGAGGAAGTTGTTGCCTGTGCCAATTAGTTCGAGGGTTTCTCCCAATTTTTCTTCAGGTAGATTTAGTGTGACCGGCCTTATGTTAAGGTCTTTGATCCACTTGGACTTAAGTTTTGTACAAGGTGATAAGTATGGGTCTAATTTCATTCTTTTACAAGTGGCCATCCAGTTGGACCAGCAGCATTTGTTGAAGATGCTGTCCTTCTTCCATTGTGCCGTTTTGGCTTCTTTGTCAAAAATTAGGTGGCCATAAGTGTGTGGGTCTATTTCTGGATCTTCAATTCGATTCCATTGATCTACTGGTCTGTTTCTATATCAGTACCATGCCGTTTTTACAACTATTGCTCTGTAGTACAGCTTGAAATCTGGGATGGTGATACCACCAGATGATTTTTTTTTTAATTATACAGGATTGATTTAGCTATTCTGGGCTTTTTGTTGTTTCATATGAAATTGAGAATAGGTCTTTCCAGGTCTATAAAAAATTGTGTTGGTATTTTTTATAGAAATTGCATTGAATCTATATATTGCTTTTGGTAGGATGGCCATTTTTATTAGGTTGATCCTACCTATCCATGAGCATGGGAGATCTTTCCATCTTCTAAAGGCCTCTTCCATTTCTTTCTTCAAGGGCTTGAAGTTCTTGTTGTACAGGTCCTTTACTTGCTTGGTTAGAGTTACCCCCAGGTATTTTATGTTGTTTGTGGCTATTGTGAAGGGGGTTGTTTCCCTTATTTCTTTCTCAGCCCATTTGTTTGTTGTATAAAGAAGGGCTTCTGACTTTTTTTGAATTAATTTTGTATCCAGCCACCTTGCTGAAGGTGTTTATCAGCTGGAAGAGTTCTCTGGTGGAATCTTTGGGGTCTCTTATGTATACTATCATATCATCCTCAAATATGGGTAATTTGACATCTTCATTTCCAATGTTTATCCCCTTGATCTCCTTTAGTTTTATTATTGCTCTAGCAAGAACTTCAAGTACTATATTGAAGAGATATTGTGAAAGTGGACATCCTTGTCTTGTCCCTGAATGTAGAGGAAATGCTGCAAGTTTCTCTCCATTTAATTTGATGTTGGCCACTGGCCTACTGTATATTGCCTTTATTATTTCTAGGTATGGTCCTTGTATGCCCGTTCTCTCCAGAACTTTTAGCATGAAGGGGTGTTGGATTTTGTCAAATGCTTTTTCTGCATCTAGCGAGATTATCATGTGGTTTTTTCCTTTCATCTTGTTTATGTGGTGAATTACATTGATAGACTTTCGTATATTGAACCATCCCTGCATTCCAGGGATGAAGCCTACTTGATCATGGTGTATGACACTTTTGATGTGTTCTTGAATTCAGTTTGCTAGTATTTTATTAAGTATTTTTGCATCTATGTTCATGAGGGAGATTGGTCTGAAGTTCTCTTTCTTTGTTGGGTCTTTGTGTGGTTTAGGAATCAGGGTGATTGTGGCTTCGTAGAATGAGTTTGGCAATGTTCTTTCAGATTCTATTTGGTGAAAGAGTTTGAAAAGTATTGGTGTTAGCTCCTCTTTGATGGTCCAGTAGAATTCCGTGCTAAAGCCATCTGGCCCTGGGCTTTTTTTGGTTGGGAGATTTTTAATGACTGTTTCTATTTCCTTAGGAGTTATAGGGCCTTTTAATCTGTTTATCTGATCTTGATTTAGCTTCGGTAGGTGGAATCTATCAAGAAAATTGTCCATTTCACTTAAGTTTTCAAATTTGGTGGAGTGTAGATTTTTAAAGTAGGATCCAAATATTCTCTGGATTTCCTCAATGTCTGTTGTTATTTCTCCCTTTTCATTTCTGATTTTGTTGATTTGTGTTTTCTACCTCTGTCTTTTAGTTAATTTGTCTAAGGGTCTGTCTGTTTTGTTGATTTTCTTGAAGAACCAACTCTTGGTTTCATTGATTCTTTGTATAGTTCTTTTTGTTTCTAAGTTGTTGATTTCAGCCCTAAGTTTGATGATCTCCTGCCTTCTGCTCCTCTTGGGAGTGTTTGCTTTTGTTTTTTCCAATTCACCCAGTTTAGCTGTTAATTCGCTAATATGAGCTTTCACAATTTTCTTTTTGAAGGCACTTAATGCTATGAACTTTCCTCATAGCACAGCTTTCTTTGTGTTCCATAGGTTTGGGTATGTTGTGTCTTCATTTTCATTGGATTTTAAGAAGTCTTTGATTTCCTTCTTTATTTCTTCCCAGACCCAGTGGTCCTCTAGTAAAGAGTTGTTCAATTTCCATGTGTATGTAGACTTTCTGTTCATTCTTTTGCTATTGAAGTCCATCTTTATTCCATGTTGGTCTGATAAGATACAAGGGGTTATTTCAATTTTCTTGTATCTGTTGAGGCTATCTTTGTGTCCAACTATATGGTCGATTTTGGAGAAGGTTCCTGAGGTGCTGAGAAGAAGGTGTATTCTTTTGTGTTTGGGTGAAACGTTCTGTAGATATGTGTTAGGTTCATTTGATTCATGATCTCTGTTAGACTCATTATTTCTCTCTTTGGCTTCTGTCTTGATGATCTGTCCATAATTGTGAGAGAGGTGTTGAAGTCTCCCACTATTAAAGTGTTTGGATCGATGTGCGATTTAAATTTTAGGAGGGTTTCTTTTATAAATGTAGGTGCCTTTGTTTTTGGGGCATAGATGTTCAATATTGAGATGAACTCTTGGTGTATATTTCCTTTAATGAGTATGTAATGCCCCTCTCTGTCTTTTTTTATTAACTTCAATTGGGAGTCTATTTTGTTTGATATTCGGGTGGCTACTCCAGCTTGTTTCCTGGGTCCATTTGCTTCGAAAACCTTTTCCCAGCCCTTTACTCTGAGATAGTGTTTATCTTCAATAGTGAGGTGTGTTTCTTGTATACAGCAAAAAGATGGGACTTGTTTTTGGATCCAGTCTGTAAGTCTGTGTCTTTTCATTGGCGAGTTGAATCCATTGATGTTGATGGATATTAGTGACCAGGGGTTGTTATTTCCCATTATTTTGTTATAGCTGGCTGTCTTGTGTTTCTTTTTGTTTAGTTGCTGTGGAGGTTTCTATTTCCTCTATTTTCTTGGGTGTAGTTATCTTCTCTGTGTTGGAATTTTCCTTCTAGGATCTTCAGTAGGACTGGGTTTATGAGGAGATATTGTTTGAATTTGATTTTGTCATGGAATATCTTGTTTTCTCCTTCTATGTTGATAGAGAGTTTTGCTGGGTATAGTAGTCTGGCTGGGCACCTATGTTTTCTCAGGGCTTGTAAGACATCCATCCAGGCCCTTCTAGCTTTTAAAGTTTCTGAGGAGAAGTCAGGTGTGATTCTGATGGGTCTGCCATTGTATGTAACGTGGCCTTTTTCTCTTACAGCTTTTAATATCCTTTCTTTGTTCTCTACATTTGGAGTTTCTATTATTATGTGATGAGAGGAGTTTCTTTTCTGATCTAATCTGTTTGGTGTTCTGTAAGCCTCTTGGAATTTTACTGGCATCTCTTTCTTTAGGGTTGGGAAGTTTTCTTCTATGATTTTGTTGAAGATATTTCTGGGACCATGGAGTCGGTGGTCTTCTCCTTCCTCTATGCCTATAATTCTTAGGTTCCGTCTTTTCATTGAGTCCTTGATTTCTAGGATGTTGTGGTGAGAGATTTTTTAGCTTTCTCATTTTCTTTGGATGTTGTACTGATTTCTTCCTTCGAATATTCCATGCCTGAGATCCTGTCTTCCATCTCTTGCATCCTATTTTTCATACTCACATCCGTAGTTCCTGTTCTCTTCTCTTGATTCTCCATTTCCTCTTTTAACTCTGACTGTGTTTTCTTTATTATTTGCATTTCTATTTTCATGTCTTGAGTGGTATTGTTCGTTTTGTACATTTCCTTCTTCAGTTTGCTTTTGCCTGGAGATCTTTCATTGCTTTTTCCTTTTCCTGTTCAAGCTTAGTCACCTTTGCTTGGAGCTCTTTAATGGTGTTATTCGTTGTTTTGACTTGTAAAATTGTGGCTTCTTTGAATTCCTTCATAGTTTTAAGTTCTTATTGAAGGGACTCTATCAGTTTCCATAATGTAGAATTGTCACCATTTTCATGTGTTTCAGTTGTGGTGAGGTGCTTCGGGCTGGACGGAATAGCGTTGCTTTGTTGGAGACATTTCGCTCTGTTTTTTTTTTTTTTTGTCTGGGGCCTCTGGCCATGTGGAATTTTTTTGCTGTCTTCTGGACTTGGGTCCAAAGGGGGCACTTTGGTGTAGGAGTAGCGTTGCCTTATTCCACCCCTATTAGGTGAGTCATTCAGCCCCGCCTCCCAGGTGGAGACCTAACTAATCCAGGTTGTGGAGCTGTGTACAAGTAAGCTCTGGTTCCCTGCTGGAAGGGCCCGTACTAGTACAAAAGTCGGATATACGACAGTTTCACATATCTCGCTGTTTACCCGGGGTTGGTTCCTGTAGCGGGTAAAGTTCAGCTCCAATAGCCTTGCTGCTCCCGCGGCTTGTACACTGGTCAGTTTCCTCACAGACTGCAATCTGCAGTCTGAAGGCACTTTGCAGCCGAGCTGTGCTCACTTCCAAGGATCGCAACCTTTCGCCAGATAGTTGGATGTCTGGTCTGTGTGAGACCTGGGTGTGTTCAGCAGGGTGGGGATTATCTCTGCATGGGTTCAGAATCTGCCTGCTGGGTATTAGGTTGGAACCTACTGGGAGTCTCTCCTGTTGGGGGATGGGTGATCCTGAGGGACCAGCAGCTTCCTTGCGTGTCCGAGAGTGGGAAGGGGCGTCCTGCCCAGGGATCTTTCATGGTCCCTGGGTAGCTGGGTGAGATTTAGAAGGGGTCGTGCCCTTTGTACAGCATCCTGCAACACTTGCCGCCTTGTGACTGTTAACCCCGAAATCAAAATACGTGCACGCAGGCTGCCGCCATCTCGGATATACACTGACTTTTCGATGGTTATGTGAATATATAGTATGTTGCTTAATAGGATATAAACTCTATGAAGACTGAGTTTATGTTTTTGATAATCTGAAGTAATATATAGTAAGCATTTTAAAATGAGTACACATGAAAAGGTGTGGATTTTGAATGTACAATCATCCTTATCAAACCAGTAAGAAATGATAAGTATATGCATTTTGAATGCCTACTACAATTACTATTTCTTATTTATCCACATGAATTATTTTACTATAACTACGTTTTCACTAATTATGTTCTGGCTTTTCCTCAGACACACTGAGATAAGAAATATTGTCATAATTAGAGAAAAAATGATCAATGGAATTGTAGGGCAAAAATTGAGGGACAAAGTGTCTTTCTTGGGTTGAGGTATAAAATAAATGTTAGGTAGATCATGCTAGAGTTTCAAGGCCAACTCATGGGGTTTAGATTTTTTTTTAAGAGCAGCACTTCAAAGAGCATTTTTTGTAAAGAAGAGTAAAAGGAGATCAGAATAATCTACCCTCAAAAAGAGTCTTTAAAGAGGAGTAAAAAAAGGGAAGAACACATGAACAAGCACATACAAAGAAAGAAAGTCTAAGACCAATATGAATGATGAAAGTATATGCAGAAATTCTTCACAAAATACTAACAGATCAAATCCAACAGCATATCAGAAAGATCACTCAATATGCAAGATCATTCACAAGGATGCCAGGATTGTTCAACATATGCCAATTAGTAAATCTAATACATCACAACAATAGGATAACAAGTGAAATTCATCTAATTACCTCAATAGATACAGAAAAAGCTGTCTGTAAAATTCATCACCTCTTCATGATAAAAGTCTTAAACAAATCAGATACAGAACAAGTACCTCAATTTAATAAAGACAGTATAGAGCAAATCCTGATTCAACATCGCACTAAAAGGAAAAGCTGACAGCCTTTCTTCTAAGATCGGAAACAAGAGAAGGGTGTTCACTCTTCCTGTTCTTACTCAATATAACCCTAGAAGTTTTATGTAGGCCAATTAGGGAAGAGAGATAAATGAAAAGAATAAAACTATGGTGAGAGAAAGTAAATTTATTTCTGTTTTATAGAAGAGATGTAAAAAGTCCAGCAGAAGACTACTACAACTATTAAAAATTTCAGTGAGTTGCTGAATTGAAAAAAAAAAAAACACTACTTGAAAACTGGTAGTAATTTGATATATCATTTTTTGTTTATTTATTATTTCAAGTTACATCTCCATCATAGTCCCCTCTCTCCACCCCTCCCAGTTCTACCTTCCTACCCTCCCACCATCTCCCCCCTCTCCCACCTATCCTGCTCCTCCAGAGTGGGTTGCCCCTAAATATCAGCCCCCCTCAGTTATGAGTGTTAAGAGCTTCCTCTTGCACTGTGGGCCTATATGGCAACTCTATTAGGGAAAAGTGTCCTACTAACAGGTAACAAGATCTATGTTCCTGTTCATATTGGTGTGTTGGTGGTAAGAGAGTTATCCTGTGCTACATGGCTAAAATCCAATTATAAGTGAATAGATGCCATGTGTATCTTTCTGAGTCTGGGTCTGGGTTAGTTCACTCAGGAGGAGCTTTTCTAGTTCTATCCATTTGGCTGAAAATTGCATGATTTCCTTGTTTCTGATAACTGAGTAGTATTCCATTGTGTAAATGTACCACAGGTTTTTTAAAAAAATCCATTCTTTGGCTAAAAAACATCTGTATTGTTTCCAGTTACTAGCTATTACAAATAAAGCTGCTATGAACATAGATGAGGAGGTGTCCTTGTGTATTGGTGAGGAATTGTTTGGATGTATACCTAGAAGTGGTATGGATGGGTCTTGAGGTAGAGCTATTCCAAATTTTCTAAAATATTGTCACACTGATTTCCACAGTGGTTGTTCAAGCTTGCACTCCCACCAGCAATGGAGGAGGGTTCCCCTTTCTCCACAGCATCGCCAATATATGCAGTCATTTGAGTTTTTGATCTTAGCCATTCTGACAGGTGTGAGATGGAATCTCAGGGTCTTCTTGAGTTGCATTTCTCTGGTGATTAAGGATGTTGAGAATTTCTTCAAGTGTCTCTCAGCCATTAGGGATTCCTCCTTTGTGAATTGTTGGTTTAGGTTTGTTCTCCATTTTTTGATTGGATTATTTGGTTTCTTGGTGTTTAATTTCTTAAGTTCTTTATAAATTATGGATATTAGCCCTCTGTCTGACTTGGTGTTGGTAAAGGTCTTTTCCCAATCTGTAGGTTGCTGTTTTGTTCCAATGACAATTTCCTTTGTCTTACAGAAGCTTTTCAATTTCATAAGGCCCCATTTACTGATTGTTGTTCTTAGAGTCTGAGCTGTTGGTGTTCTGTTAAAGAAGTTGTCATCTGTGCCAATGAGTTCGAAAATTTTACCCACTTTCTCTTCTATTAGATTTAGTGTGTTGGGCTTCATGTTAAGGTCTTTGATCCACTTGGACTTAAGTTTTGTGCAAGGTGATAAATATGGGTCTATTTGCATTCTTTTATAGGTCGACATCCAGTTAGACCAGCACCATTTGTTGAAGATTCTGTCCTTTTTCCATTGTACCGTTTTGGCTTCTTTGTCAAAAATTAAGTGACCATAGGTATGTGGGTTCATTTCTGGGTCTTCAATTCAATTCCATTGTTCCACTGGTCTGTTTCTATACTGGTACCATGCTGTTTTTTACTACTATTGCTCTGTAGTCTAACTTGAAATCAGGGATGGTGATACCTCCAGATGTTTTTTTTTTTTTATTGTACAGGATTGATTTAGCTATTCTAGGATTTTTGTTATTTCATATGAAGTTGAAGATTGCTTTTTCCAGGTCTATAAAGAATTGTGTTGGTATTTTGATAGGAATTGCATTGAATCTGTATATTGCTTTTGGTAGGATGGCCATTTTTATTATTTTGATCCTACCTATCCATTAACATGGGAGATCTTTCCATCTTGTGATGTCTTCCTCACTTTCTTTCTTGAAGGACTTGAAGTTCTTGTCATACAGGTCTTTCACTTGCTTGGTTATAGTTACCCCCAGGTATTTTATATTGTTTGTGGTTATTGTGAAGGTTGTTGTTTCCCTAATTTCTTTCTCAGCCCATTAATCTTTTGTATAAAGAAGGGCTTCTGATATTTTTGTATTGATTTTGTATCCAGCCACCTTGCTGAAGGTGTTTATCAGTTGTATTCTTTGGTGGAATTTTTGAGCTCACTTATGTATACTATCATATCATCTGTGAATAGGGATAATTTAACTTCTTCCTTTCTAATTTGTATCCCCTTGAACTCCTTTAGTTTTCTTATTGCTCTTGATAGAACTTCAAGTACTATGTTGAAGAGAAATGGGGATAGTGGGCATCCTTGCCTTGTTCCTGAATTTAGAGGAAATGCTTTAAATTTCACTCCATTTAATTTGATGCTAGTTACTGGTTTGCTGTATATTGCCTTTATTATTTCTAGGTATGGTCCTTGTATGCCCATTTTCTCCAGGACTTTTAACATGAAGGGGTGTTGAATTTTTTTCAAATGCTTTTTCAGCTACTAGTGAGATGATCATGTGGTTTTTTTTTCAGCTTGTTTATATAGTGGATTATGTTGATGGATTTTCATAGGTTGAATTACCCCTGCATTCCTGAGATGAAGCCTACTTGGTCATGGTATATGATACTTTTGATGTATTCTTGGATTCGGTTTGCAAATAATTTATTAAGTATTTTTGCATCTATGTTCATGAGGGAAATTGGTCTGAAGTTTTCTTTGTTTGTTGGGTCTTTGTGTGGGTTAGGGTGACTGTGGCCTCATAATGAGTTTGGTAGAGTTCCTTCTCTTTCTATTTTGTGGAACAGTTTGAAGAGTATTGGTGTTAGCACTTCTTTGAAGATCTGGTAGAATTCTGTGCTGAAACCATCTGACCCTGGGCTTTTTTTTTTTTGGATTGGGAGATTTTAATGACTGTTTCTATTTCCTTAGGGGTTATAGGACTGTTTAATTGGTTAAACTGATCTTCATTTAACTTTGGTAAGTGGAATATATCAAGGAAATTGTATTTTGGTTAGGTTTTCAAATTTTTTGGAGTACGATTTTTGAAGTAAAACTTAAAGATTCTCTAGATTTCTTCAATATCTGTTGTTATTTCTCTTTTTTAATTTCTGATTTTGTTGATTTGGGTATTTTCCCTCTGCCTTCTCATTAGTTTGGCTAAGGATTTGTCTATTTTGTTTATTTTCTCAAAGAACCAACTCTTGGTTTCATTGATTCTTTGAATTGTTTGTTTTGTTTCTAAGTTGTTGATTTCAGCCCTAAGTTTGATGATTTCCTGCTTTCTGCTCCTTTTGGGAGGGTTTGCTTCTTTGTTTTCTAGATCTTCCAGTTCTGCTGTTAAGTTGCTAATATGAGCTGTCACGATTTTTTTTTTTGAAGGCACTTAGTAGCACTGCTTTCACTGTGTCCCATAGGTTTGGGTATGTGGTGCCTTCATTTTCATTGGATTTTAGGAAGTCTTTGATTTCCTTCTTTATTTGTTCTCTGACCCAGTGGTCATTGAATAGAGTGTTGTTCAGTTTCCATGAATGTGTAGGCTTTTTGTTATTTCCGTTGTTGTTGAAGTTCAGCTTTAATCCATGGTTGTCTGATAAGATACAATTTTATTTCAATTTTCTTGTCTCTGTTGAGGCTTGCTTTGTGTCCAGCTATATGTCATTTTTGGAGAAGGTTATGTGAGGTGCTGAAAAGAAGGTGTATTCTTTTGTGTTTGGGTGAAACATTCTGTAGATATCTGTTAGGTCCATTTGGTTCATGACCTCTGTTAGTCTCATTATTTCTCTGTTTGGTTTCTGTCTCTATTACCTGTCCATTTGTGTGAGTGGGTTGTTGAAATCTCCCACTGTTAATGTGTGGGGATCGATGTGTAGTTTACACTTTAGAAGAGTTTCTTTTACAAATGTGAGTGTTCTTGTATTTGGAGCATAGATATTCAGTATTGAGATGTCATCTTGATGAATTTTTCCTTTAGTGAGTATGTAGTGCCCTTAACTATTATTTTTGATTAGTTTCAGTTGAAAGTCTCTTTTATTTGTTATTAGGATGGCCACTCCAGCTTGCTTCCTGGGACCATTTGCTTGGAAAACCTTTTCCCAGTCCTTTACTCTGAGGTAGAGTTTAACTTTGCTAGTGAAATGTGTTTAATTTGATAGATCATTAACAAGACTTCTGAAAAAGAAATTAAGGAATCAATCCCACTTCCAAGAGCTACAAAATTTACCTTGGAATGAATCTAACAAGGAATATGTAAGACTTCTATGATGAACATTTTTTAATATGCTGATGAAAAAAGGTTGAAAATAGCCTGTAAGCGTGGAACTATCTCTTGGGTTCATATATTAGAAGAATTAATACTGTTAAACTGACCACTATAATCTATATAAGTTTATAGATTAAATGCAATTACAATCAAAATACCAATGACATTGTTTATAGAACTAGAAAAAGTTTAAGATTCTTCTGGAAGCACTCTGAGTAGCCAAAGCCATGTTGAATTAAAAAAATGGGTATAAGACAATAGTTGATTTAAAATTTTTTCTTTTTCTTTATTCTTCTCTTATACAAAACATCCTGACTGCAGGCTTTCCACCCTCTACTCATCCCAGTACTCCCTAAATCTCCTTTCCCTCTACTCCTCTCAGTCCTCCTCTTCAGATCTACTGCTCCTCCATTTCCCTTCAGAAAAGAGTAGGCTGCTCAGTGATATCCACCAAACACAGAATGACAAGACACAATAGACTAGGGACAAACCCTTATATCAAGGATGTACAAAGAAACCCAGTAGAAGAAAGAGAGTCTCAAGAGCAGGTGAAAGAGTCAGAGACACTGCTACTCCAACTGTTAGTAGTCCCACAAAACCCCAAGCTAAATAACCATAGCAGGTATGCAGAAGACCTAACACAGACCCATGCAGGCTCCATGATTGATGAGAGCAGATGCAGAGAACTACACCCAAAGGTTATTCAGAGCTCAGGAATCCTCCTACCCCCAGGAAGGGGTGAAAGGATTGTAGGAGCTAGAAGGGTCGAGGACACCAGGAGAGCACAGCCTACATCAACTAAGCAAGCCTCATTTTGGCTCACAGACAATATTTGATTTTAACATGTTTTTGAACCATATTAACTAGAAAAGAATTGGGCTGATAGAGAAACAAGCGTGGAGCAAGGGAACAAAACAATAAACACAGAAGCAAACCCATGCACCGAGAGGCAGCTGTTTCTGAAAGAAGTTGCAAAAGCAGGTCCTGGAGAAAAGACAGCCTCTTCTGGAAATTATGCTGGTAAAACTAGGTACGTCTGTATGGATGAAGGAACCAAGGCCACTATTTCTCACCTTGAATAAAATCAACTCAAAAATGGACAAAAAATCTAACTATAATACCAGGAACGATGAAGTCAGTAGAAGAAAACAAGGGTATTTTTCTTTTCTTTTCCTTCCTTCTTTTTTTCTTTACCTTCTTTTTTTCTTTCTTTCTTGATTTTTTGAGACAGGTTTCTCTGTGTAGCCCTGAGTGTCCTGGACTCACTTTTTAAACTAGACTAGCCTTGAACTCACAGAGATCTGCCTGCCTCTGCCTCCTCAGTGCTCAGATTAAAGGCGTGTACTGACATGCCCAGCTAAGAAGGATACATTTCAAAACACTGGGAGAAAGAGAGAGAGAGAGAGAGAGAGAGAGAGAGAGAGAGAGAGAGAGAGAGAAGATACAAAATGCCTGGGACTGTCCAGGCAGCCAGTTGTCTATCATTTCTTAGTTTTGGAAACTGCTGGGTCTGCACTTTCTGTATAATCAGATATATTTATCCTTCTCAGCTTTCTGATGTGGTTGAAGACTAGATAGTTATAGTTTCACAGCTGAATTTTAAGTTGTATAGGAATTAAAAGGATGTTCTAGGTCTAAGAAGATGTTTTTAAGTTGGTAATGAAGTTAACATGGAAACTGAGTTAGGTATAAAACTTTAAACTCATTGAGATAGATAGATAATAGAATATTAATATCAGTTGTCAAATATGTATGGACTGGACACTGCAAATGTATATACCTTATAATTTTCATAATCATGGCCTAATTATTCTTATTGTATTGTATTTATTGTTATAAGAAAAAGAACCATTTAATGGACTAAATGGGGAGCTGTTAGTGAGGAAAGATACACTTTAAATAAAAAAAAAACCAGATAGGAGGGTGAGAGGGAAGAGGGTAGGAGGGTGTGGGAGGAGTGAGGGGGTTATGAGTGAGATGTAATAAAGAAATAAATAAATACAAATGCACTGGGAAGAATCAAAAATAGAGTAGATTACATAAACAAAAAGAATCTTCATGGAACACAGAACAACAGAGTAAAAAGACAACCTATAGGGAAAAAAGAAACATAATAGTTTCCCAACTATTCTTCTGGTGACTAATAAAGAACTCTAAACAAACAAAAAAAGATCTAACGACAACAACAACAATATCCCAAAGCTATCCAATTAAAAGGAGGAATGGGGTCTGAATGCGTGTCTTCCTAAAGGAAGACAAACAGATGGACAACAAATACATTAAAAAACACTCATATATAATTAGCCATTAGTGAAATAGAACTACTGCAACTGATAAACACCTTCAGCAAGGTGGCTGGATACAAAATTAATTCAAAAAAATTGGAAGCCCTTCTTTATACAAAAGATAAATGGGCTGAGAAAGAACTTAGGGAAACAACACCCTTCACAATAGCCACAAACAAAATAGAATACCTGGGGGTAACTCTAACCAAGCAAGTGAAAGGCCTGTATGAAAAGAACTTCAAGTCCTTGAAGAAGGAAACTGAGGAGGACATCAGAAGATGGAAAGATCTCCCATGCTCATGGATAGGTAGGATAAACATAATAAAAATGGCCATCCTACTGAAAGTAATATACAGTTTCAATGCAATTCCTATTAAAATACCAACACAATTCTTTACAGACCTGGAAAAAACTACTCTCAACTTCATATGGAATAGCAAAACAAAACCAGAATAGCTAAATCAATCCTGTACAATAAAAAAGAACAAAAAACAAACAAACAAACAAAAAACCCCGAAACCATCTGGAGGTATCACTATCCCTGATTTCAAGCTAGACTACAGAGCAATAGTAATAAAAACAGCATGGTACTGGTATAGAAACAGACCAGTGGATCAATGGAATCAAATTGAAGACCCAGAAATGAACCCACACACCTATGGTCACTTAATTTTTGACAAAGAAGCCAAAACTGTACAATGGGAAAAGGACAGAATCTTCAACAAATGGTGCTGGTCTAACTGGATGTCGACCTATAAAAGAATGCAAATAGACCTATATTTATCACCTTGCACAAAACTTAAGTCCAAGTGGATCAAAGACCTTAACATGAAGCCCAACATACTAAATCTAATAGAAGAGAAAGTGGGTAAATTCTCGAACTCATTGGCACAGGTGACAACTTCCTGAACAGAACACCAACAGCTCAGGATCTAAGACCAACAATCAATAAATGGGACCTCATGAAATTGAAAAGCTTCTGTAAGGCAAAGGACACTGTCATTTAAACAAAACAGCAACCTACTAACTGTGAAAAGATCTTTACAACCCCACATCAGACAGAGGGCTACTATCCATAATTTATAAAGAACTTAAGAAATTAAACACCAAGAAACCAAATAATCCAATAAAAAATGGAGAACAGAGCTAAACTGAGAATTCACAAAGGAGGAATCTCTAATGGCCAAGAGACACTTGAGGAAATGCTCAGCATCCTTAATCAACAGAGAAATGCAACTCAAGATGACTCTGAGATTCCATCTCACACATGTGAGAAAAGCTAAGATCAAAAACTCAAATGACAACACATGCTGGTGAGGTTGTGGAGAAAGGGGTACACTCCTCCATTCCTGGTGGGAGTGCAGACTTGCACAACCACTATGGAAATCCGTCTGGAGACATCTTAGAAACCTTGGAATAACTCTACCTCAAGACCCATCCATACCACTTCTGGGTATACATCCAAATGATTCCTCACCAATCCACAAGTACGTCTCCTCATCTATGCTCATAGCAGCCTTATTTGTAATAGCTAGAAACTGGAAACAACCCAGATGTCCCTCAACTGAGGAATGGATAAAAATGCTGTGGTACATTTACACAATGGAATACTACTCAGCCATCAGAAACAAGGAAATCATGCAGTTTATAGACAAATGGATGGAACTAGAATAGCTTGTCCTCTATGAGCTGACCCAGACTCAGAAAGATGCACATGGCATCTATTTAAAATTGGATTTTAGCCATATAGTATAGGATTACTATCCTACAACTAACACACCAAAAGGAACAGGAACATAGACTCTGTTACCTTTTAGTGGGACGCTTTGCCCTGGTGGTGCTGCCATGTAGATCCCCAGTGCAAGAGGAAGCCCTTAGCCCTCATATGACTGTTGAACTGGGCGGGGGGGGGGGGCTGATATGTAGGAATACCCTAGTTCGGAGGAGTAGGATAGGTGGGAGAGGGTGTGACCTGGAGGGGTGGAAAGGAGGCACCATGATGGATATGTAACTTGAAGTAAGAAATAAACATTAAAAAACTACGATGTATCATTTTATCCTAGTTAGAATGACTACCATCAAAGCATCCTCAAACACAATTGCCGATGAGGATGTGAAGAGAAATGAAGGCTCTTACGTTGGTAGAGTATGGACTAGATCAACTGTTATGGGAAATAGCATGTATTCCTTAAAACACTAAACATAGATGTTCCATATGTTCTACTGTCCCACCTCTGAATATATATCCAAAGGGAAGGAAGTTAGCATACCAGAAGGATTCCTGCATTCCCATCTTTATTGTAGCAGTAGTCACAATAACCAAGATACAGAAATAGCCAACCTAGAGCTCTTCAGCCAAAGAATGGAATAAGATAATACACACACACACACACACACACACACACACACACACACACACACACAAATAACAGAGAGGATAGAGATAAATATTATTCAGCTCTAAAAAAACCCCAAAATTTTATCATTTACAGCACAATGAAATGGAAATGGAAGGCATTAATTTAAGTGAAATAAACCAGACATCAAAAGACATGTACTATTGAATTCCCATAGAGTTCCACAAACTGTAGCAGTTACTAAAATCCACAAACCGAAAGTGTAGCATTCAGAGGTTGGGAAGGGGTGAATAAGGAGTAAGCTGAGTTTGATCAGTACATACTATACTGTATGAGTGTGATGAAATATTCCACTGAAATCTGATAATATATAGAATTAGTAAATGTTAATTAAAAAGATTTAAAGGATAAGGCCATTTAGAGCCCTATTTTATTTATAGAGAAAGTAGGAAGAACAATAACTGATTTGAAGAGTATAGTGGAATATTCAGCGATTAACTGAAAGCCACTTCCTTCATTTTCAGTTGCTGCCAGCTCTCTTTTAAATGCCTGATTTCAAACATAAAAGAGAGATGTTCATGGATTTTATTTTCAAGAATAAGCCAGTCTTTCTATGGAAAGATTTATTGCATGCCTTTGAATATAAAATATCCGTGACCAGGTTGATCTGGAACTGAAAGTTTTTATTTATTTTGTTTATGTGAGGGATGATGAAGCAGAAAGGCTTTAACGGTGTTTTTTTTTTTTTTTTTGAAGTAATAACTGAAGTTCTATAACGAATACCAAGATCTGAAAATATCTTCAATTTTCAAATTCTCTCTGAACTTACAGCCACAGAGAGAGAATTAATATAAATGTGAAATTACATAAAGAAAAGCCAAATATATTAATATCCAAGGGTGACAAAGCAAATTTCAGGAAGAAAGCTGTTAGTGGGTTATGTGGCAAGAGTCAGAGAGAGGTTCAGGGTACAATATTAGGAGAATATGCGAGCTATAAACTTTCATTAAAACCATAAGCTGACTATTTAGCATTCTTGTGGATTGGAAGCCAGACGTGAAGCAGTAAAATTCTGTTTATTATAAGACAGTGTGCTATTGGTTCTAAACATGTGAGTGACGGCTGCCTCCTGTAAGCAGGTAGTGGGCAATCAGATGCCAATTCTGAGGAGTTTGGAGTGGAGGGTTGCTCTCTGATTTCCTTTTGAAGGTTGAACTAGCAAAGATGAATTCTTGTGTTTATTTTTAACCATATTTAAACACATCACAAGTTATTTTTGGTTATCATTATTCATTTTTCAATACAAGTGCTGTTGTCGAAGTGTAACACTCTATGTAGGAGAGAGCTCAGGGAGATAAATAAAAGCTGGTCGCCTTCTAAATCTTTACTGGAGATTAATATTGGACTGTAATAAAATCTGAATTTTAACTTTGTGTCTTGGCTGTAAATGAATTATCCTGTATAGTCTAACACCATAGGCAATCTCAGAACAAAAATACAACCATATTTTTTTTTCTTGCTACCAACCGACATAAACTGTTTAGGATAATTAAGAAACGGAAACTAATAGTCATGAAAACGTGTCATTTTGTTAGTTACTATGACAGTCTATCACAGTTATTTTCTAAGCTACTCAGAAATCAAGTTGCTAAGAGACAAGCAATATTTGCTTATCTAAATATAAGAGATAGATAGGGCCTCTTCAAAAACCTCAAGAGATCTGCAGAATATGGCATTCAAAGATGTTTTCTTAACTTAAGATTTTTTGATATCGAGACATGTCAGCTCCTGACAGCACCCCCTATTCTACTCCAAGTAGAAGATGAGCATCGAAGAATCTCCAGTGGGAGATGATTGAATTGGTGGTAAGCCTTTCTCTTGGCAAGAAAAACCCCTTGCTTCAACTGTAGACAGCCATATTTCTTGATCCTGGTAAATTGGTTCTATTTGAGATCAATGGGTGACTGTTGTCATTCTTAAGAAGTTTTCACATTAGCATTTGTCTGGAGGAATTTCTAGAAGCCGCAGAAAGCTTTAATACACAAATTATCATTATTCAACTGTATTGAAAGATTCAGATGGATTCCCATACTAAACATACACATATATACACACATACCTACACACACACACACACACACACACACACACACACACACACACACACATGAGAGAGAGAATCTAAGCAGCTACTCTGTCAGCCTCTTCAGAGTTTTATACTCTAATCTAAACTATTGTCTATGTAACAATTATTTCTGTGTACCTTTTCTCTACCAGCCTTTGTATGCTTCTTATCTTTATAGTCCTGATGCCTACACAAGAACCCTCTAGGCTCAGTAAAATTGAAAATCTGTATGTTCTTATCCTTCAGGATAATAAATATTCTGAGAAAATGTGCTAAGAACATGCCTTCCTCTCATTCTAAATAATTGCATAATATATTCAAGTAGAAATAAAATGAGATAGCAGCATTTCCAATTTAAAATAATATGCTGAGATTTAGTTTTTCATGAAAATCTTGGAAGAAATCTGGCTCACAGACTTCAAGATAAAGAGATTCAGTAGATACCCAACTGCTTGGTTAAAGCCTTAGCTAATATGAATTGTCATAAAACTTCTGAATATAAATAGAACTTTTACTTAGAAGAAACACAAGTGCAAGTCAGTGAAATTTACTAAATGTCTTAAAAGATTCCTTTGAAATTTAAACATTTATGAGGCAGGTATTTCAGGAAATAGGAAGACTTCTTTAAAATAATTTTTTGATTCTTTGTGAATTTCACAACATGTATCTCAATCCCACTTATTTCCTAGTCCTTCCATATCTGCCCTCTACCCTTGTAACTTTCCCCAAAAAGAAAACAAAAAATTCAAACATAAAAATTAAAAACAAAACAAAACATCTCACCTTGGAAGCTGCAGTGTGTCACGGTGTGTCCCACAGTACACCTTTTTGCCCAAACAGCTTACTTGAAAATGTTCATTGCAATGAGACATTGGTCTGGTTTGAGGCCCCTGGCTTCTGCTACACCATCAATACTGTACTTGCAGGGAGCATTTCCATAGTAAGTCATGGGAAGACTTTTAATATAGGCATTTATGCTCTACTATTTGTCAAAGAAATTTAGTGTGGAGGGGTTTAGTAGTTAGAGTTGAAACCCACGCAACACATTGTTCCAGCAGTCGTCATTCAGAAGAATATCTGTGTTGGATGTGCTTAGGTTTCCAGCTCAAGCTTTCAATCCTCCAGATGGAGGAACTGCTTTGACATTTCTTAGAAAACAACGACTACAAAAGTGTTTATATAACCTAACAGCAGACATCCCTCATACTTTCTCTCCTACTTTACTAGCATATGCTTGTTCCCGTTCATGTTCTGTGTCAAAATTCAGCACTTTGAGCAAAGCATACCTTGGTCATATTTGTAGCTCATTATTTTTCTACAAATGGTTATTCTTCATGTAATTGCTTTTATCCATTTTTTTTCTTTCCTATTTACCATTTCCCTTCCAGCAGCAGTGTTCCTTCATTTGACAGACAGGCCCACCTTCATCAGCTAGGGAGAAAGGGATAACCTTTTCTTTTGTCTCAACTACTTTCAGAGTATTTAGGATCATTGCTGGTGAGACACTGAGACCCAGTGGCAGGATGGAGAAATGGATGGACCGGGGGAGATGTAAGAGTGGGTTTTGGTTCTTCCATTGATGACTGTTAGGATGCCTGAGCACAGTACCTTTTGCATCTATCCAGTAGAATTGTAATACCACTGTTACAGATGGTTGTAAGTATTTAGTGAGAAGTGCAAGATATCTAGCAAGCATCTAGTGCATAGTAAATGCTCAGCAGATGCAGCATATGGCAATGGTAATTATATAGTGATATTAATCTGACTTAGCTGCTGAATCCTTCATTAAATGGACACCTTGACATGCTTTTTCTTTTCCTTGAGAATTTCTGCTTGCAGAGTGTATGGGTGACAGATGTTTTTGTGCAAGTAAAACAAAATGGTGTCTCATCTAATTGAACATTAAGTTGATTTGGATTATCTCTTTCTGTGTCCATTTACATCCATCATGTACTTTCACTTTGTCCTTAAAAATTGGGGTACACTGCACAACTCATGCTATTAACTGTGCTTTTTAAGACACATGAATTGAGACAAGACACACACACACACACACACACACAGAGAGAGAGAGAGAGAGATAGAGATAGAGAGAGAGAGAGAGACATCTCAATTCTCTGTGTTATCTCTTTGGTTTCTGATCATTTAAATTTTCAATTCTTATCATGTATGAACATCTATGAAAAATAACTTATTTTAAAAATATATTGTTGTGCCAAATTTTACTGTTATTTATAATGTTTTCTCTAAGCCAAATAACTCATTTTACCCTTTAGCCTCATCCTTTTCCTTTTGTCTAGCAAATCCATTTATCATATAAAGCCTGACCTTCAAAAGTCATCTCTCAAATGAAGACTACTGATCATACCAATAAAAGAGGATTGTATTCTATGAATCCTTATAGCCGGAGAGCAACTCATTGCCTTGGTGTTTTGAGAGTAGATTGGAGGGCCATTGGGACTTGCACTGAGATGGTAGCCATAAAATGGAACTGCCTTGTGGAGACTGAATGTATCTTCACTAGAGTTATGGGCTTTGGGAATCCCACTAATTAATATCAAGGACCTTGAGCCCAAGTCTGTTTGTTTACACATTCTGCTTTTTCCCATAGTATTAGGCCAATTATTTTCTTCTTTGTCATTTATTCATTTTCTACAGTTATTAACTAAGTACAGCTTAGAGGTTATTGGATATTATTTATTCACCAAGGTTGCATTATTATTATTTTTTCTTTAAACAGTAATCATTTAAAGAAATTCTGAACAGAAAGAAAGCATACTCATTTATACTTGCCAACTTTATTCAATATTCCAAGTACTATTTATTCTTTAGTGTAAATCTAAATTTCATCTGGTATCTTTTGCTTGAACCCCACCTTTTCTTTTTCCTGTGTAAGTCTGCAAGTCTGTATGGCATTGGTCTTGTTTATCAGAATGTTTGTTTAGTTCATTCTTGATTTTGAAGGGTGTTTTTGTTGGGAAGAGAGCTATGGGTTAATAGGTTTTTCTTTTCCTTTCAGTATTCTAATGATATGATTTCATTCCATTCTTTCTGATAACCTGTGGCAATTCTTGCCTTGTTCTTCTATACACAGCACACCTGTTCACTGGATGTGCCTTGTAGTTTATTGATGGTTTTCTGCACTTTGCCTACCAAGTACCTGTGCCTAGGCATGGTCCTCTTCATAGTCACTCTTCTTACACTTTTAAACTTCTTGGATCTTTTTGGTTATTTGTAAAAATTACTAGGTCATTCCTTTGTATATTCTGTCTAGTCTGTTTTGATTCTGTTTTCCTACTGAGAATTTAGTTATATGTATATAAAAATTGTTTGATATTAACCCATCTATTCTCTTCCATTCACACACACACACACACACACACACACACACACACACACACACACAC
>CAJQZJ010032856.1:1752062-1778994 GCA_907164525.1 Lophiomys imhausi
AAGAAGAAGAAGAAGAAGAAGAAGAAGAAGAAGAAGAAGAAGAAGAAATTAGTTAAGATTGAAAATTTTGGTAACGCTTTCCAGCCCACAATTACATTCAATATAATCAAAATTTGTTTATATGATTATTCTTTCTCTTCTCTGTGAAAAAAGATTAACTACTTAGCAAATATAAAAGTAATTTGTTGACAGTATGATATGCAAGATTACTTAGAGATATGGAGACCAAAGAGAGGGAATGTCCACTGTATAGAATTTGGCTTCGACTGGCTCTTTGATTAGTATGAATATAGATTTGAAGAAGTATGAGATTGAACTGTGTCAGCACAGTGGTGAGGGACAAATGACCCCTTCTGAGTAGCTTCCAAGGGATGTAGTACATCCATCAATATCTGTACTTGATAGAACAATAATATGTAAGATTAGTTTACTGTAAGACATAGAATACAGTTCTATTTTATCTGAGACGGTGTAAAGCAAGATAATGAATCAAATGATAATTTCAATAAAACCACTAAAGTATCTAGATGTTTTCTATGAGTTTGGAGAGCCTTATGCCTGGCTGGAAGTATTTCAGTCTTCTGAAATGATAAATTAACATAATTTGTTGCTTTGGAATCTAATGTAGGCTAGAAGCAATTCAATTAAGACCTAATGGTACTTGTAGCAAATTGAAGTTCTTCAGTCTTTTCCTCACACACAATTTTTTAAAAAGCAGACTGCTCCCACATCTGTGGCATTGCAAGTTTACAAGAACATATTATTCCTTTTGTCCCTTACAGCATGTGGTTTTATACAGGTGGGTGAAATTACCAGATTAAACTGCATCCTTTTACTGATTGTGTACCACTGAGTGTCTGATCCCGTGTGGTCTTCCTGGTTCCTATTTCTCCCCCTCCCCCCCCCCGCACTTTGTTTCCATGCAGCTGATTCTATCTTCAGAATATGAAAGGTTCTGGAATCTCATTACATGTTAGTACCTTTGGGACCAATACAAAACACAGAGCAATATGGATGCAAAAGATGCTTTGCCTCCTGGATTGCTGAAAAGTAGATTAAATGAAAATTGAATGGATGTCCCAGCTTTTCTTGCCTGTGGCCCCAATGAAGCATTGTTACATATTGCTCTCTAAAATTCTTGATGATGTTTGAATGAGTGGTGTGATAACTAGGTCTACAACAATCAGTAAGATCATCAAGCAGAAAGTATGTCAATGACAAGTATCCCAGTGTCAAATTAAGATCATGGTACCATAAAAAGTGGATGCTTGTGAGCTCAGCTGATGAGACAAAGAAGGAGACTGCATGTATGAGGTAATGGGGCTAAATGAATTATACAAGTATATCATATGTGAAACTATGGGATGTGAGATAATTATATCATGTTTAAAAGTAAAACCAGACTAAGTTAGTTTTAAATTCTTGGAGCATGACTTAGTAGCCACATAGAATAAAGTACACAATTCCATTACTGTCTGTGGTGGTTTGAATGAGAATGGTCTCCATATGCTTTTATGTTTGAATACTTGGTTTTGAATTGGTGGAACTATTTGGGAAGGATTAGGAGTCATGGTATTATTGGAGAAGATATATCACTGGAGATGGGGTTTGAATTTTCAAAAGACTCATACCATTCCCATTGCTCTCTCTCTCTCTCTCTCTCTCTCTCTCTCTCTCTCTGTTTGTGGATCAAAACACAAGCTCCGAGTTGTTTGTTTCCAGTACTACCCTTCTGTTCTGCCATCATGGACTCTAATGCTCTAAAACAGTTGGCCCAATTAAATGCTTTTTTTTTTCTTTGCAAGTTGTCTTAGTCACAGCAATTGAAAAGTAACTAAGAAGTTGGTATCACTAATATGGTATTGCTGGTAAGAATCTGATCATGCTGATTTTTCAGAAGAATGTGGAAGGCTTTGGGACCTTGAACTAGAAAAGTGTTTGGATTCTGTAAGCAGAGGTTAACAGGGTGTATTAGTAGGATCTTTGAGGAAAGTACTTCTGGGAGCCATGTGGATGGATTGTGAAGTCCCAAGTCAAGAGGTTTCAGAGGGGAACAATGTTGGCAACTGGACTAGGGACCATTCATATTACACGTTGGCAAAGAATGTGACTGCATTCTGTCCTTATCCTAAGAATTGACCTGAGGCTAAATTGAAAGGCAACAGACTAATTTCTTTTGTAGAGATTTCAGGACAAACTAAAATTGACTTTGTCACTTGGTTATTAGTAACCACTCTTAGGCAGGTCTACACTGAAAAATTGCAAATGGGGCAAAAAGAAACCCAAAAAACAAAATGTACATTTTGATGAAAAAAAAAAAAAAAGAGCACCAGGATATTGAGCTGAAAGAGAAAAGAAGATCAAGGTGAAGACTTATCCAATAGCACAAAGAGAGGGATTCCTTAGGAGAAAACTGAACCCAGATAATCCTGCAAAGTAAAAGGAAATACCTATGGGATTTTCTGCTCCTAAAGACAACAACAAATAAAGGTTATTGCAAGAATAAGTCAAGGGGACATGGTTCACCCAAGTTGGTAAATGAACTTGACAATGTCATATTCATGGTTCTAGTTTATAGTCATGAAGGATCCATGAGTAAAGGAGTTGTAGAAATCTTAGAAATCTTCCTCTGAGGTTAAGGGAAATGGATGAAGTCAGGTATGTGCATAGAGGTCCTGGGGCCATTTAGTTAAGCTATGCAAGTGAGGCCTGAATTATGATGGAGACCCCAAGATGCTACATGTGCCAAAGTTGTAGGATACCTGCCAACGAGAACTGAGGAGGCTCTTGGCCCTCATATGACTGTTGAACTGGGGCGGGGGACTATTATATAGGGACACTCCACTCCAGAGGAGTGGGATTGAAGGGATAGGGGGTAGAGGGTGGGAGGGCAGGACTGGAAGGGATGGAAAGAGGACACTGTGATGGAGATGTAACCTGGAGTAAGGTTGAGGGGGCCTGCAACATTGGACAAACGAGGGAACTCAATGGAGGCAGGTTGGAGCCGGGAGCGGTTGCCATGACCGTGGTAACCAGCAAGAGCTTACCCGCCAGGAGAAAATGAAGAAGCAGAGCCACTCACTTAAAGCACCTAGATGATGGGCTTTCTGCTGCCGCCTGCAGACAGAAGGACTTGGAGATCATGCAGCAGAAGCAGAAAAAGACAAATGAGAAGGAGGAACCCAAGTATCTTTGTGACTTCCTGTCCAATCCTCTTGCCCTACACCTGTGTGCCTGGAGCCCGTCCTACTATGCCCCAGTTTCTTCCTGCAGCGCTCACAGGTTGTAGCACCTTGAGTCTGTAGAGGGATCCTTTTGTGCTTCCTTCTCTTCTGGTAGCCTCTCTCTCCTGGGCCACTCCTGGGGGTAAGGGGGTTACCCCTTTCCAGTGTTTTTATTCCTGTGGAGGACACCCCAAAGTGTTAAAAGTAGCTTTTAATTCCTAAAAAAAAGAAAGAAAAGAAAGAAAAGAAAAGAAAGAAAAACAGGTTGATCAGGTATAAGAAAGCAAACTGACTGAGCTAAAAGAGCTATCCTGTAAGCTCTGTTTTCTCTGTAGCTTCCGATTCAGTTCTTGTCTCCAAGTTTTACCCTGAATTCCTCCAGTGATGGAGTGTGGAGAGTTATAAGGTGAAAAAAATTTCTCCCTATCTATTTTTTTCCATAACCTTTTGGTGTCTTAGCTGACCTACTGGTGAGATGGAAACAGTGGTGAGGTTATTTTCCTAGTGATAATTTTGAGGACATGCATAATTGAGTTGTTTGTGGCATTTTGAGTGTTCAACTAGATCTGGCCACTCATAAAAGAGACGTAAAAATACAGAAATAACAAAAGCAACCCAGCAACAGCCTCACTGTGACAAAAACACTTGCTGCTCAAAGAATTGTTCTGTTTCAATAAGTTAGTGAGTTCATAAAAAATTTTTACATAGTGATCATGTGTCTGGGTTATGGTGCCTTGGCTTTAGAAAATAATTACAATAATAGCAAAGTTAGCCAACATGTGTGTTACTTTCTCTTGTGATATGTCTGAGTTTCTTCTGAATATTTCATATAACCCTAGTAATAATAAACATGAAATACACAGGACAATGGGCAAGTAACTTAGCTTTCTACTAAAACTAGTCTTTTAATTCACCTTTTTTTTGGTGGTTAACTATTTGTGACTATTTTCATATAGAGCTCCACAGCAGATGAGAAATGAACACCTTTGAAAATTGTATTCCTTCCTCATGAACCATAAAGGTTATATCACTCAAAGTTTTATTACAGCTTAGCATCGTGACTTGGAAGATTTAGAATTTTCAAAGGTCTTTGACTGCCCCTGTATCCAGTGATTTGTCACAGGCCCATTTCTCATTCTTTTTGGTCCAGCAGCCTGGGTTCAAATGTCAGCTCTCTCATTTGTTAGCTGCAAAATTGATTTGTGTTAAGTTATCTTAATTTCCGAGCTCAGTGCTCTTGCACGTGGAAAGGGAATGATCTTATCTGCCTTGGATAATTGTGGTAAGCAAGAAGAATGATTTCTTTAGGGCACATGCCTCATGAGTATTTTAAAATACATGTGAACTTAGAGGCTCATTTTATAGTATTGTTAGAGGGCAGTGGCCAAGGTCTTGAAGGCAATACCTGCAATGAGTGAGCATGCAAACTTTTGAAGGCCCTGTCAGTCATTTAGTTTATACATGAGCTTTGGCAGCTTTTTGGTTTTTTTTTAGTAAATAAATTTATGTATTTGTTGCTTCAGGTTACAGCTCCATCATATTGTCCTCTTTCCCCTCTTCCCAACCCCACCCTCCCACCCTCTACCCCCTAACCCTTCCATCCCACTCCTCTGGAGTGGAGTGTCCCTACATAATAGTCCCTCGCCCCAGTTCAGAAGTCATATGAGCCTCCTCATACACTGGGGGCCTACAAGGCAGTACCAACAGTGAAAAGTGTCTCATTTCCAGGGAGAGAAAACTAAAAAACAAACAAACAAAAAGTCTATGTCCATGTTCCTTTGGTGCGTTGGTTGTAGTATAGATATCCTGTACTATATAGCTAAAATCCTACTATAAGTGAATAGATGCCATGTGCATCCTTCTGAGTCTGGGTTAGTTCACTCAGGATGAGCTTCTGTAGTTCCATCCATTTGGCTGCAAATTGCATAATTTCATTGTTTCTGATAGCTGAGTAATATTCCATTGTGTAGATGTACCACAGTTTTTTAACCCATTCTTCGGTTGAGGGACATCTGGGTTGTTTCCAGTTTCTAGCTATTACAAATAAGGCTGCTATGAACATAGATGAGGAAACTTCCTTATGATTCCATGAGGAATTATTTGGATGTATACCCAGAAGTGGTATGGCTGGGTCCTGAGTCAAAGCTATTCCAAGTTTTCTAAGATATCGCCATACTGACCTCCATAGTGGTTGCACAAGCCTGCACTCCCACCAGCAACGGAGGAGGGTTCCCCTTTCTCCATACCCTCGCCAGCATGTGCTGTCATTTGAGCTTTTGATCTTAGCCATTCTGACAAGTGTGAGATGGAATCTCAGAGTCGTCTTGAGTTGCATTTCTCTGATGATTAAGGATGTTGAGCATTTCTTCAAGTGTCTCTCGGCCATTAAGGATTCCTCCTTTGTGAATTCTCTATTTAGCTCTGTCCCCCATTTTTTGATTGGATTATTTGGTTTCTTGGCATTTAATTTGTTGAGTTCTTTGTAGATTTTGAATATTAGCCCTCTGTCAGATGTGGGGTTGGTGAAGATTTTCTCCCAGGCTGTAGGCTGCCGTTTTGTTTGAATGACAGTGTCTTTTGCCTTACAGAAGCTTTTCAGTAAGCTTTTCATTTATTGATTGTTGGTCTCAGGTCCTGAGCTGTTGGTGTTCTCGAGACCTTCCTCCGTTGTTATAAAATGGGAAGAGCCACAGTGCCATGTGGTTGGGTGAGGACTAAATGGGATGCTGCCAAGTCACAAATTTCAGTCTCGTGTCATGCAGCTGGGATGAGAGTGTGTTGCCTCTTAGTGCTGATTTTAACTGTTTTCAGGAGTTTCCTACTGAGCACACTTCTGCTGGTTAGAAGGAAAACCAATTAATCAAATATCCCAGTTGCCCTAAATCTTGATGTGGGACCTGGAGAGATGTCTCAGCAGTTAAGAGCACTTGATGCTCTTGTATAGGGCCTGGGTTGGGTTCCTAGAAATCAGTTTTAGAGGATCAGTTTTAGAGTGCTGGTGCTAGAGGACCATATATTCTCTTCTGTCTTCTTCAGGCTGTAGTCATACATATGGTACATATACATATATGCAGACACTCACACATGCACAGAAGATAAAATAAATAAATCTTTAAATCCTGCTCTGACCTGCTGGTTTTAGAGAGCACCTCATGTCTAGGAAAAGTGCACAGGCTTCAAGATTATTCAGTGTTACAAACATTTTTTTAATGGCTCCTCTCCGAGATGGTTGCTGGACATGGAAGGGAAGGGAAGAGAGACTTAAGTAGGCTCTTGGTTGGACAAGCAGGCTCATCTGGACCTATAGGCATGGTCACTGATGGCTCCAATTGTTCTCCCAGGTACTCCTGGTCTATTGCTGTTCTTGATTTACGTTCTAACTAGTGTCACATGGAACCTGGTGTCTTTGGGACTGATGGGGTCCAGACAGTCTCCCTGACTCTTTTGGGACCCAATGGTGTAATCACTCTTGATGCGTCCCAGACCTGTTAAATCCAGGCCCCTATCAGAGAGAGATGCTAAGTAGGCTCTTTATAGCCAGACTCTGCTAAAAGACATTCTCGTTCCTCACCAGACTGATATACTTGACTTAGTTACTTTACAATTTACCCACAATCCTCTGATTTCAGCTCTACCATAGTGATTACCATAGGCAGTAAAGAGCTGATCAGAGGAACAAAACTTTTAGGTTCTCCTCTGTCTCATTAAAACATGAAGCTGGAGGGGGGAATAGGGAGGGGACTGCGATTGAGATGTAACTTGAAGAAATAAAAAATAAAGGAAAAAAAAACATGAAGCTGGAGTTGGCAAACCTTACTGCAATGGCGATTAGTACTATGTATCTACTAGCATGGACAATTTTTACTTGTTATGGTTGTTTTACATTGGAAAGCATATAGTTTCTGAGACAATGATAGCAAATACATCTTATAACTTTTGGAGCATTGAAAATTTGGTATTATGAATGTACATACGCTCCACAGTTTCTGTTCTTGCTTCTCCCCTCCTATCCTTGTCTCTCTAGCTACATAAGCTTTTTGTTCTTGGAAAATAAACTGATTTCTTATTTAGAGGTTTTTGTAACTTCCATTTGTCCAAAAATCCCACTCATTGTGGGATCTTCTCTGTCTGTCTCTTATCTTTAGGATCTACCTTAAATGCTGCAATCGCGATTTGACAGTTACCCAACTGAGGTAGTTACTTTCACATTGGATCATATTCTTATTTCCCTTTTTGCATGAGCCATATGAAAATATCCACACACTCTTTGTATACCTATTGCAATAGAATATAAGCTTCAAGAGGACAGGAAGAATCTGTGGTATTGGTATTCTCAATTATATCCTCTTAGCTGACATGTATAGAAATCAGTACATGGTTGTTGAGTATATGAAAAAATTATTTAAGATTATCTTATTTTAGATATAAAGAATTACTTTTATTACTACCACTGGTTTACCTGAATGTACATGGAATGAACACACATTGTAGAACCATGGAAACAATATTCACAATGTTTTTCTTACATATGTCATGCAATTGGTGAGGATGGATCTTTCCCAATTATTTTGTTCCATACTGGTGGTGGTAGAAAAATGGTTTAGCTCTACTTACTAGGTAGGATAAGAATCCTTTGGGAACAGAGCTCATGGTTTATATTTCTCTCATGTTTTTAATGATACTCAGTTCTTTAGTGGATACCTATCAGTTGTTATTGGTGAGAGAAAATTGTAGGCCATTACATTTTCTGTAATTAAACTGAGAAGACTTTCCAAGGGAGGCAGAACTGGGAAGGTTGCTTGATTGATAGAAGGAGGACACATATTTAATTTCTGGAAGGGTGAAATTATGAGTTGAGGAACCTCTGTTTGTCATGAGATATGTAAGATTTTCATTTGCATAAGAGAACTTGGGGTCAACACACAAGGGATAAATTCTCATTTCAGGATTAGAATCTCCATGGAGAAAGATCAGAGGTGGTATTTCAGTAACAGGATTGTTCCAGACACAACTGCTATGTAACAAATTACAAGACAGCTTAGCAGCAGAGGCCAATCATTTTGTTATATTCACACAGGAGGATATGGGTCAAGAAGTCAGGCCTCTACAGGGGATGGGTTGTTTTTGCTCCAGCTGTGAGCACCAGAAGGCCAGAAGAGACTTAATGCAGATGCTGAGGTCAGCTGGAGACTCTTACTTCCATGTTAGGTAACCAGATGTCATCAAGTGACCTCTCCGTGAGGCTTGGGTTATTTCCAAATTGTTTGTCACAATGTTTGTGGAAGTTAGGGTTTCAAGTATTTGTGTTCCAACAGAGAAGGTGGAAGCTGCATTGCCTTTCATGACCAACCTTTGAAACCACATGGTCTTTCTTATGTCTTTTATTATCCTGGTTGCAAGTAGTTATGAAGCTCACCAGAATTCAAGGGGAAACACTTCCTCTTGATGAGAAGTTTTTACTTGTTCATAGAAGGAGCAGCTAAGAAATTTGATGATATATTTTGAGCTCCTACAAGAATAAAAGAAACAATTGACAGGGAAGGTTACATCCTTGTACCATGGAAAAAGAGATAAGCTTTGAATCTGCTGTTCATCCAAGTTTCATTCACTATGAGATTGTTGTGATCATCAATGGATTTCTGGCCAAATTGGAGTTCTTTGATCTTCAGAGGGAATTTCCTCCCTCCATTTTAATGTGTTCAGGAGCTGAAACCTGGCCAGCAATCATTGAAATCCTTCCCAGCCATAAAAACCATGTAGAGGCACTCTCAGATATGACATCTTGCCCTTTTCTCTAAGTGGCTACTCCTCAGAGCTTTTCCAAACAGAGATTTTGTAACCCATTTGGACGATCCATTTACTTATAGCCTTTTAAATTGTTCATCCTCCATCAAATTCCTAAATCTATTCAGCATTTCCTTGAGCCCACTGCTCTTGGTTCTTGGAGCACCAAGGGCTAATTGTACTGAGTTTGTAATACTTTTCCAGCCAGCCACTAGCAAGCAGATTGAAATCCCCAATCTCATTTATACTGCCATTTATTTCAATGTGTTTATAAGAAATAGAAGGAATGGGTATTAGCTAATTGTACCATATAGTCCTATTTTCTCAGCAATACTTTTATTAGCATAGCTGAAAGAGAATGAAATTAATCTTCATTAAAAACGCTGGTAATAGAACACTGGGAATATTAAGCATTCAGGAATAAAGAGAAGGCAGGCAATCATGATGTCACTATTTTGATAGTTTTACATTAAGCTCCTATACATTAATATACCCTGAAGTATGATCATACATTTTGACTAGAATTCAGAAATGTGGAAGCTTTATTGGGGCACATTTACAGAAAAATCATGAGTTCAAATGGAATTTGCTAGAGACTATATATCAATTTGCCATCATGACAAGCAGTACTATAAACCCTAGACTCTTCCCATTAATCACTGCAGATGTGTCATTTCAAGCAGAACAGAGTTGTGACTATTATAGTACATTGGGAATTTTTATTTCAGATATAAAAAACAATGGTAGGAGTTGAGATAGCAGATATAATTACCTCAGACCCTTCTGTTTCCTTTTAGTTTTAAAAAACAATAGATACCGCTGAACTGGATAGGGGAAGACCAGGAGGCCTCAACCCTATACATAAAATTATAAGGAATTAAGGAATGCTGATAGTGCTAGAAATAGTCTTCTCCAGAAAAGAACACACCAATTGGCAATCCAATACTAAATTATCAGTCCTGAAAACAAACATATATGTAACATTATGCAGACTGAGCCGGTTATATATATGAATATATAAATATAAACTATATAGGGGAAATATACATATAATAAATATATATTAATAAATATATATTTCAAATATGGAATTACCTATATGCATGTAAGACTCTTATTATTCATTACTATCAGTCTGGCCAGATTTAGAATCATTTATGTGACATAGCTATGGGCATGTCTGCGAGGATGTTTCCAGAGAGGAAAGAGGAAAGAAATATTATCTAAGACTAATTGCTTAAACACACTCAAATGCCATAGGATGGCTTGTTAGTTCATCATGGCCTCCATCCATTAGATGATTATATCTGCTGAGTTTTTAATTATAAAATCCATTGCCAATAATTTAAAAAAATGTTATATTTTAATTCCTAAGACACTCTTACTAGCTAATGATTATCATTCCTATTTTCTCAAATCACAGATTATTGAAGTGAAGTTTCTTGTTCAAGAACTCAAAAGAGAAAGTTCTAGAAACAAGGTTCAAAAGATTCAGGCCATGATAAAATAACAAGCCATTCTATAGCATTTGAGTGTATTTGAGCAACAAGTCATTATATATATATATATATATATATATATATATATATGCATATAATAACAAATAATGAGAAAAAGAGGCCACAAATTTGAAAGGGAGCAAAGAAGAGTATATGGGAAGGTTTGGAGGGAGGAAGGTGAAGGAAAAAATGATGAAATATATTGTAATCTCAAAAGTAAGATAAATAATATAAAATTACTTAAATGCATATAAGACTCTTATTATTCATTACTGTCAGCCTGACCAGATTTAGAATCGTTTATGTGACATACCCCTGAGCATGTCTGTGAGGATGTTTCCAGAGAGGTTACAGTGAGGAAAGAACACAAATGTGCATAATATATGGGCTAGGTGCTCAGGCTGAATAAAAGTGGGGAGGGTTTAGAAAAGCCCAATGATTAGTAGTCATCCCATTCTGCTTCCTGACTCACCTCTCTGTGAGTGAGTTCCTGCCCATGCAGCTCTGGTTCACTAGTGCTGCCATGCTTTCCCTGCTCCAATGGACTCTATTCCAGGCACCACTTCCCCAAATAAACCTTTCCTCCTTCAAGTTACTTTTTGTCAGTCATTCTGTCACAGCAAGGAGAAAAGAAATGAGCAAAGCAAATTTTAAAAAGAAGAGTTCAGACAGATACCCCCAACTCACGGCAGAAATAGCATGAATTTAGTAGAAATATGTTTACCAACTATTTTGTTACGAATCTTACTTTGTTGCTATTTTGATTTAGCAAGGCATATCTTTATTATTTTTTCCAGATTGGTACTGTGAATAATGGGGCAAGATGTGGTGGGAAATTCTGGGCTGCGGTCTAACTCACTTTCAAATCTTGTTTCTAGAACTTATTCCTTTGTGTTCTTGAACAAGACACTTAACTTCAGTAATCTGTGATCAAAAGCAGTAGGAATGATAATCACTAGCTAGTAAGAGTGTTTTAGGAATTAAAACATAAAAATTAAAAAAAATTACTAACAATGGATTGTCTAATAAAAACTCAGCAAATATAACCATCTAAGTGGATGCAGATTCTGATAACAAGCCATCCTACAGCATTTGATTGTGTTTAAGCAACAAGTTATTTGCTGTCCTTTTCTTATTTCTTTTATTAGATACAATGAAATACTTGGCTAACGTTTGTCTGGCTACAGTGGCCAGAAAAACTCTACCCTTGTGAGATTTGAGAAATCCTTAAACTGAAAGCTTTCTGTTACTCATTATTTCTAGCAGGGGGAGAGTAATGAGAGTGAGGACAAGTAAGCCAAGAATAAAGTTTATCAACAATGAGAGTTGTGAGATAGCAGCCAGGTCAGGCAGCCTCCATAGTTCTATCATTATATGACTCAGGGTGGGAGGCCTCATCTCTACCCTCATTGCTTCCTCTATAAGATGGCTATCTTAGGGCTTCTGTTGATGTGGTAGAACACCATGACTAAATACAATGTGTGTGGGGGAAATACTTCAGCTTATAGTTGTAGTTCATCGTGAATGGGAGTCAGGGCACAAACTCAAGGCAGGAATCAGGAGGCAGGAACTGAAACAGAGCCATGGAAGTAGGTTGCTCATTGGCTTGCTTCTACAGCCTGTTCAGCTTTTCCTACACAATGCGGGGCCATTTGGCCAGGGATGGCACCACCTAGAGAGGGCTAGGTCCTCTCATATCAAACGTTAATCAAGACAATAGCCCTCATGCTTGCCGACAGACGAGTCTATGGAGGCATTTTCTTAATTACAGTTCCCACTTTACAGATATGACTGTGTTTGTGTCAAACTGACAAAAAACAACCAGTATAATGGCTTGTAAGTTTCAAAGTCTCTTTCTTCTTTTTGTTCTCTGGTCCTCTATGGTCATTCATATATAAGATGGAAAGATTAGAAATAGGGAGGGAAATAACGTTTCAGAGAAGCATGACCTAGGGTATCACAGGAACCTCTGCTTCATGGCAGTCAAGAGTCTGCCAAGAAACCCAAGTATCATCACTTTTCAGAGTTCTTACTCTAATTTCCACCAATTGATTTCCTTGTGATTCATCATTTAGAACTGTGCTGGCCACCAACATGTGATTACTCCCATTAACTAAAATTAAATAAATCAGAAAACCTAGTTCTTCACCCACACACATCATTTCGGGTCCCCACTTGCACATGTCAAGGGTTGGCTCAGGAAGAGAATCCCTGTCATCATGGCCATTGTCTTGCAAGCTCTCTTCTGTCTTCTTTGCCCTCGGTGACCTTGCTTCAGGGAGACTTTGTATTTGCTTAAGTAAAATAATGAAGTCTTAGAAGAAAGATTTGAGTTTTAATTACCCCTCAGGTTAATAAACTCATTGTTCTAATAAAAATGATGGTTTCTCAACATTCCATTCTGATGATTTCTTAGTCAGGCAGTGAACATGGTTTTACAAACACCACCCACACACTGTATACGAGTTACATGAGGAATGAATGTGATGCTGTCTCCAGATAAATGAATAAAATGGAGGAGGGAGGGAGGGAAGAACAGAGGGAGAGAGAGAAAAGAAAAAGCCCAAACAAAACAAAACAGTTAGCTTGATTGGAATACAGGGAGAGGAAAATCTCTATCTTTTATCCGTACTCGGAAAATTGTAGACAGTTTAAATGACTAGGCTTTGATGAAATTCTGTGTCATAATATACATATATATATATATATATATATATACTAATATTGGCATTTATTGTAATTTTCAAACCAGAGAGTCGCTGAATTCCAAACAAAGACTTTATAAAAGTGGTGTGTCCTGTTCAACCTTAAAAACAGAGAGCGTTTTATACATGCCAAGCATTGTGCTGACTCTTTTGCCTGCTTTTCCTTGTGTGAGTTTCACAACACTCTCCAGCAAGGGCCAGCCGTGCAGCTGTTGGAGAGCGAGTGCCAGGAATGGCATAAAGGCTCTGAAGGTGAGCAGGCTGGGCTCAAATCCCAATTCCTCTATTACTAACTTCGAGAGGGCAGTTATTTGCTTGACTTTGGTTAGTCCTAGTTTTCCTATCTGTGAAGCAGAGAACACAGTATCTGCTTCATGTGACTGTGGTGAGGAGGACAGAGTCAGATAGGGAAAAGTACTAAATAAGCTAGCTGGCATGCAGAGTATAAACAAGGGAGGAGGTGTCCTTCTACTCCCTGCAGCACTGTGCCTCATATATACTGTACCCTCAGCAAGAATTTGTCAAGTCGATGGCTGACTGGAAGGATGGAAGTCATGTTTTCTATCATCAGCACAGCATCTTCTGGGAGTGTAGGTGGGATGATTTTGGGGAGGCCAAAAGAGTCTCATTCAATATCAGATATCTTCCCACTGGACCCTGGATGCTCTTTAAAAATTAAGCATTACTCATTCTTTTTAGCTCAAGTCCCCTCTTACAAGCAACTATCACTTTAGGAAGGAATACATTAACCTGTTGTGCAACATGGCTCTGATCTAGCTGCCAAACTTCCCATCAATGGCAGCAAAGATAAACCAGCTTTGGCCTGGGATCTGGGGCATCTGGTCTCTAGATTCAGTTCTGTCAGCAGGTGGTATCACGTCCCTGGGATCCAGGACATCATTTTTTTCCTACTGTTTACATGGAGGATTAGACTAGATCTCCAGTAAGTGGTAGGCTCTTTATTTTTGTGAGTGGGACATCAGGCAGCTAAGTTTGGTGGAAAGGCTTGGGAGATACTTGGATTAGTGAGCTTTGACAAACTACAACGAAGGGATTATAGCTTTGGAAGGATGAAGAGCATTTATCCAGGGTGTTCATGGTATGCCTGACTAGGAGGACAGCGGAAAAGGGGATGATAGTGAGCAGGGATCACCATGGCGGTTTTAGGACTGTTTCACAGTATTGTCTGAAGCCATCCTGGGTCATAAACATCATGCAGGTGTTTTACTTGATAACCACTGACATATGATCACATGGTGTGAAACCACTCAACTGCTCTAAACATGATCCCATCCTTTTGCAGAAAGACTGCACATTACTGAAAATGCTTCCAGCCATGACTGTCAACTCAATGGCACAGCCATGGACTGTCAATAATTGGTGGGTGTAGGGACATTGGCTGAGGCCACAACAAGCCACAGCCAAACTGCTCTTTGTAGCTGTAGGTATCCCAGGAACAGACTTAGAACCCGCAATTTTTGACTATCTTCTGCACGGGAGGTACCTTGGAGGACTTCTTATACCTGTTAGCTCAGGCAGATCTAGGGAATAGACCAAATCATTATCATCACCACCATAACCATCATCATATCATCATCATCATCGAAGGAAACTTACGCTCAAAGAGGAGCACAGTAGAGTTGATAGAACGTAAGATCTCTGGATGCCTAAATTCAGACTCTTTCTAAGTGTGTCATGCAGCCTCCAGAATGTTTTTCTGATATTGCTGTGAAAGTTCAGTGTTCTTTGCCCAGGGACATTGTGGATGAAATTATTGTTCTCATATCATTGCTATTTTCAGGCATTTCTGGAACAAATAAATAATCACTCCCAGTAGTTCCTGTCATCGTCCAGTCTGAGTGAGAACACTTGAAGTCATTAGTTTGTATTCTCCAGCTGTCAGAATTCCAAATTAAGGTTTTTTGTTTTAATTGTTGTTGTTGCTGGATTTTTTTTTTTCTCTTTTATACTTCACAGATTGGGAGTTAGAGTTTCGTGTTTTCTTCTTGACTTTTGGATACTGATGTTGAGGTTTTATTGTGACTTATTCTACAGTGTCCTTAAAGGCTGAGGAAGAAGCTGGAAGCCCTCTGGGTTTCTTATTCAGGTGTCGCAAGGTGAGCACAGAAGGCACCAGAGTGTTGTGCTAGATGTAACTGGATACAGAGGTAGATGGCTACAAACAGTTTGTGGAAACAATTCCAGTGTTCTGGAGAAGGTGGGCCATTATTTGTGGCTGGGCCAACAGGAAGTTTCTTGACAGTGCCAATTTATACGAGGAAATGATTAAGTCTCACATTTACTAACATAGTGTTATGGATCTGTGAGATGCGGCCTGGAGTGAGACACCGTGAGGAGCTCTGACTGACATTGATGAGGATCAATACTACGTGATAACCACCCACTGTATGCCATTATCAGGTGCAGAGTCTGTCGGTGAAGTGATCTTGCCGAGGAAAGATGCAGGCTCCTTCCTCCATCACAGGATAAGTAGGGGAGGGTGAATTTGCTCCAGGGCTGTGGCAACCATTCTCCGAGGCCTTACCAGTTGAGGAGCCTTAGGAAAGAAGTCCATGACCTCTGTCTTTGATCATCACTTATCTTCCATTTCTTTGCAATTGCATTATGAAAATTACCATATTTCAAGAACTTATGTCATATATGAATAGAATTGAATTAAGCCAACAAGCTCACACTGCTCAGTAGATCAGGGAGGTTTCTCCTAGTGCAGTCCCTTCCAGGAACTACTTGAAGTTTGTGTTTATCATGTCCTCGCTTTCCTAGGCACTCTTGCCACATATTGTAGGTGTTGTTTATATACCTTTTCTCTATTTTAAGCTTCATTTTGTCTAACAAAGTCCTGTGTACACAACAAGTATCACAGCATGCCAGTGCTTACAAAAACTGGCTTTCTTCTAAAAATAATATAGAAGGCTGTATCCCAAGTGTTCCTGCTTGGATGTTTCTCTGATACATTATGAAATAAAGAAATTTGTATATTAAGGCCCATTCGACTTTCTGTCCACTAATTCCACCTTGGCTTCATTCTTAATTCCATAAGATGATGTGTTTTATAATGGGATGTTAGTGTAATAAATTTATGTTATTAAATGTACTTGGAGTTTAATAAGAATTTGCATTCCAATACAATCTTATTTTTGCACAATAAACAATGGTCAATACCACTTTAGCCAAATATACTACTAATTTTGTATCAGTATACAAAGGTATAAGGGCATATTCAATAATCTGCCCCTTCTTCTTGGACCTTCCTGTGCTATGTCTATGTCTCATTTTTCTCAAGCCTATATGCACTCCTACATAGGAGAGGAAGAAGGATACAGAAAAGGAAAAGTAGGAAGTCCCTGGGGCTAACCTCCAAAACCCATTAAAGAGGACCATTTATCAGCTTGTAATCTCTTCCCCTAAATATCAGAGTTTTCAGTTATCCTTCAAATAACCAGAAAGAAGGACGGAGAAACACCCTCCCCACCCTCTGGGCATGGGACGTCGCTCTCTTAAAGTGACTTCCTGCTGATTTGGGTCGTAGTAGACCTGTTTGGGGCCCGAACCCAAATGGGAAAAATGATTAAAAATGTTAGTACAATCCTTTTATGTTCAGTCCTTCTGTTCTCAGCTGTTTAGATGACCTAAGGAGTTTGTAGGCAGAAGCTGATCTTGCAGGCTTCACTGAGGTTCCGGCCGGGGCATTGTGAGCTGAGCGGTCCCAGTGACATTGGATTGCCATGGTTGCAGGCCCCCATGGAGACAGCTATTGAGGAAGTCTGCCGGGCTGAATCAACTGGGTCACTCGTCCTCCTTGGTGCCTGATTCTGCTAATTTTGAGTTGTTTAGGAATCAAGAGGGTGTTATAGATCTAAGAAGATACTCTTAAAAGTGTGTTGCAAGTTAGTATGAATGTTGAGTCAGATATAGATCTTTAAACTCATGGAGATGGTTAGATAGTAGAATGTTAAAGTCAGGGGCCAAATATGTATAAACTGGACATTGGGAAGGTATACTGGGCCATTTAACTCTCATAAATGTGGCATATTTATATCTGTTGTTTTGTATAGTATTTACTGTTATAAGAGAAGGAACCATCTGTTGGACTGAAAGGGGAAACTTCTGGGGGGAAGAGGGTGGAAGGGCGGGATAGGAAGGGGGAATAGGGAGGGGTTTGTGACTGAGATGTAACTTGAAGAAAAAAAAATAAAGTATTTAAAAAAAAACTATGGTACATATACACAATGGAATATTATTCAGCTATCAGGAACAATGAAATTATGCAATTTGCAGCCAAATGGATAGAACAAAAATTCTTAATAGAACTAAAATTAGACCTACAATTGGTCAAAATACAGAGACTATGTGACCTTGAAGTGCTCAGGCCTAACTGATACATCTACAATATAACCCTACACCTAAGGTTCAGGGAAAGTTAAGAAAGGAGTACAAAGATTGTTAGAACCAGAATGACAGAGAAACTGTGTCCATGAAAAAACAACCGTTGGCTGCCTAAAAAAAATGTAAATAATGACAACCCCAGTTATATGCTCATGAGGATGGTGAAAATTTAAAAGGTCCCTACTACTAGATGAAGAGCTAGAGAAATTGGATGCTGAGAGGAAGATGATCATTTTTCTCCTTGCATGAGCTCTGATAGTCCATCCAATCTCATATGATCAGCTTTAAACACATTTACATAAGAGTATCATTTGGTCCTATGTAAACGGTCTCTGTAGTGGGTATGTTTGTGTATGTATGAATGTATGTGTGTATATATATATGCATATATGTATAAACATGTATATACATAAATAAATCATTAATGTGAGAGAGAAAAAAAAGAATTTGCATTCCAATACAGCAGAAAATGAATTCAAATATTTGGAGCCACAGTCTTACTGCTGTTTTCCCATGCACATTCTTCTGTAGTGGGTGGGGCTCTGAGTAGTGTCCATTGTAGGATTCAGTCATGAGAAGATGTTGAGACTCTGACCATCCTTGAAATTCTCCAGATGCATAGTTGGGTAACCTCCAGATGCAGATGTGAACTTGGCAGCTCTACTCCTAAAATGACACAAGGCCCTCACCATTGCTCTTAGTATAAATGGGTTCATTTACACCATATGTTCATTAGACAAGCAGTTGAAACTACCTCTGGCTGCCTAAACAGAAAAGGAATTTGTTAAGAGATACCAGCCATCTACTGGGCTTGCTGGAGATGTGAGTAGAAAGAGAAGCCAGAGCCATGTAGAATCACAACAGAGAGCCATCCTGGTGGGCTATTGCTGATGTCATGCTGTATACCAGATGTGAGGAAGTAGTTTTGTCTCCCATTGAGCTTTAAATGGTGGGCAATTCACCATGTACAGTACAGGGCTCAGAGGCTGAATCCATAATTTGACCCAAACATAGTCAAGCGATTTCGTCTGAAGGCATTCTTTCAAGCCTTTCATTTTCCTTCTCACAGGCACCTTGTTTTCTTTAAATCCATTTATTATAAGTGTGTTTTTGAGGAAGCAGAAGAAAAGAACATTAAAATTGTTTATAGCATTTTCCTGAAATTTCTGTAATCAATACCTGGAGTAAATGTTACGCTGACCCTCTCATTCCCAGTGCCACCTCTTGACCTAGCTTACCTTAACGTCAGTAATTTGGAAATGTGCAGAACTTACCTTCCAAGGCCATAGCTCTAAAAGAGTCCTAGAATGTGTCAGAAAGGATATGTAAAGCAGTTATTTAAATACAGTTTAAACCCGGTATAAACTTAGCATTTTCCTTTCTCATTTGTATTAATAATCAGATCTTGACGTTTCCAGGCACCTAAAATTTCAATTTGTGGATCAACAGCACTGTAACATAGAGCTCAAGGATAATCATCAAGAAGAAGTGGTGGGGAATGATTGTAAACAGCATGTTAGCGGTTATTCAAAGGGGGCTGGTGGCCCAGTGTTGTAGTTCACAAGGTGTGAGAGCCAGACAGACCTAAGCATATATCTTAACTCAGCTGAATGAATGCGGGCAACAGTTTTCACTCTGTTTCTAATCCTCACTTGAGAAAGGTCAATGATAATTCCTATTGCAGAGGGTTGGTGTAGGAAGTAAATGAGTTCATGCCAAATGCCTAGTAAGTGTTCAGTGAAGATAGTTCTTATTCTAATTCCAAGTAAAGGAGAAGAGAAGGAACTTCTCAAAAAGTGAAAGTGGCTCTTAGGGACATTTTCAAGCCCAACAGAGCACTTGAATATGGTGGGTATAGCGAGAACCCCTGCACTGTGGCGTAGGCAGGGTGAACTGAAGGGCTTCCAAGGTACAGTTTCTTTCTCCCCTTCATGGTTAGCTCTGGAATTACAGCACTCAAGGACCTGGACAATAATTCATTTTCTGAACTTGGCCACTCCTTCTCTTGATGGCAAAATACTAACCATGCTGACTGTGCCCAGAATGTCATCATTCATCTGGAAGTAGGTACCTATTTGCCAGAATGGAAGGCCACTGCTCTGTCCAAATACAAGAAGGTTCAAACAACAACAAAGTAACAGTCACTCAAAACCAATGTGTTGAGTGATAGTGGCTGGAAGAAGCTTTCAGAGAAGGCTTAGGTGAATCCTTAATGAAGGTGAGATTTCTCTAGCACTTGCAAACTTGCCCATAAATAGACCTTTCAAACTGGGTGCTAATAGTAATTGGAAACTAACTCATTGTCTTCACCCTGAACAACTTACCCAAGTTCCCTATAAACAACTCTAATAAAATTCATTAGGATAGATATGCAGATGCATGAGGGAGGGAGAGAGGGAATGGGAAAGGAGAGGAATAAGGGAAAGAGAAAGAAAGGAAGAAAGAAAGAAAGAAGAAAGAGAGGGGAGAGAGAGAAGAGCAGAAACTAGGAGGAGGCTAGTTGGAAAGAAAGGAATTAGAAGGAATGGGAAGGAAACGAGAGTGTAGTGGGGTGAATATAATAGAAATACATGCACGTATGAAAATGTTATAATAAAACACTTTATTATATAATTAATATTTACAAATATAACATTAAAAATAAATGTCAAAAAGAATAGTGTTTTCTTTTCCTTAAACATGATGTTTATCCTGTAAATTTCTCCTGGGATCCTTTCTCTTAATCTTACTCTATCTAGTGGGTCTGAAAAGTCTGGTATCTGTTAATACATCCACTGAGTTTTGCTATATGCATGTGAATATCAAGATCTAGACTCTATGTTATCCACACAAGGACATTATTGTTTATAGTATCATGAGGTCATTTTATAAGGGGTTATTATCTGATGCTTTTCCAGCATGATAGCTTACTCAGAAAGACACACAGGATAGACTTAAAATACTTCTTGGTAGTTTTCAAATACAAAACATAGTTATTGTATTTCAAGTATACAAGCCACAGTTATCATATTGTACAATATGTCCCTTAAACTTATTTATTGTATTTGTCTAACATTTTATATTCTTTGACCAATCTCTCCCTAACTCAATACCCAGAATCTTGGCCTTTGTTACCACCATTCTTTCTTCTATGGGTTTGACTTTTTTTTGGTATTCCATATATATGTAAGATTGTAAGTTATTTTTTTCTGTGCCTAGCTTATTTCATTTGACATAACAGTGTGGATAATGGTTCTAATCCTACCCACATTGGTACAAATGATACAATTCCCCCTTTCTTTACCCAGGGATGAATAGAATTTCATTGTCTAATTTTATGCTTACAATATGATGTGACCCCCCCCCCCAAAAGCCCAATGTGTGAACACTTGATCCCCAGAGGATCATCTTTGATAGCATGTATACTATTGAGAGATGATTAGACCATTAGTAGACTAACTTTATCAGTGGGTGAACCTATGGATGAGTTCAGTGATAAATAGATTTTTAGTAGGTGGGAACAATATGGAGGAAGTAGGTGACTGAAGTTGTATTACTGACAGGTATTTTCTGTCCTGGACTACTTCCTGTCTAATGTGCTCTGCTTCCTAGTTAGCATGAGGGAGGAACTTTCCTTGGGCATGCTCTTCTTCCATGGTGCCTCAGTCTTACCTTATCTTCTTCACCCTCCTTGAAGAAGTGGCAAAGATGGAACCAGTCAGGGAGGAGTTCTCAGAAGAGCACCTCCTGTTCTGGACTACCAGCCTTGTCCAAGAAGGTATGCTAATAAAATAAAGGAAGAAGCCAAACAGACATATGATGGGATCTTTTCCCAAATGGGAAAAGTCCAGTCTACATTACATCCCTGACTGATAAAAGAAGACACAAGACATGATAAATTTAGTTCAGATAGACATGGGTTCTTGACTCCTCCCATTGGACTCCACCATCTGGAAAGTGTGACATAAAAGAGAATATGAGTGGTCCATTTTAATTGGTCTATTATAAATATGGAAATGGAAGAGAAGAGGTATGTATCAGGGCACACAGTTTTGGCTTTCTCAATGTAAGCACACAGCTTATTCCAAAAGTTGTCCGACAGGACTTTCTATCTGGGCACTCACAGCTGATTCTTATAACAGCCATGAGTTGGGGTTCAGCATTTCTCTTGTCTTTCTTTTTTTAATTTATTTATTTGTTGCTTCAGGTTACATCTCCATCATAGTGTCCTCTTTCCACCCTTCCCAGTCCCGCCCTCCCACTCTCTACCCACTAACCCTTCCATCCCACTCCTCTAGGAGTGGAGTGTCCCTACATAACAGTCCCCCCCCCCAGTTAAGCAGTCATATGAGGGCCACAAGCCTCCTCATACACTGGAGGCCTACAAGGCAGTACCACCAGGTAAAAGTGTCTCAATGACAGTGAGAGAAAATAAACAAACAAAAACAAAATAAAACAAAACAAAAGTCTATGTCCATGTTCCCTTTGGTGCATTGGTTGTAGTATAGATATCCTGTACTATATAGCTAAATTCCGACTATAAGTGAATAGATGCCATGTGCATCCTTCTGAGTCTGGGTTAGCTCACTCAGGATGAGCTTTTCTAGTTCCATCCATTTGGCTGCAATTGTAAAATTTCCTTGTTTCTGATAGCTGAGTAGTATTCCATTGTGTAGATGTACCATAGTTTTTTAATCCATTTTTCGGTTGAGGGACATCTGGGTTGTTTCCAGTTTCTAGCTATTACAAATAAGGCTGCAATGAACATAGATGAGGAAACTTCCTTGTGATTCAGTGAGGAGTCATTTGGATGTATAACCTTAAGTGGTATGTCTGGGTCCCAAGGCAGAGCTATTCCAAGTTTTCTAAGATATCGCCAGACTGACCTCCATAGTGGTTGCACAAGCCTGCATTCCCACCAGCAATGGAGGAGGGTTCCTGTTTAAATGAGTGCCTTTGTGCATTCAACAACCTCCACCACAGTACATGCTACTGACTATGGGAATGGGTAGTCACAGTGGCATTAATCTGGGTATTCAAACCAGTCATGGAATGGGCTGCTAAGTAAGGTTCAGGGAGGCTGAGGTAAAATAGGCCAGGGGGTTTTGAAGGGAATTTGATTTGTTTGCTTTTTTATCTACCTTTATACCTGGTGTTAATTAATAGGATACAGTGTGGATTCTGTACTGTTTCCCAGATACACACACACACACACACACACACACACACACACACACACACTACAGAAGAGGCTTAATTTGTGCTCCTAAGATGTCTGCAATCTAGCCTAGAGATTTCATTTCTCCATCTTTGTGCCTCACCATTTAGTGTGTTTACTTCCAGCACTTTCTTCCCAAGTGGAGAGAGTGGAGGCAAGCCCAGACACCATGATAATGAAATCTTATGTTGTGGTCTTTAGTTATACTTCCCTTCTGGAGCCCCAATATTTCACATTGTTAATAATAGTGTTCTTTGTAAGAAAACTTCTTAATTTGAAAATGTTGCAGATGGCCTCTTATCAGGAGCTGTGGACTGTCAAAGTAAATAGATCTAATTATGAATCATTGTTGTGGAATAGGCCATTTTAAATAGCAGAAGTCAAGTTTCTAAGAAAATTTTTTAAAGACCTTACATTTTGAAAGGGCTGCAGAATAATCAGTGGCCTTTGGTTGATTGGTTTTCAACAAGTTACTTGTCAAATACAGGGTGCCAGATTTCCATGAAAACAAGATTCTTACAACATACTTAGAGATTTCATAGGATTTTGAACAGGATTTGGGGCAAGAGGATTTCTCTGCATTTCCCCATTGAGTTAGAGCACTAGAAAACATCGTAGAGTTAAGGCATCAAGGAGTAGTGAGGTTCTTGGGGCGGGGGGGTTGATCAGTCCAGAAACTCAGTGTACACCCAGACACCATTAGCCTTTTGAGCTTCTCTGATGATGAAGATACAAGAGGGTTGATCATCTCTAGAGGAATAAGTTTCACTTATTGCCTTTAGGAAAATGACTAGCCAAGAGCGATATGTGGAGAAGTGTAGATGAAGGACTGAGTGAAGAGATCCATGACTCTCCCATGGTAGAGTCATTGCTATTGCTCCATCTTTAAAGGGAGATTCTAAACATGCATGTATAGACAAAATGACTTAGAATCCAGGGCTTCTGGCTGGTAGCTGGAATTAGCGTAGTGTGGTGTATAGTGCTAAGCTGAGTTTCCTAAGAAAATGTGGGGATCCCAGATTTGAATTGATGTCCGTCTGAGAGAATAGAAGCCTATGTGTAGAGACCATTGTTAGCTTTTGCTGCTTACAGTGGTGCTTAGCCTTTAAAACTTCATTATATACAGCCTTAGAAAATTTAAGAAAATGTATAGATAATTGAAAGATAATCATTTTGGGTTTGTTGGCCATATATAAAAGGAGTTTCATTTATGTGTATGAACTGGCTCCTTAGTATAATTCAATGAAGGTTTTTTTTTTTACTATTTGTTTTTGTACCAGAATCTCATTTTAACCAGAGACTATTGACTCACTGCTGCCCAGTTTATTATTTGCCCTGTGACCATGTAATGTTCAGTGAACATCTAAAGAGAAATGGTTTTAAGTACTGCCTCTTTCTCTGTGATTTGGATGAATTTAGATGCTGGCTATGGATGCAGGGTTGTCTTTTGGATTGTAATTTTCAGTTGCCAGAAATACTCTCATGGGCAAAGAGCTTTTTTTTTTTAACCTTTGTAACTGAAGAGTATTTTATTTATTATTTTATTGTATTTCTTCAAGAATTTCATACATGTATACAATGAAATATGGTTATATTCATCCCTCATTTTCTCTCTTGAGCTATTTTCAAGGCCCCCAATACATATCTCCTCCAAATCCATGTCTTTGTCTTTTTTTTTTTTTTGATAACCTACTAAGTGCCTTGCATTTGTGTATGGGTGTAGCACCATTCACTGGAGCATAAACTTAGCCAATGTCCAAACTTTCAGAGAAGAATGATTCTCACTCTCTCAGTAGTTATCAACTGCTAGTAGCTCCAAGTTTTTCTTTTGGAGAACACCTCCTACATGTAGGCAGGAATTTTGGGTGGTTTTGTTCTGTGTCGATCTTGTACAGGCAACCACAGTGGCTATGAACTCATAAGTGTAATGGCTATGGCATGTTCAGAAGACAGAATCTTATAGCATTCTTCCCCACCCCCAGCTTATAAATTTTTTCTGCTTCCTGCTCCTCTCTGTTCCTTGCACTTTGTCTGGGGGAAGGAAGTTGTTGGTAAACTCATCTCATGTATGGGTGAGTACCCAGAATATTTTAAATGAAAATCAACAACTGTCTTATTCTTTGAACCTCTTGATCAAATTAGTTGTGTCTTCTATTATCAGAGGGCTATTTGCATAATTAATTTTCTCCAATCTTTCAGTTTCAAGAGGAATCATGCAACTGATGCCTTGCTATCCATCTCTTGATATTGGATATAAGTGTGTGATGTGCAAAGATTCCTATAGCTTAGAAAAACCTCTCTTCCTCAACCATGCAGGGAAGAATGGGCAAAGGTGCAGCTCCTGCTGCCTTCTTGCAAAGTTGGGCCATTGTGAAATGTTTTTGCTCCATGGTGGTTTAAAGTGTTTGTATCCTGAGTCCCAAGAAGCCAGGTCCTGAGATTTGCCTATATCCTTTATTTATTTTCTTTCCTTTTTTATGTGATGAATGTTTGGCTGTTTTATATCTATATCTATATATCTTTTGCTTGCCTAGTGCCTACAGGGGCCAGAAAAGGGTGTTGGATCCCCTTGAATTGGAGTTACAGATGGTTCAAGCTTCTGTATGGGTGCTGGGAACTGAATCCCAGTCCTTGACATATTGGAACACATCTAATGACAAATCACTCTAACGTCTGGACCAGGGAAGATCCATTAGCAGACCCATTGTTCACATCAGATCCCTGTGGAACAAGGACATTTCTTAACTTCAAGGAGTTCTCTCTTGGATTCCTAGAAACATCAACTACATATGACTGAAGGATCCAGTTCAATCTGTGTCAGGCTTCATATCTTTCCCTTGAGCAAGAAGTTCAATTTTCCCCTGTGAGAGTTTTCTTGAGGAACTTTAGGAGAAACAATAAATTGTAGGAGTGGTGACTGGAGGCTAGTTGTCTGTACTTAAAGAAGTTGACTTAAAAAGAAAGGATTTTAGTAGTTTTGCAGAGTTAAGAGAGAGCAATTCTCCCATTGGAACTGAAAACCTTGAAGTGAGATTTTTAAAAAGATATTATAACATAAGAATAGTAGTTTATAACTTTACCAGTAGAATGAGCAAGTTTCCTTTGTGTGTCTCTAGTTAATCAACTGCTCAATCATTAATGTGGTAACTTGTTTGTTGATTTAACAGATATCCTTTAGACTTAAATACCAGGTAAATTTTTGGCACTAGAGTTACAAGGTGAATGAGACCTATTTCCCCCTTCTCCTTTAAAAGATTGGAAGGGTACGGAGAAATTACTTCAGCAATTATTTCTTAGATGGTCAAAGGTAAGGATCAGCTGGTTCCCAATCTAGTGTTTTGAAGAAAACAAAACTCACATTTGTGTCTGACATGTCTATACCATGCTGTTACCAGCAAACCAGGTGATGAAATGTAGTATTTGGGTGAGAGACATTGCCCATTTTAGCTTTTGACTTTTCCAAAGTACGCAACTAAACATTTGTGCAATTTTCCTCAGGAACCAATACAGTCAAACCTCCAGCCAGTAGTAAACTCTGGGTGTGCTTGGTGCTGGAGAAGCCTATTGTGATTATGAGTTTTCGTGTTTACATTTGATGTTTGTAGAACTTCCATAGATATTTCTTTCTCATAAAAGCCCTGTCAGTGGTTTGGTTGTTCCCAGTTTATGTGGAGAAGTTTGAGTTTTAGTGACTGAATTTGATTTTGTCATCTAGGTTAAAGGAACAACACTTTTAGAGAGACTCCTAAATAGAATGTCTTCTGTCTCTGAGCCAGGAGAATCTGTTCTGTATCCCAACAAGAACCAATGGAGGGCAAAGTGTGAGGACTGAATGTGGGTCTGGGAAAGAACACCAAAGTTGTCATCTCAATAGAGGAGCCCTGGTCATTTTTCAGGTTGCTCAAGAGGATGATGAGGATAGAATAATGTCCCACCCCAGGTAGTCCCCATCCTTATCACTGGGATCCATGAATGAACTAAATTACAGGATCAAGGGCAATTAAATTGAAAGTCAGATCATCTTCAAATATGAACTATCCAGTAGGGCCCATTGCAATACTTAGAAAACAGAGAGAGAGAGAGAGAGAGAGAGAGAGAGAGAGAGAGAGAGAGAGA